>OY757021.1:116824223-117384451 GCA_963580285.1 Lucinisca nassula
CCAAAATTTTTCGGGATGTGAGGGGGGCAACGCCCCCCTTCAAACCCCCCCAAGAATATTTTTAGTGGGGAGGCGCGCGAAAAAAACAGGTCACTTTTTTGCCCAACAAATCCTAAAGCAAACTTAACTATCCAGGGTTAGAAATGCAGATTTTATGTGCTTCTGGGGCTTAAAATGGGGGGGGGGGGTGGGTGCAGACATGTAAAAACACGTATCTGAGTGGTAAAGGGTTAACTAAAATCTGGGAACATACTGAATTTTAGTCTAAAATACTTTAATTATATCTGAAATATTGTTTCTTGCAATATAATGATGGAAAAACATTATTTTTGGTCAGTTGGGATTTTCTTCTTTAACCCTTTACCACTCAGGGATTTGTGAATTTCACTGATTTTCACAGTGTTGCACCTGACAGCAACTTCAACTAGCCATTGTTTCATAATGGATGGTCTGTTTTACACCAAACTCGGTATGAATGTTCATTGGGCAGTAGCCTTTCAAATGCAACCTTTCATGACTTGATCATTGTTGTCATGGTAAAGAGGGGGCATCTCAAAGTTGGCAAAAAGTGTGTTTCACATGAAATTTGGACCACATTTTAATCTTCACACAGCTGTCAAGGCAACCATTAAGGTGGTTGGCACTAACCATTTTCACTGTTTGCAGCCTGTTTTATCAGCATCAATTTTCAGGCATGTTTGACCCCAGACACCCTCAGATATAAATTTTAGCGGCCGGTTGGGCCATGAACCCAAAATTTTTCGGGGATGTGAGGGGGGCAACGCCCCCCTTCAAACCCCCCAAGAATATTTTTAGTGGGGAGGCGCGCGAAAAAAACAGGTCACTTTTTTGCCCAACAAATCCTAAAGCAAACTTAACTATCCAGGGTTAGAAATGCAGATTTTATGTGCTTCTGGGGCTTAAAATGGGGGGGGGGGGGGGGTGGGTGCAGACACGTAAAAACACGTATCTGAGTGGTAAAGGGTTAACTTAAATCTGGGAACATACTGAATTTTAGTCTAAAATACTTTAATTATATCTGAAATATTGTTTCTTGCAATATAATGATGGAAAAACATTATTTTTGGTCAGTTGGGATTTCTTCTTTAACCCTTTACCACTCAGGGATTTTGTGAATTTCACTGATTTTCACAGTGTTGCACCTGACAGCAACTTCAACTAGCCATTGTTTCATAATGGATGGTCTGTTTTACACCAAACTCGGTATGAATGTTCATTGGGCAGTAGCCTTTCAAATGCAACCTTTCATGACTTGATCATTGTTGTCATGGTAAAGAGGGGGCATCTCAAAGTTGGCAAAAAGTGTGTTTTCACATGAAATTTGGACCACATTTTAATCTTCACACAGCTGTCAAGGCAACCATTAAGGTGGTTGGCACTAACCATTTTCACTGTTTGCAGCCTGTTTTATCAGCATCAATTTTCAGGCATGTTTGACCCCAGACACCCTCAGATATAAATTTTAGCGGCCGGTTGGGCCATGAACCCAAAATTTTTCGGGATGTGAGGGGGGCAACGCCCCCCTTCAAACCCCCCAAGAATATTTTTAGTGGGGAGGCGCGCGAAAAAAACAGGTCACTTTTTTGCCCCAACAAATCCTAAAGCAAACTTAACTATCCAGGGTTAGAAATGCAGATTTTATGTGCTTCTGGGGCTTAAAATGGGGGGGGGGGGTGGGTGCAGACATGTAAAAACACGTATCTGAGTGGTAAAGGGTTAACTAAAATCTGGGAACATACTGAATTTTAGTCTAAAATACTTTAATTATATCTGAAATATTGTTTCTTGCAATATAATGATGGAAAAACATTATTTTTGGTCAGTTGGGATTTTCTTCTTTAACCCTTTACCACTCAGGGATTTTGTGAATTTCACTGATTTTCACAGTGTTGCACCTGACAGCAACTTCAACTAGCCATTGTTTCATAATGGATGGTCTGTTTTACACCAAACTCGGTATGAATGTTCATTGGGCAGTAGCCTTCAAATGCAACCTTTCATGACTTGATCATTGTGTCATGGTAAAGAGGGGGCATCTCAAAGTTGGCAAAAAGTGTGTTTTCACATGAAATTTGGACCACATTTTAATCTTCACACAGCTGTCAAGGCAACCATTAAGGTGGTTGGCACTAACCATTTTCACTGTTTGCAGCCTGTTTTATCAGCATCAATTTTCAGGCATGTTTGACCCCAGACACCCTCAGATATAAATTTTAGCGGCCGGTTGGGCCATGAACCCAAAATTTTTCGGGATGTGAGGGGGCAACGCCCCCCTTCAAACCCCCCCAAGAATATTTTTAGTGGGGAGGCGCGCGAAAAAAACAGGTCACTTTTTTGCCCAACAAATCCTAAAGCAAACTTAACTATCCAGGGTTAGAAATGCAGATTTTATGTGCTTCTGGGGCTTAAAATGGGGGGGGTGGTGGGTGCAGACACGTAAAAACACGTATCTGAGTGGTAAAGGGTTAACTAAAATCTGGGAACATACTGAATTTTAGTCTAAAATACTTTAATTATATCTGAAATATTGTTTCTTGCAATATAATGATGGAAAAACATTATTTTGGTCAGTTGGGATTTTCTTCTTTAACCCTTTACCACTCAGGGATTTTGTGAATTTCACTGATTTTCACAGTGTTGCACCTGACAGCAACTTCAACTAGCCATTGTTTCATAATGGATGGTCTGTTTTACACCAAACTCGGTATGAATGTTCATTGGGCAGTAGCCTTTCAAATGCAACCTTTCATGACTTGATCATTGTTGTCATGGTAAAGAGGGGGCATCTCAAAGTTGGCAAAAGTGTGTTTTCACATGAAATTTGGACCAGCATTTTAATCTTCACACAGCTGTCAAGGCAACCATTAAGGTGGTTGGCACTAACCATTTTCACTGTTTGCAGCCTGTTTTATCAGCATCAATTTTCAGGCATGTTTGACCCCAGACACCCTCAGATATAAATTTTAGCGGCCGGTTGGGCCATGAACCCAAAATTTTTCGGGATGTGAGGGGGGCAACGCCCCCCTTCAAACCCCCCCAAGAATATTTTTAGTGGGGAGGCGCGCGAAAAAAACAGGTCACTTTTTTGCCCAACAAATCCTAAAGCAAACTTAACTATCCAGGGTTAGAAATGCAGATTTTATGTGCTTCTGGGGCTTAAAATGGGGGGGGGGGGTGGGTGCAGACATGTAAAAACACGTATCTGAGTGGTAAAGGGTTAACTAAAATCTGGGAACATACTGAATTTTAGTCTAAAATACTTTAATTATATCTGAAATATTGTTTCTTGCAATATAATGATGGAAAAACATTATTTTTGGTCAGTTGGGATTTTCTTCTTTAACCCTTTACCACTCAGGGATTTTGTGAATTTCACTGATTTTCACAGTGTTGCACCTGACAGCAACTTCAACTAGCCATTGTTTCATAATGGATGGTCTGTTTTACACCAAACTCGGTATGAATGTTCATTGGGCAGTAGCCTTTCAAATGCAACCTTTCATGACTTGATCATTGTTGTCATGGTAAAGAGGGGGCATCTCAAAGTTGGCAAAAAGTGTGTTTTCACATGAAATTTGGACCACATTTTAATCTTCACACAGCTGTCAAGGCAACCATTAAGGTGGTTGGCACTAACCATTTTCACTGTTTGCAGCCTGTTTTATCAGCATCAATTTTCAGGCATGTTTGACCCCAGACACCCTCAGATATAAATTTTAGCGGCCGGTTGGGCCATGAACCCAAAATTTTTCGGGATGTGAGGGGGGCAACGCCCCCCTTCAAACCCCCCAAGAATATTTTTAGTGGGGAGGCGCGCGAAAAAAACAGGTCACTTTTTTGCCCAACAAATCCTAAAGCAAACTTAACTATCCAGGGTTAGAAATGCAGATTTTATGTGCTTCTGGGGCTTAAAATGGGGGGGGGGGTGGGTGCAGACATGTAAAAACACGTATCTGAGTGGTAAAGGGTTAACTAAAATCTGGGAACATACTGAATTTTAGTCTAAAATACTTTAATTATATCTGAAATATTGTTTCTTGCAATATAATGATGGAAAAACATTATTTTTGGTCAGTTGGGATTTTCTTCTTTAACCCTTTACCACTCAGGGATTTTGTGAATTTCACTGATTTTCACAGTGTTGCACCTGACAGCAACTTCAACTAGCCATTGTTTCATAATGGATGGTCTGTTTTACACCAAACTCGGTATGAATGTTCATTGGGCAGTAGCCTTTCAAATGCAACCTTTCATGACTTGATCATTGTTGTCATGGTAAAGAGGGGGCATCTCAAAGTTGGCAAAAAGTGTGTTTTCACATGAAATTTGGACCACATTTTAATCTTCACACAGCTGTCAAGGCAACCATTAAGGTGGTTGGCACTAACCATTTTCACTGTTTGCAGCCTGTTTTATCAGCATCAATTTTCAGGCATGTTTGACCCCAGACACCCTCAGATATAAATTTTAGCGGCCGGTTGGGCCATGACCCCAAAATTTTTCGGGATGTGAGGGGGGCAACGCCCCCCTTCAAACCCCCCCAAGAATATTTTTAGTGGGGAGGCGCGCGAAAAAAACAGGTCACTTTTTTGCCCAACAAATCCTAAAGCAAACTTAACTATCCAGGGTTAGAAATGCAGATTTTATGTGCTTCTGGGGCTTAAAATGGGGGGGGTGGTGGGTGCAGACACGTAAAAACACGTATCTGAGTGGTAAAGGGTTAACTAAAATCTGGGAACATACTGAATTTTAGTCTAAAATACTTTAATTATATCTGAAATATTGTTTCTTGCAATATAATGATGGAAAAACATTATTTTTGGTCAGTTGGGATTTTCTTCTTTAACCCTTTACCACTCAGGGATTTTGTGAATTTCACTGATTTTCACAGTGTTGCACCTGACAGCAACTTCAACTAGCCATTGTTTCATAATGGATGGTCTGTTTTACACCAAACTCGGTATGAATGTTCATTGGGCAGTAGCCTTTCAAATGCAACCTTTCATGACTTGATCATTGTTGTCATGGTAAAGAGGGGGCATCTCAAAGTTGGCAAAAAGTGTGTTTTCACATGAAATTTGGACCACATTTTAATCTTCACACAGCTGTCAAGGCAACCATTAAGGTGGTTGGCACTAACCATTTTCACTGTTTGCAGCCTGTTTTATCAGCATCAATTTTCAGGCATGTTTGACCCCAGACACCCTCAGATATAAATTTTAGCGGCCGGTTGGGCCATGACCCCAAAATTTTTCGGGATGTGAGGGGGGCAACGCCCCCCTTCAAACCCCCCCAAGAATATTTTTAGTGGGGAGGCGCGCGAAAAAAACAGGTCACTTTTTTGCCCAACAAATCCTAAAGCAAACTTAACTATCCAGGGTTAGAAATGCAGATTTTATGTGCTTCTGGGGCTTAAAATGGGGGGGGGTGGTGGGTGCAGACACGTAAAAACACGTATCTGAGTGGTAAAGGGTTAACTAAAATCTGGGAACATACTGAATTTTAGTCTAAAATACTTTAATTATATCTGAAATATTGTTTCTTGCAATATAATGATGGAAAAACATTATTTTTGGTCAGTTGGGATTTTCTTCTTTAACCCTTTACCACTCAGGGATTTTGTGAATTTCACTGATTTTCACAGTGTTGCACCTGACAGCAACTTCAACTAGCCATTGTTTCATAATGGATGGTCTGTTTTACACCAAACTCGGTATGAATGTTCATTGGGCAGTAGCCTTTCAAATGCAACCTTTCATGACTTGATCATTGTTGTCATGGTAAAGAGGGGGCATCTCAAAGTTGGCAAAAAGTGTGTTTTCACATGAAATTTGGACCACATTTTAATCTTCACACAGCTGTCAAGGCAACCATTAAGGTGGTTGGCACTAACCATTTTCACTGTTTGCAGCCTGTTTTATCAGCATCAATTTTCAGGCATGTTTGACCCCAGACACCCTCAGATATAAATTTTAGCGGCCGGTTGGGCCATGAACCCAAAATTTTTCGGGATGTGAGGGGGGCAACGCCCCCCTTCAAACCCCCCAAGAATATTTTTAGTGGGGAGGCGCGCGAAAAAAACAGGTCACTTTTTTGCCCAACAAATCCTAAAGCAAACTTAACTATCCAGGGTTAGAAATGCAGATTTTATGTGCTTCTGGGGCTTAAAATGGGGGGGGGGGGGGTGGGTGCAGACATGTAAAAACACGTATCTGAGTGGTAAAGGGTTAACTAAAATCTGGGAACATACTGAATTTTAGTCTAAAATACTTTAATTATATCTGAAATATTGTTTCTTGCAATATAATGATGGAAAAACATTATTTTTGGTCAGTTGGGATTTTCTTCTTTAACCCTTTACCACTCAGGGATTTTGTGAATTTCACTGATTTTCACAGTGTTGCACCTGACAGCAACTTCAACTAGCCATTGTTTCATAATGGATGGTCTGTTTTACACCAAACTCGGTATGAATGTTCATTGGGCAGTAGCCTTTCAAATGCAACCTTTCATGACTTGATCATTGTTGTCATGGTAAAGAGGGGGCATCTCAAAGTTGGCAAAAAGTGTGTTTTCACATGAAATTTGGACCACATTTTAATCTTCACACAGCTGTCAAGGCAACCATTAAGGTGGTTGGCACTAACCATTTTCACTGTTTGCAGCCTGTTTTATCAGCATCAATTTTCAGGCATGTTTGACCCCAGACACCCTCAGATATAAATTTTAGCGGCCGGTTGGGCCATGAACCCAAAATTTTTCGGGATGTGAGGGGGGCAACGCCCCCCTTCAAACCCCCCCAAGAATATTTTTAGTGGGGAGGCGCGCGAAAAAAACAGGTCACTTTTTTGCCCAACAAATCCTAAAGCAAACTTAACTATCCAGGGTTAGAAATGCAGATTTTATGTGCTTCTGGGGCTTAAAATGGGGGGGGGGGGGGTGGGTGCAGACACGTAAAAACACGTATCTGAGTGGTAAAGGGTTAACTAAAATCTGGGAACATACTGAATTTTAGTCTAAAATACTTTAATTATATCTGAAATATTGTTTCTTGCAATATAATGATGGAAAAACATTATTTTTGGTCAGTTGGGATTTTCTTCTTTAACCCTTTACCACTCAGGGATTTTGTGAATTTCACTGATTTTCACAGTGTTGCACCTGACAGCAACTTCAACTAGCCATTGTTTCATAATGGATGGTCTGTTTTACACCAAACTCGGTATGAATGTTCATTGGGCAGTAGCCTTTCAAATGCAACCTTTCATGACTTGATCATTGTTGTCATGGTAAAGAGGGGGCATCTCAAAGTTGGCAAAAAGTGTGTTTTCACATGAAATTTGGACCACATTTTAATCTTCACACAGCTGTCAAGGCAACCATTAAGGTGGTTGGCACTAACCATTTTCACTGTTTGCAGCCTGTTTTATCAGCATCAATTTTCAGGCATGTTTGACCCCAGACACCCTCAGATATAAATTTTAGCGGCCGGTTGGGCCATGAACCCAAAATTTTTCGGGATGTGAGGGGGGCAACGCCCCCCTTCAAACCCCCCCCCAAGAATATTTTTAGTGGGGAGGCGCGCGAAAAAAACAGGTCACTTTTTTGCCCAACAAATCCTAAAGCAAACTTAACTATCCAGGGTTAGAAATGCAGATTTTATGTGCTACTGGGGCTTAAAATGGGGGGGGGGGGGTGGGTGCAGACATGTAAAAACACGTATCTGAGTGGTAAAGGGTTAACTAAAATCTGGGAACATACTGAATTTTAGTCTAAAATACTTTAATTATATCTGAAATATTGTTTCTTGCAATATAATGATGGAAAAACATTATTTTTGGTCAGTTGGGATTTTCTTCTTTAACCCTTTACCACTCAGGGATTTTGTGAATTTCACTGATTTTCACAGTGTTGCACCTGACAGCAACTTCAACTAGCCATTGTTTCATAATGGATGGTCTGTTTTACACCAAACTCGGTATGAATGTTCATTGGGCAGTAGCCTTTCAAATGCAACCTTTCATGACTTGATCATTGTTGTCATGGTAAAGAGGGGGCATCTCAAAGTTGGCAAAAAGTGTGTTTTCACATGAAATTTGGACCACATTTTAATCTTCACACAGCTGTCAAGGCAACCATTAAGGTGGTTGGCACTAACCATTTTCACTGTTTGCAGCCTGTTTTATCAGCATCAATTTTCAGGCATGTTTGACCCCAGACACCCTCAGATATAAATTTTAGCGGCCGGTTGGGCCATGAACCCAAAATTTTTCGGGATGTGAGGGGGGCAACGCCCCCCTTCAAACCCCCCCAACAATATTTTTAGTGGGGAGGCGCGCGAAAAAAACAGGTCACTTTTTTGCCCAACAAATCCTAAAGCAAACTTAACTATCCAGGGTTAGAAATGCAGATTTTATGTGCTTCTGGGGCTTAAAATGGGGGGGGGGGGGGGGTGGGTGCAGACACGTAAAAACACGTATCTGAGTGGTAAAGGGTTAACTAAAATCTGGGAACATACTGAATTTTAGTCTAAAATACTTTAATTATATCTGAAATATTGTTTCTTGCAATATAATGATGGAAAAACATTATTTTTGGTCAGTTGGGATTTTCTTCTTTAACCCTTTACCACTCAGGGATTTTGTGAATTTCACTGATTTTCACAGTGTTGCACCTGACAGCAACTTCAACTAGCCATTGTTTCATAATGGATGGTCTGTTTTACACCAAACTCGGTATGAATGTTCATTGGGCAGTAGCCTTTCAAATGCAACCTTTCATGACTTGATCATTGTTGTCATGGTAAAGAGGGGGCATCTCAAAGTTGGCAAAAAGTGTGTTTTCACATGAAATTTGGACCACATTTTAATCTTCACACAGCTGTCAAGGCAACCATTAAGGTGGTTGGCACTAACCATTTTCACTGTTTGCAGCCTGTTTTATCAGCATCAATTTTCAGGCATGTTTGACCCCAGACACCCTCAGATATAAATTTTAGCGGCCGGTTGGGCCATGAACCCAAAATTTTTCGGGATGTGAGGGGGGCAACGCCCCCCTTCAAACCCCCCCCAAGAATATTTTTAGTGGGGAGGCGCGCGAAAAAAACAGGTCACTTTTTTGCCCAACAAATCCTAAAGCAAACTTAACTATCCAGGGTTAGAAATGCAGATTTTATGTGCTTCTGGGGCTTAAAATGGGGGGGGGGGTGGGTGCAGACACGTAAAAACACGTATCTGAGTGGTAAAGGGTTAACTAAAATCTGGGAACATACTGAATTTTAGTCTAAAATACTTTAATTATATCTGAAATATTGTTTCTTGCAATATAATGATGGAAAAACATTATTTTTGGTCAGTTGGGATTTTCTTCTTTAACCCTTTACCACTCAGGGATTTTGTGAATTTCACTGATTTTCACAGTGTTGCACCTGACAGCAACTTCAACTAGCCATTGTTTCATAATGGATGGTCTGTTTTACACCAAACTCGGTATGAATGTTCATTGGGCAGTAGCCTTTCAAATGCAACCTTTCATGACTTGATCATTGTTGTCATGGTAAAGAGGGGGCATCTCAAAGTTGGCAAAAAGTGTGTTTTCACATGAAATTTGGACCACATTTTAATCTTCACACAGCTGTCAAGGCAACCATTAAGGTGGTTGGCACTAACCATTTTCACTGTTTGCAGCCTGTTTTATCAGCATCAATTTTCAGGCATGTTTGACCCCAGACACCCTCAGATATAAATTTTAGCGGCCGGTTGGGCCATGAACCCAAAATTTTTCGGGATGTGAGGGGGGCAACGCCCCCCTTCAAACCCCCCCCAAGAATATTTTTAGTGGGGAGGCGCGCGAAAAAAACAGGTCACTTTTTTGCCCAACAAATCCTAAAGCAAACTTAACTATCCAGGGTTAGAAATGCAGATTTTATGTGCTTCTGGGGCTTAAAATGGGGGGGGGGTGGGTGCAGACATGTAAAAACACGTATCTGAGTGGTAAAGGGTTAACTAAAATCTGGGAACATACTGAATTTTAGTCTAAAATACTTTAATTATATCTGAAATATTGTTTCTTGCAATATAATGATGGAAAAACATTATTTTTGGTCAGTTGGGATTTTCTTCTTTAACCCTTTACCACTCAGGGATTTTGTGAATTTCACTGATTTTCACAGTGTTGCACCTGACAGCAACTTCAACTAGCCATTGTTTCATAATGGATGGTCTGTTTTACACCAAACTCGGTATGAATGTTCATTGGGCAGTAGCCTTTCAAATGCAACCTTTCATGACTTGATCATTGTTGTCATGGTAAAGAGGGGGCATCTCAAAGTTGGCAAAAAGTGTGTTTTCACATGAAATTTGGACCACATTTTAATCTTCACACAGCTGTCAAGGCAACCATTAAGGTGGTTGGCACTAACCATTTTCACTGTTTGCAGCCTGTTTTATCAGCATCAATTTTCAGGCATGTTTGACCCCAGACACCCTCAGATATAAATTTTAGCGGCCGGTTGGGCCATGAACCCAAAATTTTTCGGGATGTGAGGGGGGCAACGCCCCCCTTCAAACCCCCCCAAGAATATTTTTAGTGGGGAGGCGCGCGAAAAAAACAGGTCACTTTTTTGCCCAACAAATCCTAAAGCAAACTTAACTATCCAGGGTTAGAAATGCAGATTTTATGTGCTTCTGGGGCTTAAAATGGGGGGGGGGGGTGGGTGCAGACACGTAAAAACACGTATCTGAGTGGTAAAGGGTTAACTAAAATCTGGGAACATACTGAATTTTAGTCTAAAATACTTTAATTATATCTGAAATATTGTTTCTTGCAATATAATGATGGAAAAACATTATTTTTGGTCAGTTGGGATTTTCTTCTTTAACCCTTTACCACTCAGGGATTTTGTGAATTTCACTGATTTTCACAGTGTTGCACCTGACAGCAACTTCAACTAGCCATTGTTTCATAATGGATGGTCTGTTTTACACCAAACTCGGTATGAATGTTCATTGGGCAGTAGCCTTTCAAATGCAACCTTTCATGACTTGATCATTGTTGTCATGGTAAAGAGGGGGCATCTCAAAGTTGGCAAAAAGTGTGTTTTCACATGAAATTTGGACCACATTTTAATCTTCACACAGCTGTCAAGGCAACCATTAAGGTGGTTGGCACTAACCATTTTCACTGTTTGCAGCCTGTTTTATCAGCATCAATTTTCAGGCATGTTTGACCCCAGACACCCTCAGATATAAATTTTAGCGGCCGGTTGGGCCATGAACCCAAAATTTTTCGGGATGTGAGGGGGGCAACGCCCCCCTTCAAACCCCCCCCCAAGAATATTTTTAGTGGGGAGGCACGCGAAAAAAACAGGTCACTTTTTTGCCCAACAAATCCTAAAGCAAACTTAACTATCCAGGGTTAGAAATGCAGATTTTATGTGCTTCTGGGGCTTAAAATGGGGGGGGGGGGGGGTGCAGACATGTAAAAACACGTATCTGAGTGGTAAAGGGTTAACTAAAATCTGGGAACATACTGAATTTTAGTCTAAAATACTTTAATTATATCTGAAATATTGTTTCTTGCAATATAATGATGGAAAAACATTATTTTTGGTCAGTTGGGATTTTCTTCTTTAACCCTTTACCACTCAGGGATTTTGTGAATTTCACTGATTTTCACAGTGTTGCACCTGACAGCAACTTCAACTAGCCATTGTTTCATAATGGATGGTCTGTTTTACACCAAACTCGGTATGAATGTTCATTGGGCAGTAGCCTTTCAAATGCAACCTTTCATGACTTGATCATTGTTGTCATGGTAAAGAGGGGGCATCTCAAAGTTGGCAAAAAGTGTGTTTTCACATGAAATTTGGACCACATTTTAATCTTCACACAGCTGTCAAGGCAACCATTAAGGTGGTTGGCACTAACCATTTTCACTGTTTGCAGCCTGTTTTATCAGCATCAATTTTCAGGCATGTTTGACCCCAGACACCCTCAGATATAAATTTTAGCGGCCGGTTGGGCCATGAACCCAAAATTTTTCGGGATGTGAGGGGGGCAACGCCCCCCTTCAAACCCCCCCAACAATATTTTTAGTGGGGAGGCGCGCGAAAAAAACAGGTCACTTTTTTGCCCAACAAATCCTAAAGCAAACTTAACTATCCAGGGTTAGAAATGCAGATTTTATGTGCTTCTGGGGCTTAAAATGGGGGGGGGGTGGGTGCAGACACGTAAAAACACGTATCTGAGTGGTAAAGGGTTAACTAAAATCTGGGAACATACTGAATTTTAGTCTAAAATACTTTAATTATATCTGAAATATTGTTTCTTGCAATATAATGATGGAAAAACATTATTTTTGGTCAGTTGGGATTTTCTTCTTTAACCCTTTACCACTCAGGGATTTTGTGAATTTCACTGATTTTCACAGTGTTGCACCTGACTGCAACTTCAACTAGCCATTGTTTCATAATGGATGGTCTGTTTTACACCAAACTCGGTATGAATGTTCATTGGGCAGTAGCCTTTCAAATGCAACCTTTCATGACTTGATCATTGTTGTCATGGTAAAGAGGGGGCATCTCAAAGTTGGCAAAAAGTGTGTTTTCACATGAAATTTGGACCACATTTTAATCTTCACACAGCTGTCAAGGCAACCATTAAGGTGGTTGGCACTAACCATTTTCACTGTTTGCAGCCTGTTTTATCAGCATCAATTTTCAGGCATGTTTGACCCCAGACACCCTCAGATATAAATTTTAGCGGCCGGTTGGGCCATGAACCCAAAATTTTTCGGGATGTGAGGGGGGCAACGCCCCCCTTCAAACCCCCCCCCCCAAGAATATTTTTAGTGGGGAGGCGCGCGAAAAAAACAGGTCACTTTTTTGCCCAACAAATCCTAAAGCAAACTTAACTATCCAGGGTTAGAAATGCAGATTTTATGTGCTTCTGGGGCTTAAAATGGGGGGGGGGTGGGTGCAGACACGTAAAAACACGTATCTGAGTGGTAAAGGGTTAACTAAAATCTGGGAACATACTGAATTTTAGTCTAAAATACTTTAATTATATCTGAAATATTGTTTCTTGCAATATAATGATGGAAAAACATTATTTTTGGTCAGTTGGGATTTTCTTCTTTAACCCTTTACCACTCAGGGATTTTGTGAATTTCACTGATTTTCACAGTGTTGCACCTGACAGCAACTTCAACTAGCCATTGTTTCATAATGGATGGTCTGTTTTACACCAAACTCGGTATGAATGTTCATTGGGCAGTAGCCTTTCAAATGCAACCTTTCATGACTTGATCATTGTTGTCATGGTAAAGAGGGGGCATCTCAAAGTTGGCAAAAAGTGTGTTTTCACATGAAATTTGGACCACATTTTAATCTTCACACAGCTGTCAAGGCAACCATTAAGGTGGTTGGCACTAACCATTTTCACTGTTTGCAGCCTGTTTTATCAGCATCAATTTTCAGGCATGTTTGACCCCAGACACCCTCAGATATAAATTTTAGCGGCCGGTTGGGCCATGAACCCAAAATTTTTCGGGATGTGAGGGGGGCAACGCCCCCCTTCAAACCCCCCCAAGAATATTTTTAGTGGGGAGGCGCGCGAAAAAAACAGGTCACTTTTTTGCCCAACAAATCCTAAAGCAAACTTAACTATCCAGGGTTAGAAATGCAGATTTTATGTGCTTCTGGGGCTTAAAATGGGGGGGGGGGGGGTGGGTGCAGACACGTAAAAACACGTATCTGAGTGGTAAAGGGTTAACTAAAATCTGGGAACATACTGAATTTTAGTCTAAAATACTTTAATTATATCTGAAATATTGTTTCTTGCAATATAATGATGGAAAAACATTATTTTTGGTCAGTTGGGATTTTCTTCTTTAACCCTTTACCACTCAGGGATTTTGTGAATTTCACTGATTTTCACAGTGTTGCACCTGACAGCAACTTCAACTAGCCATTGTTTCATAATGGATGGTCTGTTTTACACCAAACTCGGTATGAATGTTCATTGGGCAGTAGCCTTTCAAATGCAACCTTTCATGACTTGATCATTGTTGTCATGGTAAAGAGGGGGCATCTCAAAGTTGGCAAAAAGTGTGTTTTCACATGAAATTTGGACCACATTTTAATCTTCACACAGCTGTCAAGGCAACCATTAAGGTGGTTGGCACTAACCATTTTCACTGTTTGCAGCCTGTTTTATCAGCATCAATTTTCAGGCATGTTTGACCCCAGACACCCTCAGATATAAATTTTAGCGGCCGGTTGGGCCATGAACCCAAAATTTTTCGGGATGTGAGGGGGGCAACGCCCCCCTTCAAACCCCCCCAAGAATATTTTTAGTGGGGAGGCGCGCGAAAAAAACAGGTCACTTTTTTGCCCAACAAATCCTAAAGCAAACTTAACTATCCAGGGTTAGAAATGCAGATTTTATGTGCTTCTGGGGCTTAAAATGGGGGGAGGGGGGGTGCAGACACGTAAAAACACGTATCTGAGTGGTAAAGGGTTAAGGACCACAATTCTTCTATTCAGTTATCTACCTAGGCAGATTATGTATAGCTTTTAGGACTATAACCACTCTCTGACAACGGCCCCCGCCCATAGGGGCTTGAAGAAATATATGGGCTGCATGATGCTTCCATGCAGAGCTGAATCCAGCCCGCACACTAGTACCGCTTAGAGGATCTAAGCCTGTCCAGGAACCGCGGTGCAAGGCGGACCGTCCATGCTAATAAACCCTATTGGTTTCATTGGGCGACAGGGCTTGAGATGTCATTTCATCTCAATGTCGGGTAAAAGTCCCACAAAATTGGAAGCAACGTCTCCAAAATGACCTTTACAGTGTTGACAGGGACGTTAAACCTCAAATCAAACAAACTCTCTGACAACTGCGTCAGCCAGGCGGCCCCAGTTGTAATCCCACCATAGGCAGGGACTTTTTTCCAGCTATGCTTCTTTTCCTTGTTACGGCTTTCATGTCCTAAGATGGGGGGGGGCCTCGCCCGGGAACGGACTTTATTTCGCTGAAAATGGCTTCATGTTGCAGTTGGCTTTGTGTAATCATAAATGATGACTCTCTTGAAGTGGGGGGAGTGTTACAGGCCACAATTCCTCTCTTCAATTATCTACCTTGGTAGATTATGAATTTATTCATAACTTATAGGTTTATTACTGCATCAGGGACAACTCTTTGGCTCAGTGGTTAAAGCATTGTACTTACACCCAAGCGGCCCAGGTTCAAATCCCACAGGAGACAGGATATTTTTCCACCAATGCTTCTTTCCCTTGTTAGGGCTTTCATGTTGTAAAAACTATTATAGTTCCTCACAAGATTTCATATTTTAATTTAAATCCTTAAGGTGCTTTGGATATTTCTGGAGCATATGACAATCTATTTTTTTTTTCTTCCTTTTTTTTCAGATAAAAAGCTTGACATCTCATGCGAATCATCAGCTGTGCTGATGATTCACATGAAATGTCAAGCCATTTTTCTATTGAAATGTCAAGCCCTTTTTCTATTGAAATGTCGAGCCATTTTCTCTAAAAAATGTCAAGCCCTTTTCCTCTTGAAATGTCAAGCCCTTTTTCTCTAAATATTAGAAAAACTAGAAATATGTCTAAGGGACTTGGATGCCCCTGCCTGGTAGTTGTGACACTGATGACAAACTCAAAAGTCAATTGCTAATGCCATTTAGGATACAGACTGGGACAGACAGACACGGGTAACACTATAAGCCCTTTCCAACATTCTTAGAATGAAGGCAGCATAAAAATACTTTGAAAATGCCATCTGTTAGTTCTGATTAGCATTTTAAGGGTTAATATTCACTATTTGCAAAAACTGCTCACTTTTTTTCTGCAAAAATATCAACCCATAAAATGTGAATCACGACAACAGTCCTCTGCTTTGTCGTCTGCTGATTACTTTAAAAGTCATCTTTGCAAACAGTGTGGACCCAGATGAGGAGCAGTCTGATCTGGGTCCACACTGTTTGCCTGTATGAAAAAATATTTCTAAAAAGTTTGCAAGAAGATTCAGCAGATGACATAAGCAGACAATATTTTCAGATGTAGTTTTTCTCGGCATCTTAAGGCTTAATATATTTCGCATGCTCATAAATCAAAGCTTTGACAATATGTTAATTAACAAAATCATTAGTTTTGAACAACTGGGCTCCAGAATAAAATAAAAACAGCAATTACCAGGTCTGAAGTCATGCCCCCATTGTGAGCAGCAATGTACTTCATCAATGACAAGTCGGGAGAACCTGCCAGCTTGGTACATCTTCTCCAGTTTGGCCATGAATCGTTTACTCTTTGCTAGTTTCTCTGGTGTCACGTAAAGCAACTTTAGGGAGGCACTTTTGTTTACCATGTCATCTTGGATCTGAAACGCAATTCAAATAAACCTTATAAGTGCCAAACACAACTAAAGCAGACACCACTTTCCAATACCATTTTCTTAACTAATTACATGCATCAGAGAAAACCATACCATCACGAAAACACGCCTACATGATTCTGACCCCCCTCGAACCCCACTTTTATACAGAAAAACTGGGGTTTGCAGGGGTAAACAATATTTTTGTTATTTCTGCTCTAACATATAGATTGTGGGTACTCGTTAGAACCGCCTCATCGAGGCGGTTCTAATGAGTACCCAAAATCTATATTTTGAACAGAAATAAGAAAAATATCACAATTTTTCACCTAAAAATTTCGTTTTTTAGGCAGTAAAATTTACATTATATTTGTATAGGCGTGTTTTCATAATGCTTTAAAATTAATGTGAAATGTTTGCTAGGTCTGTCATTCCCCATGTATCTTTTAATGAAAGCATTTTGTCACTTACTTGATAAAATGCAAATCAGAGAAATCTCTGACCAGCTCAATGAGATGAATAACTGACCATGGCCAGAGATTGATGACCAGTATTGGACAACTGCCCTTCCTGAATCAACTGAAGGGATGGAATAATCACAGAAAGTATTTTGTGATCAATGTCCAGGTCTGATGAAAAATTATTGCCACATCCCAAAGTAAAATCTATGTCCTCCTGACGTCCATGATGTTTCATCTGACTAAGCAGCCAGGCAATGACTAATGTTGCCTTACCGGATGATATCAACCCTGTGATAATGTGCACTGCAAGGGTCATCCTAGACCCAGAAAGTAGAGAGAAGTGACTTCTCCCTCCAGCCCTGACAGGGCAAAGTGATGGACAAGAGGGAGAAGCATGGCTGGAGAAAAACAACTACATGTATATTACGGAATTTTTGTTAATTTCCGTACATATAGTTGGTTTCCATTGTGTATTCTTTACAGGGTACAGATGTGATATTATTGAAGCAAATGACATATCAATATTGCTGTTGCACTGGCTGAATGATTATGCACATCGGTATCTCGATTATAGCAGCAATTATTGCTCTCATGGTTCAAACATGGGTGCTCGTTAGACCCGCCTCGTTGAGGCGGTTCTAATGACTACGTCGGACCTGTGTCTTATGGGGGGAGGGGGGTGGAGATAAGAAGGATAATGAATACCCCCGTAAACCCCTGTTTCCCTTATATGAAGTGGGATTGCGAGGGGGTCTTCATTATACAGACATGTTGACGTGATGACTATATGTACCTTTTGAACCGGCCCCGATAGCTCAGTTGGTAGAGTGTCCGCTCCGGGGAACGAAAGGTCTCGGGTTCGATCCCGGGCCGCGACATACCGTACCAAAGTCGTTAAAAATGGTACTAGCTGCTCCTCGCTTGGCACTCTGATTTAAGGGGTAGAGCTAGGACTGGTCGATCCAGTGTCAGGATAATGTGACTGGATGTGGTATCATGTAATGTGTCTGGGACATGATACTTCAGTGAGGCAGCACTATAAACGTGAGCATTGAGCTCCCTGTCGCAACCAGACACCGTCGTGATATGACTGAAAAATTGTTGAAAGCGACGTTAAACCCGAATTCACACACACACATATGTACCTTTTGGTGTGAAAATGTATGATAGTGTAAATTATAAGCTATATTGTTTTTGATTGTTTATATTCTTGTATAGCATGTTTACTGTTTATTATCATGCATGGTTTTGTTTAAGTGGGCTTCAGGGAAGAGAAGCTAATTGTGTTACCCACTGAAAATAAAGACTTTATTATTATTATCCTAAAGTCCCCTTTTCCTAGTTCCCATCTCTTGGGAGATGCCTTGATACAATCAGTTGTTTGACATATTTTATGCTTGTATGATCATTTTGAGTCAGTGCCTGTTGTGCTTAACCAGGTTGACATGCCCATTTTTTATTGATTTAAACAGTGCCAAGTAGGCTCTAATACTTGGCAATTATTTAAAAATGAATGAAAATCTATTATATTGCTATGTTACATGAGATGTACTTTTTCATGCTTCAGTCATATTGCCAAATAGCCTGCATATCAATATCAAAAAGACCTATTGTACAAGTCTGATTACTCAATTTTGACACACAAATCAAATGGCCCTGCGATAAGAACAAAGATGCCAATGTGGACAAATCCTGTTCTCCTATATACATAATTAACTGATCCGAGAACTTGTGCTCAAAGCGTTTTATCGACAGATGCTACATGTGGTCAGTTTCTGGCACGAGCATTTAACACATTCAGTTGGATTATTAATTACTGGTACATGTACATGTATATCAATTGGTGTTTTTGTAATCAATTTGTTGCCTTTATCGATCGGTATTACTTCACTCCTTGAGGGGGTGAAAAAATGAAGAGTCGGAAAAAAAGGTGTTGGAGGAAAAAAAACAGGGCGAAGTCAACTTCTTTTTTCTAGTCTTGTAAAGTGAAGTTCTCGAACTTCGGGACGAAGTAGTAGCCCGAATCTATCCCTCGGTTGATCCCTCATCACGAAAACAAGCCTATATACTTTTGACCCCCTTGAACCCCACTTTTATAAAGTAAAACTGCCGTTTCCGGGGTATACCTTATTTTTTTTATTTTGCTCTAAAATATAGTTTGTGGGTACTCGTTAGAATCGCCTCGATGAGGCGGTTCTAACGAGTACCCACAATCTATATTTTGAGCAGAAATAAGAAAAATATCAAAAATTTTCACCTTAAATTTTTCATTTTTGTCGGCGATAAAGGTGGTGATGTATTTGTATAGGCGTATTTGCATAATGTGCACTGTGCTGGTTTAACACTTCTAAAGAAGAATCAACTTCAAGCCACCTCAGGAAAAGTTTGATCAGGTTAACTAACCGGCATGTCATGACCTGAGAAGTACTGATAGAATCACTAGATTCCAAAATAAAGGAAGCATAATCTGACTAAAATATGTACACATGCTAGGGCTGGCTAATCGGAGCTGAAAAGATAATCGATTATCAGTCATGCCTTTGCGATAGATAATCGATTAGTAATCGCTAAGGTTTTTGTCATAATTTTACCTGTCTGGCTTTCTGTCTGAGCATGACTCTTACCATATACATGCATTGCCCAGTACCATACAATGTATGTATATTTGAACAGACAGGCCTGAGCAAACAGTGTAGACCCAGATGAGACACCGCAGGGCCGGCCTCGTTGGCTCAGTCGGATGCGCGTCTGACTGGTGATCAGGAGGACGCGGGTTCGACTCCCGCCGGGGTCTGCAACATTCTTTCGTGGAGATTGATCATGAAATCTTTTCTACGGTCATTCTCTCCCTTCCGCTGATTCAAGAAGGGCAGTTGTCAGTTTCTGGCGAAAGAATGTGCACTGTACTGGTTAACCGCTTACGTATAAGCCTGCCCAGGAAAGTGTGGATAGGTAAACTGACCGGCTCAAATATGACCTAAATAGTGTTGACTGGGCCTTTAAACTCCAATACAAATAAACAAACAAGACACCGCAGAATGCGGCGTCTCATCAGGGTCTGCACTGTTTGCCACTCATCCAGCTATTTTAGGCATAACTTTGGATAGTAAATTGTTCCTATCAAGTAATTGATTAAAAGCAAATCAGAAATGATAATCATTTTTGTGGAATTTATTGATTGATTAATCGATTATACGATTAATTGTGTCAGCCTTAACACATGCTAGTCTGAAAACTGATAACTATGGAACATAATATAATCTGGCTGTTACCTGTTTTACTTTCTCTTTAGAAGAAGAAGCATTTAACATTTCTGCTTCAACATTGTATGTGTGAAGTGCCATAACCTGGTCTTCCATCAGTGATACCAAAGGAGAGACAACCAGAGTCACACCTAAAATATGAGTGGGAAACTATACCCAACCTTCATTATAACATGGTTTAAAGGCAGATCCCAAAATATATAGATTATATAGAAATATGATCATAAATGGTCATTTTTCTAAATAATCTTTACATTTTTGGCTGGATATAACAAGCCTGTAAACTGACAAAGTTTCAGCTTTCGACCCCAACAATAGTGTTATAAAGAGGTTATGGTGTACTTCTATACTGTAAAGATTATGACAACAAACAAAATCTTAACATCAGCCAAGGAAAATGGATACCCTGTTATACAGTAAATTTCCTATATTAAGACCACCTTTGGGACTACTTTTTTTAACAGTCCCAAAGGTGCTCCCTGACCAGAGGACATTGTAGGCAGAAAACAGAAAGAAAACTTCAGTGTACCCTTCAAAATAAGCTTTTTATAGCAAAATTAGTCCTAATTTTAGGTGGTCTTAATAGCAGAATTTCACTATATTTTCAAATATTTAAATAATAGAGATCAAACTTCAAGTTCTTAATTTAAATTTTATTCCCGACTAGTTTCGGTTATTACAACCTTTTTCAAGGGACATAAATGTAAACAATAAAACATGATAACATCAAGGTCACATGACGTCACTGGCAACAACATCCAACAAGAATTCCGCCGAAGGCTATGGCGCGCCTGTGGTAAACTTGAACCTTAGGGTGAACGCTAGGGTGGTCACCAATGTTGACGCCTTGACGAACGGACGGACGAACGGACGAACGAACGGATGGAAAACCGGGCGCCTATATAGCGCCATGCTAATAGCAGGCGCGACAAAAATGACAATGACTTCAAATGGCGTAAAAACGTGATGATTCATCAGTATTTCACTATATTTTCAACTATTTTCTACATGGCAAAAACTTTCTGTGTGCTGTCTGTTATACTAAGCCCTTTGAAATGGAGCCTACTTTTTAAGGAAGGAATCTGCTCCTAATAGGGCCCTAACATCTTTGTTTGGGACTGGGGACTGGCATGAGCCTTTAGAACTGGTAAAATTAGCAAAGTTTGAACTAAAACTGGGAATAATATTACCGCTATGTTCTGCCTTTCAAGTTTCTGTTGTAAGGCTTAGTTCTTTACCTCTAACCCGTTTTGTACCAGAAACCCCAAAATTGGTAACTGGCAAACAGTGCAGGTCCAGATGAGATGCAACAGAATGCAGCATCTGATCAGAGTTCACACTGTTTGCGCAAAAATAAGCCATTTCCAAATAAAAGGACGAGTTATAGTTTAGCCATATTTGTGCCTACGATGGATCTTGATGAAACTTATATGCAATATAGTCCAACATATGCGCGTTCATACGACAACAATATTTAATTAACCATGACATGTGCAGTCACGTGACTTCCGTTTTTCTACAAGTGGGGCAATTGTCAGTATTTGGTGATTTGCCAAAGTTATATGACATTTTTTAACAATTAACCACATTAAAGCGTGCTAATCTACATGTCCATATCATAATCTATGTTTCTTGTATCCGATGACACAATAGTATGTACAGTATGTGCATAAGAAATTTATATTGCGTTGAAGTTTTATGTTTTAGTATAATATGTTAGAAGTGCTTAATAATACAGAATGTATTTTCGATTCTGAAATATATATTTAAACTGTTGGCAGAAAGACTAGAACAGTACAATATATCATTACAACAGACAGCAGATTTGACTGGATTTTAGTGACCTTGACCTCATTTTTCAAGGTCACAGCAACCCCAAAACAGTCATTTTTAGGCCAAAAATGGCTTGTCCGCACTCTATCTCAATAACGAATTGATTAATTTTAATCAAACTTGGAACAATATATCATTACAACATACCGGAAATTTGATTAGAGTTTCGTGACCTTGACATCTGTTTCAAGGCCACAGGCCCCCAAAAACTGTCAGTTTCGGGCCAAAAATGGCTTGTCTGCACTCTATCTCATTAAAGAATGACCAATTTTCGTCAAACTTGGTACAATATATCACTATAACATACCGCAGATAGGGTTAGATTTTGGTGACCTTGACCTTTTTCAAGGTTACATGCCCTCAAAGACAATCAATATTGGGCCAAAAATTGCTTATCTGCACTCTATCTCATTAATAAACTGTTTAATTTCGGTCGAACATAGTACAATATAACAACAAGACGCAGATTTGATTATATTTTGTCGACCTTGACCTTTTTTCAAGGTCACAGGCTCCAAAAAAACAGACGATTTTGGGACAAGAAAAAGGCTTGACTCCACAATTTCTCATAAACAAATTCATTAATTGCATTCCAACTTGGTATAATATACCATTACAACATACTGCAGATTTGATTAAATTTTGGTGAGCTTGACTTTTTTCCAAGGTCACACATCCCCCCCCCTACCCACAAAAAAAAATTACGGAGCCCGGGAAGGGACATGTTTTTTTTATCATTATGTTGTGCGAACAAGATAATATCTTGAGCAGACAAGATAGTATCTTGTTCGGACAGGATATTATCTTGTGCGGACAAGATAATATCTTGTGCAGACAAGATTTTATCTTGTGCAGACAAGATATTATCTTGTGCGCACAAGATAATATCTTGTTCGCACAATATATTATCTTGTTTGCCCAACATAGATCTTGGGAAGTTGTGCGAACAAGATATTATCTTGTGCCGTCAAGATATTATCTTGTTCGCACAACATATTATCTTGTGTGCACAAGATATTATCTTGTGCGGACAAGATAATATCTTGTCTTGTCTGCACAAAGGTCTAGGTTGTGCAGACAAGATATTATCTTGTGCGCACAAGATAATATCTTGTGCGCACAAGATAATATCTTGTTCACACAAGATAATATGTTGTCCGAACAAGATAATATCTTGTCCGCACAATATATTATGTTGTGCGCACAACTTATAAAAGAAAAAAAAGTATGCCCCTTCCCGGGTTCCGTCAAAACTAGCTAAGGATAACCCTTTCTACAACTTACTGAACGTCACTAGAGCTGGTTTCTCAGAATGTGTGGCGGCCTGCCCTACATCATAGTGTAGTTTATATTTTCTTGTCCTTTTGGGATCATTGATTCCATTGTTGAATTTTGAAAATATTTTAGGGTCACTGATGAAGCCCCATTGGCCAAAACTAGCTAGTGTGGCCCAGAAAACACGTACACTCCATATTTTCCAGTTCTGTGGTGTATTCCTTGCTTCCAAAGGATAACCCTTTCTGCAACGTATTGTCTGCACTCTAAGGCCAAGGTCTCCCGAAACCTGTTCTTTTGGGGCCAATAATGGCTTATCTGTAGCCTATACCATTTAAGAATTTATGAAAATCGGTATGTTTAATTACAGTCTACCAAATTTGTCTGGTGATCTCAGCTTTTGACCAAAAATGGCTGGTTTGCAGCTTATATTTTGTTGACTTTAATCTAGTTATTAAAGTCAAATGGGTGTTTAAGATACAGTCCAACCTGTATTAAGCAGGCACCTAAGGTATGACCACAATGTGCTTGCTTAAGACAGGTGCTTGCTTAATACAGTTGAAATTGAACATAATCACCTTTTTGGGGGACTGAAGGCCTGTTTGCTTAAGACAGGTTGCTTGCTTAATAGTGGCCACTAAGACAGGTTTTACTGTACATTTATGGTGAGGGGACATTGTCGTCCTCTGAAAATATTTTTATTTATACCAGAATTCAGGGTACGTCTGCAGAAAATATGAAATGTTACATACTCTTTAAACAATATAAGACAAACTGGTATTGGAAGGTAAACATGAATGTATGTCATACAGGTAACATGCACAGCATGCGACAGCAGTTACATGATAGTCCTTTAATTCATCAATGAAAAGCATTCCCATTTGCCCAGCAAGGAATGATGGTCGTGCTCATACAGATGACCAGCCGCTGTCCTTCTGTATATGTAGACTATATTGACTTTTTCATGTGCGAGTATGCACAGTACTTTGATTACATTGATTTTCTCACCTTATTTTATCGATAAAAGTTTATTTTTCAACATCCTCCACATCGTTAACCACCAAAACATCAGCATTTTTGAAAGCATTATTGTTTCTGAAATAAAGTGGTGTGTAGTTTTCTCCGGTTAACAATGTGGACGACCATGCAATTTTCCTTTGAACACCACAGGGGTCTTCACTTTTTCCATAGGCGCAATGTTACACATGACCAGTAGTGCATGTATTCAACCGGAAATTTTGTTACAAAAACGCATGCGGATGAAAAAGTAAATATTGGTCCAGCAAACCAGAAATATTTGGTCACCTTATGGGTGTATTTTGATCAGTTTTTGTTGACTTCAAGAATAAGCTCTTTCAGTAGGCACTTTGCAATAGAAAACTGTAACCCGTCCTTTGAAGAAAACACAACCTGACACCCCTACATTTTGAAATGGACTCCTGGTACATGTATATGTCGTAGTCCAAATAGGAATTTAGCCAGATCCGGAATCTGGCTAGGCCAAATAGGAATTCTTATTTGGCCTAGGCAGATTCCGGATCTGGCTAAATTAATAATTAGTTTAGCCAGATTCCGGATCTGGCTAAACTCTGTTTAGTCCAAATAAGAATTCCTATTTGGCTAGGCAGATTCTGGATCTGGCTAAGCTGGTTAGGCCAAATAGGAATCTTGGTTTAATGGTAACAGACCTTGTTTGAATATTAATAATTTGCTTCAACAAAAATATTTTTTTTTATTTCTCATAGATTTGTTTTAACTAGATAATAATAAGAAGTATTTATTGCACTCATTTTTGTCTTTAATACATGTAATGTGTTGTTTAGACCACCCTGGCTAATTACTTACATGATAAACTGATATGCCTGATTCAAATATGTGTGAATAACAAAGACAATTTATACTAACATTATGTAGTAACAAAAGATGGAAGAAAATATCATAATTGTTTTATATTCTGAAGTCTAATCAGTACAACTGGTCTCCCATGGATTCTTCTTCATTATTAAGACCTAAGAGTTCAGTTAACAAGTGAACATGAAAGTGTTGGAAAAAAAGAAAAATTCTATGAGCTTTAGATAAGGGCTGTTCCAGCAAAACATATGGGGGGGGGGGTGGACACCAGCTTGAAATTTGACTAGCCACCCATTGAAGCAATTTTAGCTGTTTTACACCCATGCATAGAAGTTATTTTAGCTTCAAATCACCCATGCATAGAACTTTTTTTTTTAAAGAAAAAGGGCTATAAATTGAAGTGTTTGACCTGACAGTGTATGTTGCAAGAAATTGAGCATGTTGACATTATTTCTTTAAACAAAATATTTGTTATCCCAACTTGTTCTGGCTAGAGATGTATATTCCTTCCATTTTTGCCTTTATGACAAACATATATCGTCAGTGACATGCACTTCAGTCATTTAATCCCGTTAAAAGGACACAATCAGTAGTTTTATACAGTAGTTGCATTTTGTACTTTACTTTTGCAGGTTTTTATGAACATCTCTCAAAGTGTTTTCGACTTCCAAAGTAATGCTTATTATTCATTAAGTTAGGGATACCTGTCATCCCCTTAAATGACTTTAAATGTGTCATCACAAAATATTTAGGCCGGCCCGGCTAGCACAGTTGGTAGTGCGTCATGATCCTAAGTGTTTAGGGACCTCGCTGGTTCTATCCCAGGGTCTGGCACCATTCTTTCGTGGTGAGTGATCATGAGATATTCTCTAGTCATGATCCTCCTTCCGCTGATTCAAGAAGGGCAGTTGTCAGTTTCTGGCTAAGGTATGTGCACTGAGTCCTCCACCCAGGAAAAGTGTGTTTAGGAAAACTGACCATCCTGACATGACCTTAGGTGTTTACTGGGATGTAAAGCAACAATACAACTAACCAACAAAGTTTTGCACTTTTGTAATCTCTGTACCAGCCATTTTCAAATGCCCATTCTCAGCCATATTGTATTGCTAGCTGTCCGATTTTGGACTCTAGTTGAACCTCAAAAGTGATCCGGCAGTCTGTTTAATGCTACGGTTACATTTGACTACGGGGGCCGTACGATTTTAATATCGAATTTTGTGCCGGGAGCTATGATTTCTGTGTTTACATTAATGCATTTTTATTTATGCGGCGACTGTACGATGTCGTACGAGCCCGTACGAAACGGGACTTTCGGGCGCCGTAAGCCAAATGTAACCGTAGCATAAACGATTTCCTTACAGGTTAGTGAAAGAAGACCAGCAAAAAGAATTATCTTACTTTATTTTGAACAGAAAACGAGAACTTGATTGTAAACATGAACAGAAAATAAATTCAAAAATAAATCTTTGAACAGACCTTTGTGTTGAGTCTTATATGAGGCCATCCTTAAAAAAAATGTATGTTTGCTGTGATCCTACCCATCATTTGTGAGGTGGGTAGGTAGGTAGGTCTTTTTTTTTTAGATCTGATAAGATATTTGACCCTTTAAGTACCAAACAACAGGAAATGATATTTTTCCTGATTTTTCAGACAAAATCAGGCTTGACATTTCATTTGAATGGTCTGCTAGGCAGACCATTCAAATGAAATATCAAGTCTGATTTTCTCTAAAAAACATAAAACAGCAACAAAAATCTAAATGTAGTTTTTAATGAGCTGAAAGTAGTGTGTGTCACCGGAATTTAACCAGGATTTCAATAAAAACCCACAATCAATGTTTTGAAATGAAATAATAAAAAGATTTTTCCCATGAAAATTTTCATTTTTTTCCTTAAGATTTTACAAATGTACATGTATTTGAACGGGCAAAATTAATGTCCGTTATGGTAGACAAATGTTTTTCCCTTGCAAACTGTACTAAGTCCAAATAAATAGCTCAGTGGTAGAGCGTCCGCCTGCGGATCGGAAGGTTGTGGGCTCGATACCCCACCGAACCTGTGGGGCCGATACCCCGCCGAACCCACAACCGAGTCAAACCAAAGACTTACAAAATTGGTAGTAATGGCTGCCCCCCTTGGCGCTCAGAGTTTAGGGGTTAGCATTACGACTGGTTCCTCGGTGCCAGGATAAAGGGACCGGCCGGGTTCAGTCCAGGTGCACCTCATAAGTGCCCCTGCGCATAATCCTCAAAACTGAGGGTGTCTCAGTATTGGAAAACAAACAAACAATTTAACAAACAAATAGAATCAGAATTGTTTACTGGTGATACGTCCTAAGACAATCCTAAGACAATAGCTCAAAGAAAACTTTGGAAAAAAAAATGGACAGGGTAGATTTTTTATTAAGCATCTTTTTTTTTCTTTCATCTCGCCTCCACCCATATTACCCAGGCAACCCCTCCCACCAACCGGCACACAGTTGCATGCAGCACTGTTTGTTGTTGTTGACGCTTTGGTCAAAGTATCTCTCAGGTATGTTGTCTTCTTAGTACTCTTCCTCTTAGTAAATAATCTCAGGTAGGTTAAAGAAAGCTCCCCTGCGAGGAATTGAACCCCGGTCTAACGCGTGACAGGCGAGTATAACCACTAAATGGGACCACGAAAACTAATTACAAACAGCTCTCACTTCGAATTCTCCGCTAGTTCAGCTTGGTTGTGAACTGAATATCAAGCCTGTGGTATCTAAAACACCTGAAATTCATTTTCTTTTTAAAATACTCACCAGACAGCCGTTAAATTCATAAAAAAAAACGATCTACATTATTTCATGATTTTACAGGAAACAGCCATTTTGGAAACGGAAATAAGATCAATATTTCAGTGTTCCCACTCATGTTAATTTCTGGGGGTAACCTTACCCCCTGGGTACAAAAACTGGGGGTAAGAATCAAATTCAGGGGGTATGAAATTTTGCAACGAAAAGAAATGTGTGAGAAAACCTGTATACTTGTCCATAATTGTTACCGTATTCGGGTGTGTACTACCCGCATTTGTATACTACCAGCACCCTTTTTTCCAAAATCTGGGGGAAAACAGTTATTCTGTTGTATTACCCGCATTGAACATTTGCTGAAATTTTGGTGGATGCGTAAGTGAGAAAAAGTAAGAATTTGGCCAGTTTTTGTAACACACAACGGAACGCGCGATCGTCTTCAAAAGGCGGGAAAATGCACGTGCGTGCGAGTATCACCAGAAAGCATGTATTTTACATTAAAATGTTGAAAAGACTTTACCTGTTCACCATTGTTATTTATTTATTAACCCACATATGCCCGCGGCCCTTTTTGGGACATCGGCAAACAGTGCAGTCCCAGATCAGACACCTCAGAAAGACGCCGCAGACATCTGATTTGGATTTACTCTGTTTGATGATTTATGACAGTTCAATTATGACACTATTGTTAATCCCTGTCATATAATTGCCACCCTGCGGTGCATGTCGATAAGGTGTGAAAATATGGTCAAGTTATGTCTCTAATTTGCGTTTATTCCCCGATCATAAAATTTAATCCGCAATCAATGTGAAAATTATTTAATTGCTCCTAAGACGAGTTTCTACGACTATTCTACTATCTCGTGAATGATTATGTTTTGGCGCCAAATAGCAGACGCTTGGCGAGAAAAGTTGAACGCTTTAAATTGTGTTAACACATCTGTATGCTGGTGTTGGTTATTGACACGGAGCTTACAGAAAGCGCTATTTTCCACTACCGTTTTGCTATCGAGAATTTTATTACCGTTTCCAAACAATTTTTTATGAAAGAGATACGCCCCATTAAGATAAAACAATAGACACGTGTGGGGTTGCTGGGGTCCGATGACGTCATTTACCGATTGCGTGCCGATTCGCCCCAGTCAATTTCGGATGCGCGGAAGTTCTATGCGCCGGATTCAAGTCTGCGGGTTGTCAAAGATCTATTTCAGCGAATCGGCCGATTCGCCCCCGTCAATTTCGGACGCTCGAAAAAAATCGGCCGGTTCGCCCCAGTAAATTTCGGAAGCGCGGAAGCTCTACTATGCGACGGATTCAAGTCTGCGGCTTGTCCCAAATCTATTTCAGCGAATCGGCCGATTCGCCCCCGTCAATTTCGGACGCTTGAAAAAAATCGGCCGGTTCGCCCCAGTCAATTTCGGACGCGCGGAATCTCGCCCGACGGAAAAAAATCGTACGTGATTTTTATTTTCTTTGCGTGATTCACGTAAGATTTTGCGTGAGTGGGAACTCTGTATTTGTGCTGGTGCTCGGCTTTACAGAGTATTTGTATAGTAGAATTTCCAATAAACGGGAAACCAGCTGAAACCAGCCAAGGGAAATAATCCAAACTATTTTACTCAAAATAACCTGCCCCACTATGCTCCCTTGACCAGCCTAGCATAGAAGCGATTTTCCCTTCCGATAGCCATGTGTAGAAGAACAATTAAGAGTGATGACAATCTAGTGTAGAAGATCTATTAACTGCCGTCCGGGTCACCCTTATTTCTTTTGCTGGAACAGCCCTAAGTACTGTTCCACTAATATGGGGTTTGGAGATGTGTTCATTACACAGACATGTTAATATGATGTATGATATTATGATACAATATGTTTTCCATATCATGATCTGACTATCTGAATTAAGATTTGGTGTAATGTTACTAATTCTATGCCCTGAAGTCCCAATTAACCACCTCCTTTATACAGGGAAAATACATGAAAGCTGAGGATCATGATCAGTTTTCTTATTTCTGCTCTTAAATGAGTAGAAAATAACAATAGTTGATGACAAAAGACAACTTTGTTTAATGACTTTGTTCTTATAAATTGGATTTGGTCTTATAAAAATGATGAATCAGATCTTATTTGTCTTTGAAAAAAATGAGACCAGAATTAGAATTGTTTACTGGTGACACATCCTTAGACAATCCTTCACCAGGACCTTAAAATATTTTGTTTGCTGTCACCCTACAGACCCAGTTAAATATGACTACCTGCCCAAACAGTTTGATGACTGTTCATGAAAAATAATTAATATATGTCTTTCTTTTTTTCTCAAAATGAATTTTATATTCCTCTTGCTTCCTACAACACCATCCAAATTATTTTTAAGGATGGCCACAGGGCTACCGACATCTGAGGAGATGTATCCAGCCATACATTATCCATAGAACAACACGATTCCTATTTGGCCTAACCAGCTTAGCCAGATCCAGAATCTGCCTAGCCAAATATGAATTCTTATTTGGACTAAACAGAGTTTAGCCAGATCCGGAATCTGGCTAAACTAAATATTAATTTAGCCAGATCCGCAATCTGCCTAGGCCAAATAAGAATTCCTATTTGGCCTAGCCAGATTCCGGATCTGGCTAAATTCCTATTTGGACTACGACATATATATAAGAAGGAAGATTCCATTTGATATAGAAAGGGTTAAAGAGTGATTATTGAGAGGTTGCTATGGATGAAAATGATAACGAGAAAACTTGATGCATTTTTGCAACTGGCACAATTTCACTTTATCTGGACCAAGAAGTCTTTGTCACATTGGGAATTTTCATCTAGAATTATTTTTGTTTGTTTGATTTGAGGTTTAACATCCCCGTGAACACTGTTTAGGTCATTTTTGGAGACCTTGCTTCTAATTTTATGGGACTTTTACCCGACATTGAGATGAAATGACATCTCAATCCCTGCTGCCCAATGAAACCAACACGGGCCTCCATGGCCTAGTGGTTAAGAGCGCTGACTCTTGATCATTAGGTCTCTCACCGCTGTGGTTCGAGCCTCGTTCGGATCACATGTGAGACGCCAAGTTCAGGTGGTTTTTCTCCGGGTACTCTGGTTTTCGCCCACCTCTGATTAACGATCGGCTAGATATGAGTGAAATAATCTTGAAAGGGCCGTAAAACCAAAACCAAAAAAAAACAACAAAAAAAACAGGATTTATAAGACCGCTTTTGAACAGTCACAAAGGATGTCTCTGACCAGAGGACACTTCATGCAAAAAATACAAGTAAAGAATAAATGAAACCTACTAAATAAGCTTTTTAAAGGACATATAGTCTTAATTTCAGGTGGTCTTAACAGCAAAATTTTACTGTATGGTAGAAAAATTTCAAGTTAAGTGAACCCCAGCTCCAGATAGGGAGGAGTAATGAAGAAAGAGGAAAATTTTCCTCAATGAGGCTATTCTAACGAGTACCCATAACATATGGTTTTCTGGAAAATAATAAGGAAAAATAATCCCAAGTTATCCTCATTATTACAGTACACTTCATCTGGAGCTATGGGGCCAGTTGTTCAAAACTAACGACATCATTAGTTAAAGAATCTTTAAAACTTTGATCATATGCTTATATTTTTGCTGAAAAAATGTGAGCAGCTTTTGCACATTTTTTTTCAGCAAAAATACCAGGGCCCTGATGTTCAAAGCATCGTTAGCTTAACGAGCTCATTAGTGGCCATATTATTAACTGTTCTGGCAAGTACAATATCTAAAATTTTGGTATTTTTGCTGAAAAAAAATGTGCAAAAGCTGCTCACATTTTTTCAGCAAAAATATTAGCATATTTGCCATATCAAATGACCAAAGATTTAATGATACGTAACTAATGGCATCAATAGTTTTGAACAACTGGCCCCAGAATTTTAGATATTGTACTTGGTAGAACACTTAACAATATGACCACTAACAAGCTCGTTAAGCTAACAATGCTTTGAACAAATGGCCCATCATCACGTGAACTAGTCCGTGAAATGAAGACCCCACTATACCCCACTTTATATAGAGAAAACGGGGGTTTACGGGGATATACATTATTTTTCTTATTTCTACTCCAAGACATAGGTTGTGGGTACTCGTTAGAACCGCCTTCATTCCTATATTTGCAGTATTAATAAAAAAAAATATAAGGGATTTTCATTAGAAAAGTAGCCATTTTGGAGATGAGAAATACGCACTATGTCACACGGGTGTGTTATCGTAATGTGGTGGTAATAATTACCTTTTGACAGAAGAGCTGGGAGCTGGAAACAGAGACTTTTTCCACCCCCTGTTGGCATTATAAGTATACAGTCTTTCCCTGACATTGTCAAATTCATCGTCTGTAGCTGCATCGGCCGAAGTTTTTTAATTTTGAACACAGACTGTAACTGCTGCTCCAGTTCTTGTGACCAGCTGAAATCTGAAACATATCTTCATGTAAAGCACTGATAAACCATGAAAGCACTGTCAGCCTCGATAGCGCAGTGGTTAATACGTTAGACAAATGATCGAGAGGTTGAGCGTTCCAATCCGGCCACCGGTATCGAGGTGTGTCCTTGGGCAAGACAGGTAATGACACTGCCCCACTCTACCCAGGTGTAAATGGGTAGCAGTGGTAGGTGTAAATGGCTAGCAGTGGTATAAAAGCCAATTTGTCTGCACCTTTTGGACTCCTAACAGGATCATGAAACAAATTGGTTAATACTTGAGGAGAATTACAACAAGTCCTCAAGGTGTCCGAATTTTAGGCAGGGATACAGACTAACAGGAGCTCAGCCCAAGGCGCCTAAATTTTTGCCTGGCCACCTATTGTTGCCTATGTTTTGAATGCCTATTGACTGAAGGTAAAATTTGGATTTATGTCAGTCTGGGTGCCTTTAGCAAAATGCTTAGTCCGTTTCCCTGTAAGGATTTTTACCGTAGTACCTGATCTTTCCCATTTCTCATCTTTTTCACTGGACTTTACTGAGCTTTGTCTAAGAATAGCCTCTAACTCGTCTTTCCTGCTGAACAGTTTACTCTGCCGCTGCAGTAGAGCATCTATCTCATTTTCAACCTCAGCCAGATCCTTCTTCACTTCTGCAAGCTCCTGTCTGTAATCTGAAAAACAAAAATAAAAGTAACTGAGACCCAGCCACTAGATTTTAAGCCATATGGCCCAAGTTTTAGGACGTTTGGGTCCTGAGTCGTTTTGACCTAAATTTGGATTTGGGTAATTTCCGCCCATTTCGGTGGGTCGTTTCGGTCCAAGGTCGTTTCAGCCTGTGTCGTTTCAGCCAGATTTTATGAGATAGACTGTTTTCAGCAGAGTACCTGTTCAATATTTATTATTTTATATATCTGGAATATTTGTAAATGGAATTTTACGTTAGCCATATTTATGACAGCCCAAATAAATAATTTTAAAAGTTCTTTACATAGCCATGTTTCCAGTTAGCACCACCGAGGTGGGGTGAACAGGATTTGATAATTGTCTGAAAACAACTTTACTCAGTTAATCACCGATAGACAAAAAGAAGGGGATTAGATAACGTCAGCAACATTGATTAATGGGTGATTGATTAACGGATCATTAACGTGTGATGATTCAATTTACTACTTAAAAAGCCAACAACATATAGTGTGAAATAAATAAAGGACACCTTGGATGTTTGGTTTGTTTGTATTGGAAACGGCCCAGTCAACACTATTTTAAGTTATTTTTGAGCCAGTCAGTCGACCTATCCACACTTTTCCTGGGCAAGCTTATACGTCAGTGGTTAACCAGTACAGTGCACATTATTTCGTCAGAAACTGACAACTGCCCTTCTTGAATCAGTGGAAGGAAGAGAACGGCCATTGAAAAGATTTCATGATCAGTCTCCACAAAAAAATGTTGCCGACCCCAGCAGGTATCGAACCCATGTCCTCCTGATCACCAGTCGGATGTGCATCCGACTGAGCTACCGAGGCCGGCACCTTGGATGATATTGTGACTGCAGAAGGTTCATATCTTTGAAAACTCTGATTTGACTCCAAGCATGCGCAGAATGATCTGGGTCTTTCCTGATCGATAAAAGACATACAAACTTGGATCAACATAAGCAACCATTCATTACAGCAAAGTAATCTCTTTTATCTCTTTGTATGTCGCTGTGGCTGTAGTAAGTTCGTGCAAGTCTCAAAGATTTTGAAGGTTCGAACAGTCCTCAAAGATTATGATCAGACTGCATGCAAGCGCATGATGGTCTACTTCTTCACGTGCCGCATACTGACTTGTACAATAATGTATTTAAGATCATGACGCGCATCCATTCTATAAGATTTTTTCTTAACAGCCATGCGGATGCGATCTGCAAATACCGATCATACTGCACTGATAAATTGTGATAATGCAGGCTGATTAGTATTCACTAGGTTCACAATGGCATGCAGAGTTTCAGAAAAGCATACAAAACATTCTCTGGGTACCCCTGTGACTACAGACAGCGGCTATTGATCTATTCATAGCATCTACTTACTTATCAAACGATGTATCATGCAATGTATTGAATGTGATTTTCTCAGAATTTCCTGCAAACCTGGAGTGTATGTGACGTACACCTGCACGTAATCCTCGTGATGGGGTGTTGCAGTATATAAAGAAAAAAAAGAGAAAGTAAGAAAATTTGTAATTTGTGAAAAAGGCAAATGTGCTCCAACAATTTTATATGATCAGCCTGACCTGTTGTTGTGATCAGACTCTTCGCTGTTCCAAGGAATCAGAATCAGAATTGTTACTGGTGACACAAATGACATTCATACACCACCACCTGTGATGTGGGAAGTTAGTCCCTAGCTCTCACCAAAGAGGTAAATTTAGCTACACAATCATCAGCACCTTCAGCTGTCGAAATAATCGAATCGGGAAGGGCATTCCAATCTCTAATGGTTCTGGGGAAGAACGACTCTATACATGTAAATGTCAGTTCTTGCAGTAAGGGTCTGAAACGCTAACGAAAGGTGATTTCTACAGTGTCTAGCTGGGGGAACAAGGTCATCTGTTGGAATGCTGGCAGCACCCTTTAGACCTTTGTATAAAAGGATTAGCCTACCGGTACTGTCTTTTCTCCTTTTCTTGAGAGACTCCCATTTTAATTTTCCAAGTATTCCAGTCATGCTCCCAGTTTCAAAGCAGTAATTGCCTGTTACAAATCTAGCAGCTCCATTCTGAACTTTCTCAATTTCATCATTAAGGACCACTCCGCTGGGGTCCCAGATACAACTACCATATTCCAAGATTGGGCAAACAAGACCTTTATATGCTGCCTCTTTTACATCCTGAGGGCACTGATGAAGATTTCGCCTCAGGAAACCAAGCATTCTATTTGCCTTAGAACACATGTTGCTAATACACAGCAACCTCGTTATAACACGGGTGGTGGGGTCCAAGAACCCCAACTGCGTTAGTGGTGATCACCACGTTATAAACTTGGGGGCACCTACAAACGTCATATCATCGTCGAGCAATGTGTACCCCACCCACCAATAGTATGAAATTTCAAAATGTTAATTTCAGTGTATTTGTTGTTGAAAAAAGAAAGATCAATAAAAAGTGTTCTAATATTACTGGTTGTTTATCTTTTTAATCCCATTTATTATCCTTGTCAGACATATGAATCATTTTCCCATATTCACCGTAAGTGTGTATCGGTCAAAATGAATGACACCGCTTAATGTGTATTATTGGGTTTTTTTATCTGCACTATTGTGTATTGGAGATATAGCCGTGGGGTTTAGTGCACCGACTTTACAAGGTTAAGCAATGACATGTCACACCAGCCTGGTAAGGTGACCGCTGGCCATAATTTTTTTTTTATATATATATATATCATCTGCTCAGAATAGCGTTATAGACAAAGAATTTAAATAAAGGATAATTTCATGTTGGAAACATTCAAGTAAGTTTCTTGTTAGAAACATACATTTTTCCTTTCATGTTGTGGGTATTTGTTAGAATCGCCTCGGCAACATACTTTAATGAGAAATAACACTTCTAATACATTGGTGCAGCGGCCCCCGCTCATCAGGGCTTGGAGAAATAGATTTGGAATAGCAATTCTAATACACATGTACATTTTGCACAGCGGCCCCCGCCCACAGGGCTTGGAGAAATAGATTGGGAATAGCACTTCCAATACATTTGCGCAGCGCCCCCCCCCCCCCCCCCCCTCACCCGCCCCAGCCCATCGGAGCTGAAAAAATAGATTAAGAATATCAATTCTAATACATTTGCACAGTGGCCCCCGCCCATCAGGGCTTGGAGAAATAGAATGGGAATAGCACTTCAATACATTTGCGCAGCGGCCCCCGCCCATTGGGGCTTGAAGAAATTGATAAGAAATATCAATTCTAATACATTTGCACAGCGGCCCCCGCTCATCAGGGCTTGGAGAAATAGAATGGGAATAGCACTTCAATACATTTGCACAGCGGCCCCCATCCATCCGGGCTTGAAGAAATTGATAAGAAATATAAATTCTAATACATTTGCACAGCGGCCCCGCCCATCAGGACTTGGAGAAATAGAATGGGAATAGTACTTCAATACATTTGCGCAGCGGCCCCCGCCCATCGGAGCTTGAAGAAATTGATTAGGAATACCAATTCTAATACATTTCGATCGTTCAGCGCAACACTGGGCTAACTCAGTTTTTTTTAATTTTACAGGAGACAGTTTTTTCTGTTTATTAAATTCATAAATAGCTCATCAAGGTATTTATGAAAGCTGATCTACAAGGTAAAATAAGGAGTTTGAAGTGAAGTATGTTGCAATTCATGTCATGTGACAGAAAAAAAGATATTAAACAAAGTTTGAGTTAGATCTGTTTTCCCATTAAAAATATCCAATTTTCGCAATTAAAGTTAATGCAACACTGGGCTAACTGGAATTAAATCAGTGTTTTTTTGTCATTTTCTATTTTCAAAAACAAAATTATTCATAATCATCAGAAGCAATATCTAAAGTACAACGGGAAAACTAAACCTTCATGTATTTGAAGAATATTTATTGCTGCAAAGCAGTAAAATAACATTGTTCCCATTCTTTTTCTTGTAATCTAATACAATATGTCATGTAGAAACGTAAATGTAAGACATGCAATTTAAAATTACTTTTGCATTTAACTGCATGTTATAAACTGTATCTTACAGCAGTAGCCATTATACATTTAATTCATGATTATATATTTAATTCATGAAACAAGTTGGAGAATTTACATTTTTTCGAGCCTTCACGAGCAAAATACTCAAAATGCCTAATTTAATCTACAAATTTCATTTGTCATAACTCTTTGGCTTCCCATGTTATTAAGACACATGATACAGAAATACATGTATTTCATTTTCAGAATAAAATATTACCATATTTGCCATAATTAGAACTCTGTGCACTTAGATTTGTTTGATTTGAGGTTTAACATCCCCGTCAAGACTGTATAAGTAATTTTGGAGACCTTGCTTCCAACTTTGTGGGACTCTTACCCAACCTTGAGTTGAAATGACATCTCAAGCCCTACAGGACATTGAGGTGAAATGAAATCTCAAGCCCTGCCACCCAATGAAACCAATATGGTTTATATGCATGGACGGTCCAATTTGCGCCACTTTTCCTGGGCAGGTTTGGAACCTCTTAGCAGTTTACCAGTACTTAAGTGCGGTCAGCATTATGTAATTATGTTCTATAAAAGGATTATCCTTTGGAAGCAAGGAATACACCACAGAACTGGAAAATATGAAGTATATATATTTTCTGGGTCAAACTAGCCAGTTCGGCCAATTAGGCCTCATCAGTGGCCCCCTAAATATTTTCAAAATTCCACAATGGAATCAATGATCCCAAAGGACAAGAAAATATAAACTACACTATGATGTGTTGCAGAGAAACTTTTTACGGCTGCCACACGTTCCTAGACAACAGCTGTAGTGATGTTAAATATGTTCTAGAAAGGGTTATCCTTTGGAAGCATTAGGAATACACCACAGAACTGGAAAATATGGAGTTTACATGTTTTCTGGGCCAGACTAGTTAATTTCGTCCATCAAGGTCTCATCAGTGACCCTCAAATATTTTCAAAATTCCACAATGGAATCAATGATCCAAAAGGACAAGAAATTATAAACTACACTATGATGTTGGGCAGGGTGAGGTTTTACGGCCGCCACACATTCCCAGACACCAGCTGTAATGATGTTAAATATGTTCTATAAAAGGGTTATCCTTTGGAAAGTAGAAGTGGAGGCAATGATCAGGAATCAATACAATTAACCCATAGCTCCCATCAGAGACACCAAAGGGAAAGAAACACAAACAAGAAACAACAGACCCTAATGGAAACATCAACAGCAGAAAGCCAAAAGGACAGTTACTTTCCCACAAAATGGCCAATAGTCTATCCAAAATAAAGTAATATAAGCGACACAAACCCCGAGACAAACCATAACAAAAATAAACCGCGACAGAAGAACCGCCTTGGAACTGTCAGTGGAAACCAATTCCACTGGGGGGCTTAAATCGATTTTACATGGCCACAATCCTCCCCCTTAATTCTGTCACAATTAAGAAAAATAATTTATTCAGTCCGTATGAAGGCCTCCTAACTCATCAGTGCAACCTCATCAGTGGAAGCATGGCTCTGCATGACATAAATAGTGATTACTTGACATGGTACCCACTCTTTTTTGCTCAATTCTATTTTCTAGGCTTTAGGAGCCTACTGGGAATGCAAACATGCAAAAAGGCTAACTTTGAGTGCTGATTCATTGAAATCAGTTACTGAAAGTGAGTTTCATGCTCTGAGCTTACTTTTCTGATCAATGAGAGCTGACATCTGTCCTTCTTAACCCTTGTTCTGCTGAATAAATTAATTTTGCCACATCCTTTTTTGACTATCAAAAAATCAAATTACTTGATGTCATTTATTCCTTTAAACTCACAAACTGAATGACAAACAGTGAAGATCTAGGTCAGATGGTATCTGGAGAAGAATCTGATCTGAATATTCACTGTTTGCAAAGATACAGCCTAGCCTAGTTAAGCAGGACAGTAGTTCAATCAGTGGAAGGGAGAGAATGACGGTAGAAAACATTTCATGATCAATCTCCACCAAAGAATGCTGTAGACCAAGGAGGATCTAACCTGCAAACTCCTGATCAGATGTGAATCCGACTGAGCCACTGATTTTGTTTCGTTTGTTTGTATTAGAGTTTAACGGCCCAGTCAACACTATTTAGGTCATTTTTGAGCTGGTCAGCTTACCTATCCACACTTCTCCTGGGAAGGCTTACACATAAGCGGTTAACCAGTACAGTGCACATTCCAAAAACTGACGACTGCCCTTCTTGAATCAGCAGAAGGGAGAGAATGACCGTAGAAAGGATTTCATGATCAATCTCCACAAAAGAATGTTACCTACTCGAACCCCCATTCTCCTTATCACCAGTCAGATGCGCATCCGACTGAGCTACGGAGGCTGGCCTGAGCCACTGATACTAGGGTGAGGGGGGAAAAAATATTGTGATTGAGACTGGTCATCAGTGCCAACTTGTTGTCAGCCTACTTTACATACAGGTATCTCCAGATACGATGGAGTAATGAACATATTAAGGGATTTTTTTTTTTCAGCAAACATCGGTCATGTTGTGGGTACTAAAAGAATAATCTCATCAAGATAATTCTAACAAGTACACACAAAATAAGTTTTATCAAGAAGGAGCAAATAATTTATGTCCCTTAAGAAATAGCCTTATTCTGCCCCCATAAATGTCAGTTAGTAAAAATAAACATCCTGACAGAGGTTGATCATTGTCTACATTGTTTGCGTGTCTACAAGCTTTCTTCACTGGGTGGTTTGTTCAGATTCCAGTCTTCTGAATAGTAGCACAGTCTGAGCTTTAATATTATATAGTCTTAGTTTTTTACAACTAATATTTATTTTTTAATTATTTGCCATTTGGGTTTAATTTCGCATATGTGAGCACCATTTAGGCCAATTTATTCTCCAAGCCCAGATTGGTGGGGCGCTTATTTTGTCCTGAACAGAATCGTTAGCCATGTATAGAACAGGAATCCATTCAAAATAAAGGGGTGTCAGTATATGTCAGACCAAAACAAATATAGCTGGACTTTTAGTAAAAAGTGCAGACCCTGAACAGATCTCACAGAATGTGGTGTCTGATCTGGGCCTTCAATGTATATTGTCTATATTTTCGTTCTGCATTAAGGCCTGTCCTGGACTCTAGATTTTGTCAAATTTGTTAGAGTCATGATCTTTTGGCTGTCCAATCCCTAGAGTATGCCCACCACACAACCTCAGGGGGAAACAATGATATATTATAGGTTATATTGCATTGATACTGCATACAGAAAAAAGAACAATTGACTTGCAGGTCTATATACACATGTATTTGGTTTTCGGTATAGTAAGAACCCTGTCCCATCCCCTGACCCTCTGTAAAGGGGTCCCATAATAAAACTTTGCCAAGAAATGCATCAACTGTTATGATTATTAGTTGTTCTATCTACTATGCCTATGATCTCATCATGATATCACAAGATAATATTGATTAGCTTTCTTGAACTGTTTAATGCAACACTGGTCTAACTCAAGTTAGATCAGTGTTGCGTTAAACCAAATACCAAGAATGAGATAGATCAAAATGCCAAATGTCTTTTTTAAGGTTTATTTTTATGAGAATGGCTAAAATATTTTATGTGGATGTGTATCAGCATAGAATGGACCAAACCGCATAAAAAAGTCATTTTTGAAAAAAAATGGAGTTAGCCCAGTGTTGCGTTGAACGATCGATTTGCGCAGCGCCCCCGCCCATCAGGGCTTTGAGAAATAGAAAAAGAAACACCACACTAAAAGCCGCGGAACCGCAGTTTTTTAAAACACTTTTTTTTTTGGCTGCGTCTCCTGACAACCGGTTGTCAGGAGCATTTTGCTATCCAAAATGCTCCTGACAACCAGCAATATTTTTCCAATAAAAACCTGATATATTAGCATTATTTTGGTTACTTAACACAGTATTTTTAGTTTCTTGATACATGTTTAATATATTTTGTCTTCTCTGGTATTTTAACATAACTACTGGATTGAAAATTAAAGAGAAAAAACATATGGTACTTGCAGAATTTAATATTTTATTTAATACTGAAAATAAATACCAACTAAATATAGGGTCAATTTCACTTGAGTGCTATGGGAAAAACATGTCATCAATTCCCTTTTAGAGAATATATATGGTTAAGGGATGGGGATCTAAACAGTTTCTGAGATATATTGCTTTTAATGAAGTTAAGGGGTGAGACATGGCCCCTGGCACCTCCAGGGCGGCATGCTGATGTCACTGGTTGGGTCTTATAATTAAGAACAAAAATATATATGGTTTAGGGTCGGGGCTCTAAACAGTTTCTCAGGTATATGGTCTTTGGTGAAGTTGAGGGGTGCAGCATGGCCCGGGCACGCCCTGGGTGACCCCTAGGTTGGTGTTACTGAATGTGTCTTATCATAAAGAACAAGAATAAATATGGTTTAGGGGTGGGGATCTGTAAGGTTTCTTGTTTGTTTGATTTGAGGTTTAACATCCCCGTCAACACTGTAAAGGTCATTTTGGAGACGTTGCTTCCAATTTTGTGGAACTTTAACCCGACACTGAGATGAAATGACATCTCAAGCCCTGTCACCCAATGAAACTGATAGGGTTTATTAGCCTGGACGGTCCGCCTAGCACTGCGGTTCCTGGACAGGCTTAGATCCTCTAAGGGGTTTACCAGTACTAGTGTGCGCGCCGGATTCAGCTCAGTGCGGGAGCATCATATAGCCCATACATTTCTTCAAGCCCCTATGGGCAGGGGCCGGTAAGGTTTCTGGAATATTGGGCCTTTTATGAAGTGGAGTGGGGTGGGCATGGCCCCCCACATCCTGCGGGACCCCCCCGGTTGGTGTTACTGAATGCCACTTATCATAAGGGACAAGAGTGAGTGAGTGAGTTTTAGTTTTACGTCCCACCAACAGCTAAGGTCATGCGGAGACGGGACCTCGGTTTAAAGACTCATCCGAAAGTCTGGAGAAGCCCGGGATCGATCCTGCGATCCCTGGTTTACAAGGCGAGTAGCGTAACCACTGCACCACGGAGGCTTCTATATAAGGGACAAGAAAATATATGGTTTAGGGGTGGGGATCTGTAAGATTTCTGGGATGTTCGGCCTTTTATGAAGTGGATTAGGGTGTGGCATGGCCCTGGCACATCCTGGGGCACCCCAAGGTTGGTGTCATTGAGTGCTTCTTATTATCAATATATATGGTTAATGGGTGGGGATCTGAATGGTTTCTGAGATAAATGGCATTTTATGAAGTGGAGGGGGTGAGACATGGCCCCGGCACAACCTCGACATAAAAGCATATGGCTGAGAGAAGTTTACTCAAGGAAAATTTCTATGAAAGTTTGGCAAAATATCAGCAAAGGTTTGGCAGTAAATGTCATTTTTCAATTTTCCTCATTATAAGTTATTTGAAATAGCCCCGGCCCATAGGGGCTTGGAGAAATATAGGGGCTGCAAGATGCTTCCACACAGAGCTGAGTCCTGCCTGCACACTAGTACTGGTAAACTGCTTAGAGGATCTAAGCCTGTCCAGGAACCGCGGTGCGAGGCGGACCATCCATGTTAATAAACCCTATTGGTTTCATTGGGCGACAGGGCTTGAGATGTCATTTCATCTCAATGTCGGGTAAAATTCCCACAAAATTGGAAGCAATGTCTCCAAAATGACCTTTACAGTGTTGACGGGGACGTTAAACCTTAAATCAAACAAAGTCTATGGAAAATCTAAGTTGCCATAGCAACCATCTAAATGGCTGAATTTCATAAAAAAAAAAAAAAAACCTGTACAGGCAAATATGGTGAATATTTTCAAAAAGTCTCTGCCTCTTATAGCTTATGGTTTTTGAGGAGATGATTTTTTAATTTTTTTTTTTTTCTATTTTTTTTTCATCAACCAATAAAAATGAGCAGTACGCCTAAAATAATTGTCATACCCTGTTTATAGGGTAGTAGGTAGATCAGATAGTAGATTGCCTAAGGAACATTTTTATGAAAGTAATGTCAAAATATCTGCAGAGGCTTGGCAGTAAATGCCATTTTCAATTTTCCCCATTATAAGTCTATGGAATCTATAAGTTGCCATAACAACCAAACTAATGAGCCGATTTTCATAAACAAGCCAGCCATGATGGCCCTGGATTGCTAACCTTATCCATAGAGTAACAAGTGGGTCCCGGAGAGGGTCGTTCTGGACCCCATGGCTATAATGTGCATAATGTTGAGGGAAGTCTAAAAAGGTGAAGCTTCATACCAAATATCAACAAAGGCTATAAGTATAATTTGAACAATCTTGGTAAAGGTCCACTAGATGAAGCACTCCATACCAAATATCAACAAAGGCTATAATTTGAACAATTTTGATAAAGGTCTACTAGATGAAGAGCTCTACACACCAAATATCAAAGACCTAGGGGGGTTGCAGTTTCAGAGAAGAAGATTTTTTTAAAAGATATTCCCTACATAAGCCTATGTAAAACCAAATGGCCCTGAGGCGGGGGCATTTTTGCCCTCAGGGTTATAATTTAAACAATCTTGATAGAGGTCCACTAGATGAAGCTTCACACCAAATATCAAAGACTTGGGCCTTGTGGTTTCAGAGAAGATTTTCAAAGATTATCTCTATATAAGTCCATGTAAAACCAAAAGGTCCCAGGGCGAGGGCATTTGTGGCCCGAGGGCTATAATTTGAACAATCTTGGTAGAGGTCCACTAGATGAAGTTCCATATATCAAAGACATTGCAATTTCAGGGAAGAAGGGCCTTGCAATTTCAGGGAAGAAGATTTTTAAAGATGTCCCTATATAACTCAATATAAAACCAAAGGGTCTCGGGGCGGGGGGCATTTTTGGCCTCAGGGCTATAATTTGAACAATCTTAATAAAGGTCCACTTGATGAAATTTCACACCAAATATCAAAGATCTAGGCCTTGTGGTTTCAGAAGATTTTTCAAGATCTTCCCCATATATATACAAGTCTGTGTAAAACCGAAGGGCCCCGGAGCAGGGGCATTTTTGGCCCCAGGGCTATAATTTGAACAACCTTGGTAGAGGTCCACAAGATGAAGTTTCATACCAAATATCAAAGACCTGGGCCTTGCGGTTGCAGAGAAGAAGATTTTTAAAGATTTTCCCTTTATAAGCTCATGTAAAGCCAAAGGGCCCCAGGGCAGGGGCATTTTTGGCCCCAGCACAATAATTTGTACATTCTTGGGTCCACTAGTTGAAGCTTCATACCAAATATCAAAGACCTGGGCCTTGTGGTTTCAGAGAAGAATATTTTTTAAGTTTTCGGTGAAAAAAATCTATTTTTGGTTCCTGTGACCTAGATGTGCAATGGACCGGAACCATTTGAACAACTTTGAAAGGGAACCACCAAAGGATCATTACTGTGAAGTTTGGTCAAAATCCGATCAGGGGTTTAGGAGGAGATGTGTTTACGCACGGATGGATGCACGCACAACGGACAAAAGGTGATCCCAAAAGCTCATTTGCTCTATGTGACAGTGAGCTTAAAACATAAACTTTCAATCCCCCAGCCCAAGGATGCTACAGATAAAATTTGGGTCAAATCGGCTTAGTGGCTTCAAAGGAGATGTCATTTGAAAGTGTTGACGCCATATTTCAAATGACGACAGACATTTGCCTATCCTATAAGCTCCCACGGAGCCTTTGGCTAGGGTGACCTAAAAAATCAGAATAAAAATTACATGAACTTCAAATAAGTTCATTTGAATACTAAAAAAAATGACAAAAAGGCATTGAACATGTATCAAGAACCATGAAATACTAAAAAGGTAACTAAAATAATACTAATATTATAGGTTTATATTGGAAAAATATTGCTGGTTGTCAGGAGCATTTTTGATAGCAAAAATGCTCCTGACAACCGGTTGTCAGGAGCATTTTATATAGCAAAAATGCTCCTGACAACCGGTTGTCAGGAGACACTTCCTTTTTTTATCCCCACGTTTTTGAAGAAAAGTGGGGATATTGTTATCGCCTCCGTCCGTCCGTCTGTCTGTCCGGCTATCTCCTCCTATACCGTTCATTGGAATTCAACCAAATTTGGTGTGTGAGTTACTTACATGAATGGCTTCTGCAAGAGCACATTAATTTTTGGACCCGGCCCCAGGGGTCCCTGGAAGAGGTCAAAACGTGGGGATTTGCGATGGCGCGCCATCGACTGCGCGATCTAGTTTTTTTTTATGAACACAATGTACAAATCTGAAAAACAAACATATAATGAATGGCAATATGAGAATAAAATGTAATTAAAAGAAATTGCTCAACTTTATGACACAAAATCAACATGATCAAAGCGCTAATGAATATGTTTGTTCTAACGCTTATCACTCAGTTTTGACACCATCGGTAATTGTTTGAACATGTATCTTGTAAATGTGGTAGTTTGATTGACAATTACCGTTACATGTGTTCACGCTTGTAGGTCAACAGGTAGAATAAGTGCAGTGGACCGTTAATCCACTTGATTGACTGAAATATTTACCGCTTTTTTTCTCTCACAGGTTTGAAACCAATAAACAGTAGTTTTTACCATAATTCATGGGGCAAAAAGTGATTTTTGCCTTAAATGATGAAAAAAAAAAAAACCGGAGCCATGGAACAACCTCGTTATACTGATTTCCGCGCTTAAACGATCAGCGCTATAATGAGGTTGCAGTGTACAGTACAGGCAACGAGACATTCCTATAGACCTCGACCGTCACCGTGGCAGAATTCTCTGTCACCGTGTCGCTTCCACTTGTCACCGAGACGAACGAGACAGCTAGCGAGACGCACAGGTGTTCTCAGCGTGACAATGTAGCGGTACACTGAGCGAGACAATAATCCGTCCGATAATTTTATTGTCTTTCACAGAGACGCAGCGAGTCACAGCGCGACATTTATGACCGTACAGACAAGCCCTTTTTACTTGTTTTGGCAATGCTCATATTTAATGAAATTTACAAAGATTGTTTTTTTTTTGTTTGTTTTTGCCATTTACCGTTCAAGAGAAACAAATATTATCATTAAGACGTTCAAGCTATATTTTTTCTTGTTTTAACAGTGTTTTTCTTTTTCGCTAATGGGATAAGGACCCGTTTCCCATGCTCTGTTTCAACGCTTCGATGCCTCAGCATCATGGATTTTTCATGTAAAAGAGCCAGCGCACAGCAAAAGACTTTTTTTACCAAGAAAGGATAAGATCGGTCTGTGCATCTAGCAAACGTTGCCAAAGTCTTCGCTTGTTACTGTTTGAAAAACCCAGAGGCCTGAGACGGCTCGTGTTAACAGCAAAGACTCTGATCAGACTGCACAGATGCGCAGGATGATCTGAGTCTTCACTTGTCACACATTTCTTTATATTGTCCGAAGTGTTTTCAAACAATGCACACAGTTCCTCAAAGTTAGTTTTATTCCCTTGTTCCCCTAAAATTAAGCAATGATAAAACGGTATTCGGGGTTTGCGACGAGGTCAAGACACAAACCGGTCATCTCGGCTACAAACTGACAGCAAATTGAAATGTGCTGCTCAGACTTACGGATGCGCAGGCTGACCGGCCCCTTTGTTGCACGCAAAAAAATGGAACGGGTTTTCTCATGACGGGGCACATTCTTGCTGAGCGATGGGGTCTGGTTGTTCCATTGCATTTTTGCGGGTTCACATTTGAAACGCCTCTGCGAGGCTAGTTAAACTAATGGCCAATTAAGTCGTATATCGAGTGTGTGTGTGAATTCGGGTTTAACGTCGCTTTCAACAATTTTTCAGTCATATCACGACGGTGTCTGGTTGCGACAGGAAGTCGTATATCGACCAGGGTGCTATCTGATCAGTCTTGGTAATCTTCAAAGACTATTCTTCTCCTACTATTCTGTGTATCAGTTTAACCCCTTCTTCTATTATCATGACTCAAATGAGCCAGCGCACAGCAAAAAACTATTTCAAACCAAGGAAGAATCAGATCCGCCTGCGAATCTAGCCGGTATGCTTAAGTCTTTGCTTGTAACTCTCATGCGAACAGCGGAGACTTTGATCAGTCTACGCTGATGCGCAGGCTGATCTGAGTTGTTATTAGTCACTAATTTCTTATAATCCTAAACGGTAAACTTCACGCTTCAGGGTAGAACCAAGGGCGAAGATGGCGGCCACGTAAAATCAATTTAATGCCCCCCCCCCCCTCCCGCCAGTATTTTTTTTCACTGACCGTAACCAGTACAGCACACGTCCTTTCGGGCCAGAAACTGACAAATGCCCTTCTTGAATCAGCGGAAGGGAGAAGGTGGCCATAGAGAAGATTTCACGATCATCTCCCGTCCCTTAGTATTTTAAAGGTCCGATCATAAATTCGTCAACGTAGGCGCGGCCTGGTCATTATCTGTATTTTTTTTTTTCTTTTGCGGGCCGTTGTAATTGCCACATAGTTTTCCGGGATGCGGCGATTTGTTAGATTTACATGCGCACCCGGCTATGACTCGGATCAGCCTGCGCATTTGCGCAATCTGATCTTGGTCTTCGCAGTGCGCGCTTTGGATGGCTGGAAAACAAAACAAACCCATAAAACCCCCAAGAGAATATGAGCGACAGCGTATTAATGTAAAGACCTTTTCGTATGCAATAACCGCCTGTGCTCGAAAATAATCAATGACATTACTTGTTGCTGTAGAATCAATGAGGAACGTTATGGAAAAAGTTGCATGTCACTAATTGGTAAACAAACTGTCAGCGCTCCATATAAGGGGTCAATAGTTTGCTAAAACGGGTTCACATATGAAACGCCTCGGTGAGGCTAATCTAACTGAATATGGCTGATGTCTTTAGTCAAGTCTGCTCCAACTGTTCTATATGGGTAGCCATAATCATAAGATCTGGTACTAAAGTGCTGATAAAACGTTATCGAGGTCAAGAGTAGACACACACCGGTCATCTCAGCTACAAAGTTGCAGCAAATTAAAAAAAGTGCTGATCAGACTCATGGACGCCCAGGCTGACCGGCCCTTTTGTCGCACGAAAATAATGGAACAGGTTTTCTCATGACGGGGCACATTATTGCTGAGCGATGGGGTCTGACTGTTCCATTGCGTTTTTGCGGGTTTACATATGAAACGCCTCTGCGAGGCTAGCTAAACTAATGGTCAATTAAGTCGTGTATCAACCAGTGTGCCATCTGATCAGTCTTGGTAATCTTCAAAGTGTCTATTCTGCTTCTACTATTCTGTGTATCAGTTTAACCCCTGCTTCTATTATCATGACTCAAAAAAGCGCACAGCAAAAAGAAAAAAAAAAACTAGAAAAAGTGTCCATAGGACACGGATACCCCCGCCAAATGGCATTCATGAAACAGGAACTAAATCAAGGGCAGATAATTCAAAAACCAAAAATGCAAGAGTTGTCTTCCTTGTTCATAACACATCGTCTCAGTGTGATGAATGCACCTGTGAAGTTTCATGAATATATTCCATACGGTTTAGGAGTTATGGCCCGGACACGGTTTTCTATATGTGGCCCCCGCCCATAGGGGCTTGAAGAAATATATGGGCTGCATGATGCTTCCACGCAGAGCTGAATCCGGCCCGCACACTAGTACTGGTAAACAGTTAAGAGGATCTAAGCCTGTCCAGGAACCGCCGTGCGAGGCGGACCGTCCATGCTAATAAACCCTATTGGTTTCATTGGGCGACAGGGCTTGAGATGTCATTTCGTCTCAATGTCGGGTAAAAGTCCCACAAAATTGGAAGCAACGTCTCCAAAATGACCTTTACAGTGTTTGCGGGGACGTTAAACCTCAAATCAAACAAAAACAAACGGTTTACTATATGGAACTAAGTCAAGGGCAGCTAATTCAAAAACCAAAAAAGCAAGAGTTGTCTTCCTTGTTCATGACACATCGTCTCAGTGTGATGAATGCACCTGTGAAGTTTCATGAATATATTCCATACGGTTTAGGAGTTATGGCCCGGACACGATGTCGGGACGGACGAACGAACGGACAGGGGTAACACTTAATGCCCTTTCCACCATTCTTCGAATGGCGGGGGCATAAAAAACGGTTGTAACTCTAATGCGAACAGCGAAGACTTTGATCAGTGTACGCAGTTGCGTATGCTGATCTGAGTTGTCATTGGTCGCTCATTTCTTATCGTCCTAAATGGAACAATTCATGACAGAATCAAGGGCGAAGATTGTGGTCAGGCAAAATCAATTTACATCCCCTTACCCCTTACGGTCCGCTTATAATTTTGTCAGCCTGCGCGTGGGTGCGGCCTGGTAATTTGTCTTTTTCTTTTTTTTACTTTCCCCGGCCGTTGTTATTGCCTTTACGAGGGTTTCAGTGCCTAGGCTGGTGATAGTTTTCCGGCTTGCGTCGATTCGTTATATTTACATGCGCGCTCGGCTATGACTCGGATCAGTCTGCACATTTGCGCAGTTTGATCTGGGCCTTCGCTGTGCGCGCTTTGGATGGCTGGTAATCTAGTTACTATTTGTACGGCCGATGGGGACTTTTATCCGACTGCGCGGATGCGCAGGCTGATCCGCCCGGCCTGGCCTCGGGATAATAGAACCTTCATGCTCGGGTCTTCGTGGCATGAAATTTATTATGCTCGTCAATATCGAGATACATATGAAATGAAAGAGGCGGTTTTCCTGCTCAGATCAGCAGACTTATTTGGCCTGCTCATAAATTTTAACCATTATCTTGCTGTTCACGACAACCCGCATCTTTGCAAACAGTGTAGATCTAGATCAGATGGCTTCTGAAGAAGCCATCTGATCAGGATATACACTGTTTTGGCATTCAGTTTATAAATTTGTAGCTATAAATTACATCAAGTTATTTGATTGGTTGATAGACAGAAATGGGTGTGGCTTAAATGAATATTCAGCAAGATAAGGGTTGAAATGCCAACAGTTTTGAAGTTTATGAGCGGAACAAATTTCGTGCTCGGATAAAATAAGCATGTGTGTGTGTTGGGGGGGGGGGGGGGGGGGGGGGGCACCGCGGACCCTAGTCTTGGTTTTCGCATGCCACATGTACATGTATGCGTGTTGTTCTGCTTCTTCGGGTTGCCGTTATTTTTTTGTGTAACATAGTTGGCGTGGTGCATTGCTTGTGTTCGACGTCATCTATGTTTTTTGTTTATAATATGAAGAACCGATGATGGCGAAACGTTGATGTAAAAGCATGACAAAGATTATTTCGTGTTGGTGTTGATTTACTATACAAAATTACTTCTTTCACTTTAATGAAAATCTATCAAAGGGGTCCGGCCCCGCCCATTGGGGCTTGAAGAAATTGATAAGCTGCATGAGCTGTAACCGACCGCACAAGAGTACTGGTAAACCGCCAAGAGGCAAAATGGTGCGAGTCGGACCGCCCGTGCTTATTAACCCTATTGGTTTCATTGGGCCACAGGCCTGGAGACGTCATTTCATCTCGGTGTCTTAAAATGGTCCCACAAAGTTGGAAGCAACGTCTCCAAAATGACCTATACAGTGTTGATGGGGACGTAAAATCTCAAATCAAACAAACTATCAAAGGGTTCAGTTGATATGGAGCAGAAAAGAATGCATTGCTCAAACTCAAGAACACACAACTGTGACAATGGTCTTGAGTTGACAATGCCGCATGGTTGTGTTATTGGTTCTGCACATCATCTCACTTCTATGCCAAGATCTGACCAAAATGTAATGGCGTTAAGGAGATATGCAGCGGACAGAAACTGTTATCAACGGACGGACGGCCATGGACGGAGGAAGGTCATTCCAACAATCCCCTCTCCACTTCTCGGCGTGGGATTAACACACCCACAAAAACGTACAGAATCAAACAGAACCAAAATATTATAGCGCACAACCTGAAACAAATCTATGTAAAACAGCTTTTTCCGAGATGGGGGCTACTCTTAAAGGTAAGAATTTGCTCCCTCGGAGCAAATTCTTTCCTTTAAAAACAGCCCATATGATATATGTAATGGAGAACTCTATTATTTTGGTGCTTTCTCTTTACTGCAAATATTTTTCATTACGCACATGCGTAATGGGCGTATCTTCTATGAAAGATCCCTTCCAAAACGAGTTATAGCATATTCCTGTAACGACCTTTTCGTATGCTACAACCGCTCGTGCCTAAATGACGTAATTGTATCTCAGTGACTTCACGTGCTGCTGTGAAAAACGGGAAGACTCTCTTAAAGGGGTGCTTCAGCTATCAGAGAGGCACATTATCAATGAGGCACTGCATGCGAAAAAGTGCACATCACAAAATGGAAAGAACTGTTAGCGCCAAAGAAGACTTCAAGAGACCCGGCATAGATCGGTAGAAGCATTGCGACAATGTCAAATCAAACTGGTCAGCTCAGCTGCATGTATTAGAGAAGTAAACTCGGTATCAAGCTGCCCAAAGCTGACCAGACTGTGCGTATGCGCAGGCTGACTGGTCTCTCGAAAACAGTCGAACGGGTTTTGCCATGGCGTGGCTCATGCTTGCTGTAAAATGCTGGGGTCTTATTGTTTCACTGCCACATTTGTAACGCCTCGGTGAGTCGAGTCTATTTTGAAAGAATTTGCTCCCGGGGAGCAAATGCGTCTCTAACTGTAAACTGTTTCTCATCCTCGCCGTAGTCAGCTGTTGAGCGACGGCGTCAAATGAAACTCGGTATCAAGCTGCCCAAAGCTGACCAGACTGTGCGTGTGCGCAGGCTGACAGGTCTCTCGCAAACATCTGAACGGGTTTTGCCATGACGTGGCTCATGCATGCTGTTCAATGCTGGGATCATATTGTTTCACTGCGTCGGTTGCGAGTTCACATTTGTAACGCCTCGGTGAGTCGAGTCTATTCTGAAAGGAAACCATTTGCTCCCGGAAAGCAAATGCGTCTTTAAGTGTAAATTTATTGTCTCTGATGGGAGCTGTTTTCTTTTTCTTTTTCTTTTTTGGCAGGAGCACATTTGAAACGCCTCGTTTCTTGGTCCTTAAGCTTTTTTATCAATGATGCCTTATTCCCTGAAAATAAACGGGCACGTTCCCGTGCTGCACAGAAACCGGGGTAGTCCCTTTCATTGTTCGAACAGCGGACTGCCTCAAGAATGCTGAAAAAGTATGTGATATGTTGGTACATGGTCATTGCCTGGTGGGTAGGCCCCCGTCCATAGGGGCTTGAAGAAATATATGGACTGCATGATGCTTCCACGCAGAGCTGAATTCGGCCCGCACACTAGAACTGGTAAACCGCTTAGAGGATCTAAGCCTGTCCAGGAACCGCGGTGCGAGGCGGACCGTCCATGCTAATAGACCCTATTTGTTTCATTGGGCGACAGGGCTTGAGATGTCATTTCATCTCGATGTCGGGTAAAAGTCCCACAAAATTGGAAGCAACGTCTCCAATATGACCTTTACAGTGTTGACGGGGACGTTAAACCTTAAATAAAACAAACAAATCAAAATCATTAGGTCTCTCGTCACTGTGGATCGAGTCTTGCTCGAGTCATATGTGAGACGCTTTCTACAACGGAAGGTTGTGTGTGTGTGTGTTTTGTTGTTGTTGTTTTCTGCTCTATCACGAACGGGGAGTTTGGACGCAATATATCATTTTGTAATCAAAGCAGCGAGGCATCGGCGACGGCGCTGCGTATAGACGTAGCGCCGACGTCGAGGTACCCTGGATGCTACTGTGTCTAAAATCTTTAAAAGGCGGAAGGCAGCGTGACATCGGCGTCGGTGCTGCGTAGAGACGTAGCGTCGGCGTTGGCGTACCCTGGATGTTACTGTGTCTGAAAGGCGAAAGAAATTTCTGTAAATTCATTTTAGTTTGAGAGTAGCGTGACATCGGCATCTGCGCGGCGTGGAGACGTAGCGTTGACGTCGCTGTATCCCGAAAGGCGGAAGTCATTTATGTAAATTTCCTTGATATGTCCGCTTTGAGAGCAGCGTGTCATCGACGTCGGGCCTGCGAAAAGTCGTAGCGTTGACGTCGATGTATCCGGGACGCGGCTTTACCTGGGATGTATAAAATAAGAAAGTCATTTCCGTTGGGTTTCACTGATGCGTTTGGTTTGACATAAAAAAATGGTTCTCTTCAGTATGACTGGCCGTTGACGGGGACGTTGAACAACAATAAGACAAACAAAGTTATGGTGCCAACGACGCTGTTCCACTGCCAGTAGGAAAACTGCGTGCAATTGTTTTGAGAAATAATGTAATGTAGATATCAATATTTAAGTAATCAAGGTATTTTTTAATGTTCATCTAATTAAGATGAGCAAAATTTAAGGGAGAACCCCGACGGGGCTAACAAACTTTGCTCGTGACCCGATCCTGTTCATACTCCGATGACCGTCATTACCTTCATTTCTTAAATAATTTTAATGATACGTTTGCTTTGAGTGCAGCGCGACGTCGGCGCTGCGTAAAAACGTAGTGTCTACATGTACGTCAATGAGATATTATCCTCAGAGTGTAATTGAACCTGAGTAGTATCAGAGGTGTGAGGCACACTTTCTATCACTATTTTTAATTATAAAGTTTTGCAGTATTTACATATGCATGATCTTAGTGTCTTATAAGTCGACGATAAACCTCAAATCAAAAAAGCAAATTACATCCTCAAGAACCGATGATGGTGAAACATAGATGTTAATACATGACAAAGATTATTTCGTGTTGGTGTTGATTTGCTATACAAAATTACTTCTTTCACTTTAATGAAAATCTGTCAAAGGGTTCCGGCCCCCACCCATTGGGGCTTATAGAAATAGATGGCCTGCATGAAAGGGTTCAGTTCATATGGAGCAGAAAAGAATTCAAGGCTCAAACTCATGACCTACAACAGTGACATTGACCTTGAGTCGGCATGGTTGAGTTATTGAATCTGCTCATCAACTCACTATAGTGCCAAGATCTGACCAAAATGTAATGACGTTAAGAAGATATGAAGCGGACAGAAACTTGTTATGAACGGACGGATGGACATGGACGGAGGAAGTTAATTCCATCAATCCTCTCTCCGCTTCGCGGTGGGGAGATTTGAGGGTCAACGTCCCCGACATTACAGTACAGGTCATTTTGGAGACGTTGCTTCCAATTGTGTGGGACTTTTACCCGACACTGAGATGAAATGACATCTCAAGCCCTGTCGCCCAATGAAACCAATAGGGTTTATAAGCATGGACGGACCGACTCCCACCGCTTTGCCTGGGCAGGCTTAGATCCTCTGAGCGGTTTACCAGTTCTCGTGTGCAGCCCAATTCTCCCGAGGGGAGCAAATTCTTTCCTTTAAGAACAGCCCATATATAATATGTAATGGAGAACACTTTTATTTAGGCGCTTCTCTTCACTGCAAATATTTTACATTACGCACATGCGTAATGGGCGTTACGCCTATGAAAGATCCCTTCCCAAACGAGTGATAGCATATTTGTGTTTGCCATTCTTGTAACGACCTTTTCGTATGCAACAGCCGCCCGTGCCTAAATGACGTAATTGTATCTCAGTGACCTCACGTGCTGTTGTGAAAAGCGGGAAGACTTCAATGAGGCACTGCATGCGAAAAAGTGCACATCACAAAATGGAAAGAACTGTTAGCGCTAAAGAAGAGACCCATAGATTGGTAGATTTGTTTGTTTGATTTGAGGTTTAACGTCCCCGTCAACGCTGTATAGGTCATTTTGGAGACGTTGCTTCCAATTTTTACGGGACTTTTACCCGACACTGAGATGAAATGACATCTCAAGCCCTGTCGCCCAATGAAACCAATAGCGTTTACAAGCATGGACGGGCCGACTCGCACCGCTTTGCCTGGGCAGGCTTAGATCCTCTTAAGCGGTTTACCAGTACTCGTGTGTGGTCGGTTTTAGCTCTTGTTTTGTTTGTTTGATTTGAGGTTTAACGTCCCCGTCAATACTGTAAAGGTCATTTTGGAGACGTTGCTTCCAATTTTGTGGGACTTTTACCCGACATTGAGATGAAATGACATCTCAAGCCCTTTCGCCCAATGAAACCTAATAGGGTATATTAGCGTGGACGGTCCGCCTCGCACCGCGGTTCCTGGACAGGCTTAGATCCTCTAAGCGGTTTACCAGTACAAGAGTGTGGGGTGGATTCAGCTCTGCTTGGAAGCATCATGCAACTCATATATTTCTTCTAGCCCCTAAAGGCAGGGGCCGTGGTTTTAGCTCTGCGTGGAAGCATCATTTAGCCCATCTATTTTTCCAAGCCCCGATGGGCGGGGGCCGCAAAGATTGGTAGAAGCATTGCGATGAGGTCATATCATACTGGTCAACTCAGTTACATGTAACTGGAATAAACTCGGTATCAAGCTGTCCAAGCAGCAAATTGGAATGCTGACCAGACTGTGCGTATGCACAGGCTGCCATGTCTCTTAGTTGCTCGCAAACAGCCGAACGGGTTTTGCCATAACGTGGCTCATGCTTGTTGCATGCTGGGACCATATGGCTGAGAGTGCCTCGGTGAGTCGAGTCTATTCTGAAAGGAAAGAATTTGCTCCCAAGGAATAAATGCGTCTTTAAGGGTAGACTAAGGGTAGACAGGTTTTCTCATCATCACCGTAGTCAGCTGTTGAGCGACGGCGTCAAATCCTTTTTCTGGTGCACATTTCTTGGTCCCTTTGCTTATTAACCAATGACGCTTTATTCTCTGAAAAAAAATGGGCACGTTCCCGTGCTCCGAAGAAAACCAGGGTAGACCCTTTTATAGTTCGAACACGAAACTGCCTCAAGAATGCTGAAAAAGTATAGGATTTGGTGGTACGGTCATTGCCTGGTGGGTAAGAGCACAGATTCTTAATCATTAGGTCTCTCATCACTGCGGTTCGAGCCTTGCTTGCGTCATATGTGAGACTATATTCTACAAAGGATGGTCGTGTTTTTTTTCTGCTTTACCACGAACGGTGACATAGACGCTATAAATCATTTTGTAATGAGAGCAGCGAAACTTCGGCGACGGCGCTGCGTGTAGACGTTGCGCCCTGGATGCTACTGAGTCTAAATTGTTTAACAGGCGGAAGTCATTTCTTTAAAATTTATTTTGGTTAGAGTGCAGCGTAACATCGGCGTCGGCGCTGCGTGGAGACGTAGCGTCGGCGTCGATGTACCCTGGATGTTACTGTGTCTAAAATGTTTAACAGGCGAAAGAAGTTTCTGTAACGTTCATTTTAGTTTAAGAGCAGCGTGACATCGGCATCGGCGCGGCGTGGAGACGTAGCGTCGACGTCGATGTGTCTAGGATTCTATTGTTAAAAGGCGGATGTCATTTATGTAAATTACATTGATACGTCCGGTTTGAGAGCAGCGTGGCATCGACGTCGGGGCTGCGTAAAGACGTAGCTTTAAGTAATAAAGGTATTTTTTTTACGTTCATCAAATTAACATACACCGGGTCACGAGCAAAATTTCAGTGAACTTTTTTTTTTTTTTCTTTGCTCGTGACCCGATGTTGTTCATACTTCGATGAAAGTTATATAAATTATCTTCATTTCTTAAATAATTTCAATGGTACGTCGCAGTGTCGGCGTTGCGTAAAGACGTAGTGTCTACGTCTATGAGACGTTATCCTCAGTGTGCAATTGAACCTGAGTAGTATCAGAGGTGTGAGGAGCTCTTTCTAGTCACCAATTTTTAACAGAATTATAATATTATTGTCTTACATGATCTAAGTGACTTTAAGTCGACTTGGCTGGGTGTCGATATTATCTTGCGATTTTTTTTATATACAGGATCTTACACGAGTGGTCATGTCATATGAAACTTATGAAAGGAGCCTTCGGCGAGTTTCATAAATTTCATATGAATTGACCACGAGTGTAAGATTCTGTTTATCATATGACCACTTTAAATTGGATTTCATCGCCTTTAGATTTGACATGTCACAAATTTTCCACAAAAAAATGCTTTGTTGACATGGACGTCGTCATGACATTACTTAATCCCGCCAAAGTGTTATTACACGTGTGGTCATACGATATTTTATTACACGACGTTATCCACTGCTTATCAACGACGTCATATGATAAAGTTTCAATATGCACATGTAGATACTGACACAATACACTTGAAGAAATTCCTTCCATCCTTACTGTCAGTGTAGGCCCGAACAGACTGCTTTCTACGGCGGCTGATCTGGGTCTACCTGTCAAGATCGATTCTACTGGTAACCCCTTTACACAACGCTGAACCATTAAGAATGTGCAGCTATAAGACACAAATCAGCCTGCACAATCATGCAGTATGAAAAGTATTCGCCTACCACAGTATAATGCGCCTTTTGTAGCCACAGTGCTATTCATTGCCACTTGCCTCAGACAGTGGATATTGACCCGATTCTTTGCAGGCCACTGTGTGCGACCAACAGAAGCTCAGCTCAGCCTCCTCATCCAAGTAGTTTGATCAGTCTTACCCGGCCACTGGGATATCGCAACATACATATACAAATACGAAACTCTGGTTGTGCATGTTGATCTGAGCAATCACTGAATGGCCAGACTGAGAGAAGGCGCAGCTCGACATGCGCATTCACGCAGTTTCATCAGTATTTACCGACTTTATGCAACTTCTCTAGCCTCAGACCAGCAGAGACGTAGCATAGCGTCACATCCGTGCAATATGATAAGTATGCAAAGTGCAAGCTCGGCCTGTGAATCCGAGTAGTCTGATCAGAGTCTCACATAGCCACCGCCGGTAAATTGCAAACTCCGGTTGTGCATTTTGATTTGAGTCTACGCAGGTAGTTGAACGACAACTGAAGACGCATGTCGGCATGCGCATCCATGCATTCTGATCAGTATTCGCCAATCATCGGCCTCTTCTGCAGCCACGGTGATACTGATCTGATCCCTTGTATGTCAGACAGGTTTTATGATAAGTTTTGTGTTGCGCTAGCTCATATACTTTATGGTCAGTGAACAAGACATGTCTTGAGTTCCGGGTATATTGATGAGCCTTAGCTGACAAGATATGGATATTTTATGCAGTCTTGTATTTCTAGTCTAAATTTAGGTTTTGGATGCTCGTTAGAACCGCCTCATCGAGTACCCAAATATGTTTAGAACAAAGAAATCTCAATCCCACGTAGGGATACTCATTACACGGACTTGTTAAGGTGATGAGATAGGATAATGTGGCATCGTGCACAGGACACCGGCGTTTTGCATTACACATTGACCAAAACCAGGCAGTTAATTGTTTGTCTGTTGTGAAAAGATTCTTTTATCCACAACTTATACGTCGGCGCACGTGCTTAATATAGCGAACTTCTAGTACGAGAAACATCATTATAAATTGAGTCGGGGCACAGCATTTCCTGCAGTTTACATGTGCGCCTAGCGAAGACTCAGATCAGCCTGCACATCCGCGCAATCTGATCAGTCTTCGTATTTGCGCAGTCTGATAAGTCTTCGTTGTGCGCTTTGAGGATAATTAAGGGTCCAATGTTCCTTCCTGCAGCAAGAGAAGTCTCTGGTCGCACTACATGGATGCGGAGGCTGAGCTGATTCTTCGTAATTTGTTGGAACTGCTGTGACCCTGCACACTGTCGATATTTCAGGTTGATTTAAAGGGGCGCATCTGCTATCTAAGAGGCGTCCAAGCAGCGTGTTAGAAATACTTGGTGAGTAAGCGAAAAACAAAAGCTATTGAAGAAGAGTAAAAAGAAAAAGAATGGTTGTTGCGTCTAAGCTATTTTTGACACTCGCAAAGAGCGCAGGCCGAGATCAGCCTGTGCCGCGACATATGGTCAGGGCCTTCACTGTTTGTAAAAAATGGTTGTTGCGTCTTAGCTATTTTTGACACTCACAAAGCGCGCAAGGCCGAGATCAGCCTGCGCCAAGACATCTGGCCAGGGCCTTCACTGTTTGCAAAAAAAAAAAAAAAAAAATCAGGCTTTTTCTCATTGAATTTCTAAAGGTAACTAATTAGGGTACCCCTAAATTTGGAAAATAATAAGGACAAAAACGTTTTTTTTATGTATATTATATTACTTATATGTTTATTTATTTAAGAAAATATAAATTCAAAGATATTGGGAAGACCCGGATTTTTTTTTTTTTTTTTTATATATAAGTTTTATCCAGGTAGATGGAGCTCGGGCGTAATGATTACATAACCATGCAATAAAATGTCACGCTGTGTCTCGCTGGGTCGCGGTGTGTAACGCCGAGTCATCGGGACAATTTCACCTGTCTCGCTGCCTTGAATCTTGTCACCGCGACAGGGAAACTGTTCAGCGAGACATGAGGCTTTGTCACCATGACGGATTGTCACCGGGAAACGACACAGATAGGAATGTATCGTTGACTGTACTGTATGAGTATTCCATCTCAAGTTGTGTGAGATTGTCACTCCAAGGTATTTAATGGAGTCCACATTCTCGAGGATCGTTCCCTCTAAGGTGTAAGAAGCCTCAGCTTTATTAGATCTCTTCCTAGTTATCTGCATAATATTGCATTTAACTGGCTGAAATCTCATGCCCCATTTTTGGGCCCAACATCCTAATCTGTCTATGTCAGCCTGAAGTTTCAATGAGTCATCTGTATCTCTAATTTCCGGGTAATAAACACAGTCATCTGCGAACAGTCTTATTTCTGAGTCGATGTCAGTGGAAATATCATTGATGTACAGGGAGAACAAAAGTGGACCAAACCGTTGCTTGCGGGACTCCAGATAAAACTGGATCCCAATCCGAAGATTCACCATTAACAACAACCCGCTGTTTTCTGTAGCAAAGAAAGGAATCTATCCATTTGAGGGTCTTTCCCCCAATTCCATAACCAAATAACTTAGATTTAAGTAGTTCATGAGATGGTGTCAAAAGAGCCCTGCCTTCTGCAGTTCTGTGTTATTTATAACCTAACGAGCGAAGATGCTGATCTCTGCACCGCAATATTACAATGCAATGCTTTTGAAATGGTGAGAAAAAAAATCGGGCCGAATGACCCACCAATTTGGCCGAAATGACCTACCCCCAAAATTGGGCCGAACGATTCAGGCCGAAACGACTCCGGCCGAAACGAGACCCAGGGACCGAAACGACTCAGGAACGAATCAGAATTGTTACGAACCGGCATCAAAACTAGAGTCACTTACCATCCATACTCTATAACCAACTGTTTCTGAAAAGTGACACTGCTAAATACACAAATGTCAAAGTTAAAAGCAGTTTTATATTTTGATGGAGGCTGACATCTTTAAAGTGCCCGTATAAGGGGGTGCACACTAATGTCCGGAAATTGTCCGGGAAATGGGGGTAGTGGTGCGTTATCCCTATTATCTCCACTTCGGGTGGTAAGCGGGTGGTCAGAAATTAATAAAATTAGTATCAAATAAAATTGTATGCTCCATTCTAAGAGACTAAAAGATATAATTTCTTTTTTTAACATTTTATGGGTCCAATTTATAAGTTAATTCGTCCGGGAAATTCTCGGATCGTGTCCTGGATGTTGGGGGTAGTGGTGCGGTATCCCTAATATCTCCATTCGGGTGGCCAGAATTTAAAAAAAATAGTATCAAATAATTTTTTTAGCTCCATTTAAAAAGATTATCAAAATTAATTTTCATTTTTAACATTTTAGGGGTCAATTTTTGAAGTTAGTTTGTCCAGGAAATTATCGGATTGTGTTCTGGATGTTGGGGTAGTTGTGCATTTTCATAATATCTCGGTTTGTGGAGATCACTAATTGAGAACATTTCTAAAATAATATTAAAAAAAAATCTTTTTACACCTCATTGAGGCAGTTCTAATGATATTGTGTCCAGGATGTTGGGATTGTGGTTCGTTTTCCTTAATATATCGACTCGTGAATACGAAAAAAAAAAAAAAAAAAAAAAGGATGCACACCCCGTGTAAATCCTACTTTTCTCTGTATAAATTTGGATTTATGTGGGTTTTCATTACACGGCTTTCAATGATGTCACACATGTTGCTGCTCACACTGCCATTGATTTGATGATGAATTCAGACCTGAACATATTCTATGAAACCAAATTTTGCACTTACGATTATCACAGCAAATCATGTTATCAATACACTCAGGCATTTTGCAGAAGCACCAGACTGGATTTTTTTACGATTTTACAAGTGAATGAATGAAGTTTACGCCTGCCTGTATCTTTTTCTTTCGGAAACGCTGACATTTTTCCATTTTCCAAACATTCAACTAAATGCTGTCTCATTTTTGACACGTCTTATTTTATTCTAGTGTTAAATGAGTCCGGAGCAAAACAAAACACGTTCGCTATTGCAAATAGCCCACAATCATTAGAATTCGGTTGTTGTTGAAAAGGGGTATAGATTTGTTCTTTATTTCTGCTAAAAAACATAGCTTGTGGGTACTCGGTGAAACCGTCTCGCCGTTCTATGGAGTTCGTATACTCTCTGTTTAGAGCAGAAATATGAAAAAAAAATGTGATTTTTTGTTTTATCGGAATTTCATTTTAGGGTTGCTTAATTTACATTTTCTAGATCTCTGCTTAAAACGCACAGTATGGTTCTACCTGCTAAAAGCTACAATAATTTCAGATTGGTTATCAATGGAAAGCGACAACATGAAGTCCCTTTCATAACAATACAAGAACAGATCAGCCACAAGGGGTGCGCAATTCGTACCCATCGGAATACCAACAATTTGTCTAAATAACTTAGTACCGAATCTAATATAAATATTGTCAAGTAGAAAGGTGAGGGCATCACACACTTTCCGACATGACCAAAGTGTATAATTCTTATGCTCTTCAGAAGTGAAAAATGCATTTCTGACATTACATGCAAGATAGAGAGAACCTTCTCTGTGAAAAGCCCATTCAATTAAATCATTAAGCTTTTCTTTTATAAGATTATGAGGAGGTGTAGTGTAAAGAGTGGAACAATCGTAAGTAGACAGACAAGCTGCCACAGGTGTACCAGAGTGTATCTCATAGAAGAAGGTTAAAGAGGACTGCTCACGACAGGCCTCAATGGACGGCCACTCCAGCTCGCCAAGCAGGTGACCGACGCTACTCTTATTTCGCCATCGCCGACATGTCCATCGAGCTGCTGTCCTCTGAACCTTCTCAACCTGCTGAATCTGAGTTTTAACATGGGGATGCCAAATGTGTGAAGATTATTCGAGTTGAGGGCGGACCAATGTTTTATATGCAACACCCTTTGTCTGCCTAGCTGCAAAAGCCAAATTACGTCTTAGAAATCCTAAAGTCCTAGATGCGTTTGATGTAATCTCTGAAATATGATGACCCCAATCAAGATAGTCAGTGATAGTGATACCAAGATATTTTGCGGAGTGAACCTGCTCCAAAGTTTGGTGGTGTAGTGAATAATCAAACTTCGTAAACCCATTGGAATTCGTTTCACTTACCGTTCCAAGGCGGTTCTTCTGACGCGGTTTATTTTTGTTATGGTTTGTCTTTGAGCGTGTGCATCGCTTATACTATTTTGTTTTGGTTAGCCAATTGGTCATTTGTAGGAAAGTATCTATCCTTTGGGCTTTCCGCTATTGATGTTTCCATTAGAGTCTAGTTGTTTCAGGTTTGTGCTCCTTTGCCTTTGGTGTCTCTGATGGGAGCTGTGGGTTAATTGTATCGATTCCTGATCATTGCCTTCTCTTCTATTTTTCAATCTGATTGTCAGGAAGATGCCGTGATACCCTCATCGAATGAAATTTGGCCACACTGAACTTCATTTGCCATTTTACGGCCCCGCCCATCGGGGCTTGAAGAAATTGATGGGCTGCATGATGCTTCCACGCAAAGCTCAAACCGACCGCACACAAGTGGTGATAAACCGCTTAGAGGATCTAAGCCTGCATAGACAAAGCGGTGCGAGTCGGACCGCCCATGCTTATAATATGTTCTAGAAATGGTTATCATTTGGAAGCAAGGAATTCACTAAAGAACTGGAAAATAATTAGTGTGCATGTTTTCTGGGCCAGACTAGCTAGTTTCGGCCATTTAGGCCTCATCAGTGACCCTCAAATATTTTCAAAATTCAACAATGGAATGAATGATCCCAAAGGACAAGAAAATATAAACTACACTATGATGTAGGGCATGGAGACGTTTTACGGCCGCCACACATTCCCAGACACCAGCTGTAGTGACGTCAAATATGTTCTAGAAATGGTTATCCTTTGGAAGCAAGGAATTCACTAAAGAACTGGAAAATAAGGAGTGTGAATGTTTTCTGGCCGGGGGCCAGTTCAAATAAGCTTCGTTAGCCTTGTGTTATTCGTTAAGTCTTCGTTAAGCCTTCGTTAGCTAAAATTTGATTTCAAAGTACCCATCGTTAATAACGAACAGTTAACAAATTTTCGTTAATGCGACAGAATTTAACGATGACTCTAGGGTAGTCGTAAGGCATTCGTTAAGCAGGAATTTCCAAGTATCTATCTGAGAAGGAAATGGTTAGCTCAGATAGATACTTGGAAAGTCTATGACATTGTGAGTACGATGATAAATAAATAAATAAATAAATAAATAAATGTAACAATACATTTCTATTATTCTTATCATCACTCAGTCTGATAATTCTAATTTAATGGGAGAAGAGGGGTAAAAATATAAACTATGTAAAACTTTCTTGGTTTATTATCAATTAAGATCAAGGTCAAATATTGAAATTAGTGATGATTTCGCTCCCAGGGCCTTTCATTTTTGGTTAAATCACGGTCAAATATTGAAAGATGGCGACAAGACATCGAGCACCGAAAATTACTGTTCGAGTTTCGGCCAATTCGGCCTCATCAGCCACCCCCAGATTTTCCCAGATATGGCTGGAAAATGTAGTTCACTCTGTACTGAATGAAAAGGAGACTTTTTACGACAGCCAAAGGCGTTTACTAAAATAGTTTGAGTTCGAAAATTTTTTTTTATTTATTTGAGGTAAAACGTCCCCGTCATCACTGCATATGTCATTTTGGAGACATTGCTTCCAATTTTGTGGGACTTTAACCCGACATTAAGATGAAATGACTTCTCAAGTCCTGTTGCCCAAGTAAACCAATATAGCTTACAAACATGGGCTCACACCGCTTTACCTGGGCAAGCTTAGATCCTCTAAGCCGTTTACCACAGTACTCGTGTGTGACCTGATTCAGCTCTGCGTGGAAGCATCAATCAGCCCATCTGAGGGTGGTAGTTCGAATTATAATGAACGTATAGTCTATGGTATCCCATGTTCGCAGAAATGGCTGTTTTACTTGTGAGATAATGGCGTTGACGCCAGACTAAATTATGTCCCTTAAGGGGCTCTTACACTGTCACGACTTTGACCACGATTGTCCACGACTGTCCACGACCAATTGGGACCATGAAAATCGTGGCAAATCGGGGCATACACGGTTCCGATTTCACTACCCTACGAATACTCACGACATTGCTACGACACTTCTACGAACAATCACGATTGCTGTGCGATAATGGAGCCGATTTACAACGATCCTCTACGATCGACTACGATGTCTTACGATCCTCTAGGATTCTTCTACGACTGTACCACGATTGCTTCAAGATATCAGACGATCATACACGATTTCTCACGATCTCTGCAAGACTGCTCTACGACCAAGGCACGATGATCAAATACTCGGTACGATCATGGAGGATTCGATACGATTTACTCACGATTAACCAAGACTTCTCCCGATTCGTCAGGATTTATAACGATCTGGGTATATAAAAGTGTTCATCAAATGCACAGTGTCATTCAGTTTCAACCATTTCTGTAGAGAGCATCTGACGAAAATGTTTTTTGCAGCCAGGTCAAAGGCTTCTGTATCTTCAAAATTTAGTTCTGCTCGAACAAGACATGATCGAAAATGACATTGCAATGGCTGAACAACTGGAGGTGCAGAGGAACAGGAGGGACAGGTGACAGTTGACCATAGTTGCTTGGGTAATTATATGTACAAATTTACGTGGAGAAAGTAGTGCGTTCGACGTAGCGTCGGGATAAATCGTGCTGGCGTCGTCATCAATCGTAGTGCATTCCTGGTGAATCTTGCATTGTCGTGAGCAGTCGTCATGATATCGTAGTAGATCGTACGGCAGTCGCAACGGAATCGTAGAGGCATCGTAGATGATCTTGTCTCGTCGTAGCACAATCGTGGTAGAATTCAGTCACGATTATTCACGATTGACCACGATTACCACGACGACGGCTCACGACTGAGCTACGATTTCTCTACGACCGCTCTACGGTTTGAAAAATGTTGCCGACTCGTCACGAATGTTTTGAACATGTCCAAAACAGTCGTGGTCACTCCCGAACTATCACGATTAACCACGATTCCTCAAGATCTCTGCCGACTTCTCTACGACGTTGTTCACGATTTACCACGATTTAAAAAATCGTCGTGAGTCGTGGCCAAAATCGTGACAGTGTAAGAGCCCCTTAAGAGACCGGCTTAATCCTCTTGATTACATGCAAGAAGAGGAGTTGCTAAAGAAGTACAGATTTGATCGCAAAGGCATCTTGCCGGCTTCTCCATAATGACTTAACCCACCCCTTTCAGCTGAATAACGCTACAAATTTACATTGCCTGGAGATACTATGCTTCAGGGAGCTTCATGTCTGTGTTAGCTGACAGTCATGGTGTGGGCATATCAACAGCCTCTTTAACTGCTCATGCCGTTTCGTATCATCTGGCAAGGCGGACATCATTGTTCATACACTACGATAAATGCCATAAGCGATATTCAACAAGGATTCTATGCTATTGCTAATTTTCCCAGAGTGTTAGGTGCTGTTGTGCTGTTGATGAGACATTTATTCCAATCAAAGCTCCAAGCGAAGATAAACAGCCATATGTCACACGTAAAGGGCTCCACGCCATAAACGTCGAGGGTATATGTGACACAAATAATACCTTCCTGAACTTAGTGGTGAGATGGCCTGGAAGCACGCACGATGAGTACAATTTGATGAACAGTCGTGTATCTGACATCTTAGAGACGGGTCAAATACAAAATGGATGGCTATTGGGTGACAGTGCATATCCATTGAAGCCATGGCTTCTCACACCTGTATCCGATAAAAAAAAAACAACAAAAAAACATCAGAAAGTTGCAACAATGTTTCTCATAAAAGGACACGCTGCGTCATTGAAAGAACTTGTGGAATTTGGAAAATGAGGTTCCGGTGCCTTCAGGATCAGAATTGTTACTGGTCAAATGACATTCATACACCAGGACCTGTGATGGGAAGTTAGTCCCTAGCTCTAACCAAAGAGGTAAACTTAGCTACACAATCCTCAACACCTTCAGCTGTCAGCACCCTTTAGACATGTGCATAAAAGTATGAGCCTGCTGTCTTTTCTCCTTTTCTTAAGAGACTCTTAATTTTCCTAGTTTTCCAGTAATGCTCCCGGTTTCAAACCAGTAATCTAGCAGCTCTATTCTGAACTTTTTCAATTACTTCATTAAGGACCACTTCGCTGGGGCTCCAGATACAACTGCCATATTCCAAGATTGGGCGAACAAGTCCTTCATATGCTGCCTCTTACATCCTGGGGACACTGATGCAGATTTCGCCTCAGGAAACCAAACTGTTCTATTTGCCTTTGTACACATGTTGCTAATATGTGTATTCTATCTCAAATCGTGTGTGAGTGTCCCTCCAAGGCATTCAAAGGAATCCACGTTCTCGAGGACAGTTCCCTCTAAGATGTAAAAAGCCTCAATTTTACTTGTTCTGTTCTTAGTTTTCTGCATGATATTGCATTTAACGGGCTGAAATCTCATACCCCATTTTCGTGCCCAATATCCTAATCCATCTATATCATTCTGAAGTTTCAGCGAGTCGTCTGTATCTCTAATGTCCCGGTAGCAAACATAGTCACCTGCGAACAGTCTGATTTCTGAGTCAATGTCAGTGGAAATATCACAGATGTATAGAGATGTATAGGGAGAATAACATTGGACAACGAACAGTCCCCTGTAGGACGCCAAACAAAACTGGTGCCACTCTGAAGATTTACCATTAACAACAACACGCTGTTTTCTGTAGCAAAGAAAAGAATCTATCCATTTCAGAGTATTTTCCCAATTCCATAACTAAATAACTTAGTTTTAAGTAGTTCATGTGGTGGGGTGTCACAAGCTTTATGCACATGTCTAGAGTGGCCGTCCCTGGAGGCCCGTCGTGAGCAGTCCTCTTTAACCTTCTTCTACAAGATACACTCTGATTCAGTGTCTATTGATAAAGATAGGTAATTGACCCCTGTAACACTGTCAACCCAAACAAGGGCATCAAAAGTAAACGACTCACAATATCGTAGATACCAGTCCTATAGTGATGCCCTGAAGAACTCGTTTTTTCCTAGAACTATTCCCCAATGGAATAGTCTTCCCTCCTCTGCGGTGAATGCCAAGTCCACAGAAGAGTTCAAAGCCCGCACAGTGTAAGATTGGGTCTCAGAGGTATACGTTTAAGGATACCTCTGTTATGCAGATTGTAAATAGTTTTAAGGACGCATCCAGTGCCTCTCTATTTTTTTTTTCAGCTAAATTCTAAATTTAGCCACCCAATCAACTGAGGTAATGGCCAGATATCTTCTATCTTGTCATGATGCCATACGCCCGCGAGGACATTCTAGGCATGTTGCGCTGTCGACCAGTTCCAAGCCTGTTATTAAGAATAGATAAAAGTTTAAAAGTATGATAGTGAGAGATAAAGTATGATAGTGAGTGGATGAAAGATGATAGGTTAAAATAGTTAAGAAGAGCTAAAATCAGGTTTAAAACATACTATGCTTGGGATCTATGGCTTGGAGTGCTGCAGCTTGCCAATTGCAGCCTTGAATGTGTCAAGGCTTGACAAGCTGACAACGGATTCTGGGAGGGCATTCCATTGAACGATTGCCAATGGAAAAAAGGAGTATTTGTAAAAATCTTTCCCAGTATGGAGCTGATGAAAGGTCAGGGAATGGCCACGCTTGGATGTCCTCTCATTGGGTTTGACATATTCAGGAAGGGGGACAGCGACCATATTATTCAGGATCTTATAGAACAGACAAAGACGTGCATCAGCACGCCTTTGTTCTAGAGACCTCCAACCCAAAGTTTCAAGCATGGTCGAAACACTAGCCCTGGGATCAAAGTTACGGGTTGTCCAGCGGGCTGCCCTCCGCTGAACTTTCTCAATTTGCTGAATCTTATCCATGTGGTGGGGGTCCCAGACAGCCGCAGCGTATTCGAGCTGTGGCCGAACCAAGGTGTTATAGGCCGCTGTTCTCATCTCAGGCATCTTTGGTTTTACGTTCCTCTTGACAAATCCAAGGGTTTTGTTTGCAGAATTGACAATCCTGTCTATGTGGGAGCCCCATGATAGGTTGCTAGAGATATCAACCCCAAGATACCTGGCACAGCTGACGGCCTCCAAGACTTCACCATGTAGTTTGTAGGTGGCTATAATCGGTGTCCTGGACCCCGCCACCTGTACCACTTGACATTTCGAGGGGTTGAACTCCATGTCCCAGTCAGTCTCCCACACAGACAGTCTGTCCAAATCCTTTTGGAGCACCGAACTGTCACTCGCGCCCTCCAAGGTGAGATATAAAGCAGTATCATCTGCAAAGAGTCGCACCTGGGATGTAATGTTATCAGGCAGGTCATTGATGTAGATGAGGAACAGAATCGGCCCCAGCACAGACCCCTGGGGAACCCCGGAAGTCACAGGGACCGACTCCGACTCCTCACCCGCAACAACAACCTTCTGTGAGCGATCACCCAGGAAGGCACGAATCCAGTTCAGTACATTTGAACGAACTCCACAGTTATGCAGTTTCCAGAGTAGTTTTTCATGGTTGACCTTATCAAATGCCTTTGAAAAATCTAATAGGATAAGGTCAGTCTGTTTACCCTTTGCGGCACTCCGTGCAAGGTCCTCAACTAGCATGATGAGCTGGGTCTCACATGACCGCTTTTCTCGAAAGCCATGCTGAAGTTCGTACATGAGACCAAATGTTTCACAATACTTGAGGCCAGTATGTGTTCGAGGACCTTGCACAAAATGCAGGTAAGGGATATTGGGCGGTAATTGGCTGCCAGTGACTTGTCGCCTTTCTTAAAGATTGGTGTAATATTGGCCTTACACCAATCTGCTGGGAGCTTACCTGTTTGAAGTGATCTTTCGAAGATTACCTTAATGATCGGGGCTAATTCCACCCGGAGCTCCTTCAGCAAGATTGGTCTTATATTGTCTGGGCCGGCTGCCTTTCCTGGTTTGAGGTTGTAAAGTAATTTAAGAATACCATTAATCGATATTTCTATGTCCGGCATTATCTGATTTTTATTTGGGAAATTTGGAACGGTGTCAGGTTTAATGGTGTCAGGTTTCAATTTACCTTGATCAACCAGATCCTGCACTTTCATCTGGGACAATTTTGCCAAGCTCAAAGGTGATTTTGGCGTAAAAACAGATTGGAACTGTTCATTGTGAACATTGCACTGTTCTGGTATGTCCTTAGTAACAGTACCTTTCCTCTGAAGTGGGGTAGGACCCTGATCATCTTGTCTGGATTTTTTCAGGAAAGAGAATAGCTTTTTCCTGTCACATGACTCGTTGTCGTTACCTAAGCCGAGAAGCCCTTCCAGGTAGACTTGGTAGGAGCGCTTAATCTTTCGTTTTATTTGCTGCCTGAGTTGCTGGAAGTTTTTCTTCTTCACTGAGTCACCAGACGCCTTGTATGACGCGTACAACCTATCCCGCCTTCTAATGAGGCGCTTGATCTCCTGAGTGATCCAGGGTAGCGACTGTTTGCCACTTATAAGCTTGGTAGGTATGCACTCGCCAACACAGGAGTCCAGTGCCTCAGTGAACCACGTCCACAACTCATCGACAGACTTACCGACGTGACTGGAGAGAAACTTGTCCTGGAAGTCCATCATACGGGATTTCAGCTTGGTCCAGTCTGCCTTAGAGAATATACTTACTCTGCGGGGTCTCTGTCTTTGTAGGCGTGGTTTGAGGCGGCCTTCAGCTGACACAATATCATGGTCACCCAGGCCTGGTAGGATACATACCTTTTGTATGAGGGTGGGATTTGTGGTCAGGAAAAGATCTAATATGTTGTCTTGTCGTGTAGGATGTGTGACCATCTGGTACAGATTAAAGTCATTAACTATGTCAATGAAGTAATCATACACAGATTTATACAGGTGTTCTGTCTTGAGTAGAGGCGTGTTATCTGTCCAGGTGAGTCCAGGTAGGTTGAAGTCACCGAGAAGCCAGACATTACCTTTATTCTGTCTGATCTTCTCTAGAGAGTTACGTAATTCTGTTAAGCTAGCCAGGTCGTCTTCCTTCGGTCTGTAATAGGCCCCTATGTACAATGGAGATGAGCCAGTGACCTCCAATTTGATCCAGGTTAACTCACAATCTGTCCTACAGTCAGGCATTTCGGTGCATCTCAGATTGTCTCGAGTTAAAATGAAAACACCACCACTTCGTTTGATTTTACCTTTACGATCAGCACGGAAGGCCACATAGCCAGGTGGAAACACTTCACTATTACAAATTTCCGGAGACAGCCAAGATTCCGTTCCTACAATAATGTCAGGCTTCTCGATGTCCACAAGGCAATGGAACTCTGGTATTTTGTTTACTACGGATTGAAAATTTATGTTTAAAATCTTGAGTTTGCCTGGAGTCTGCTTCCTGTGGAGTTTTTGTGACCGACTCAGTATAAGAAGATAGATAGATAGATAGAAGTCCAGAATAAATGTGTCAACCTGTCCCCCCTTTGTCCAAGATGTTTGCCCAGCCACAAAAATCGTAACGCGAATGTTATCGTATCAACGAGAATACTGCACAATCAATGTATGCGGAGAAACATACCTTTGCTGTATGATGATGATGATGATGATGGTGGTGATGATGATGATGATGATCATGGTGTTTATGCTGACGATGCTGATGGTGCCCATGACAATGATGAGCGGAATGACAATGATGTAAATCTACACGATGGACCTCGTTGCACAAAATTGCTAACTCCTCTGTGGTATATCTTGGTTGTCTAGACTTTTTTACTTCCTTTTTTTGCGGAAACACTGATACCTTTTCACCTTCTTTTCGCTTTGTTTACCTTTGATCACTGGCGTGTTTCCTCTCTACACGTTTTGTACACAGACGCGGTGTTTTCGTTACTTTAACTAACGAAACTTCGGTAAGGCCTAGCTAACGAAAGATTAACGACTTTATATTTGAAATGACATGTCGTAATCGTTACGTCTTCGTTATCTCTTCGTTAATATCTTCGTTAAGCCATCGTTAAATATAACTAACGAATATTTTATTTGAACTAACCCAGACTAGCTAGTTTCGGCCATTTAGGCCTCATCAGTGACCCTCAAATATTTTCAAAATTCAACAATGGAATGAATGATCCCAAAGGACAAGAAAATATAAACTACACTATGATGTAGGGCATGGAGACGTTTTACGGCCGCCACACATTCCCAGACACCAGCTGTAGTGACGTCAAATATGTTCTAGAAATGGTTATCCTTTGGAAGCAAGGAATTCACTAAAGAACTGGAAAATAATGAGTGCGCATGTTTTCTGGGCCAGACTAGCTAGTTTCGGCCATTTAGGCCTCATCAGTGACCCTCAAATATTTTCAAAATTCCTATAGTGATGCCCTGAAGAACTCGTTCTTTCCTAGAACTATTCCCCAATGGAATAGTCTTACCTCCTCTGCGGTGAATGCCAAGTCCGCAGAAGAGTTTAAAGCCCGCACAGTGTAAGATTGGGACTCAGAGGTATGCGTTTGAGGATACCTCTGTTATGCAGATTGTAAATAGTTTTAAGGGTGCATCCAGTGCCTCTCTCTTTTTTCCAGCTAAATTCTAAATTTAGCCACCTAATCAACTGAGGTAATGGCCAGATATGACCGACTCAGTATAAGAAGATAGATAGATAGATAGATAGATAGATAGATAGATAGATAGATAGATAGATAGATAGATAGATAGATAGTCCCCCATAGAGGGAAACGGGCTACTACCTTTGGGTGGAAGCTCGCCATCAGTTTCACGAGTAAATGCAGAAGACGGACGGTGCACTTTGTGGCATTCATCCCTGCAAATGATGCCAGTGTAGCGTGTTCGAACACCTCGATTTTATTACCGCTGCCGGGAATCGAACCTAGGGCCTCTAGCCTGATAGGCAAGTGCACTAACCGCTGAACTACCACGTCCCGTACTGCAACGTAAGTATCTTAAGTTTCTTAAAATTGCACAAGGTAATCAATACTTTAAATTTAATAAAATGATATTAAATGATCAACTCAATATTTTTCTTTTCTCCTATAACTGCTGCTCGCTCACATCTGAGCATTACGAGCAGGATTTCCTTGGTGGTAACCAGTACTTTCTTTTTAAAGCACTGTGGATGAAGTGCCTTGCTCAAGGGCACAACACTTTGGTCAGCGTGAGGCTCGAACCGGCAACCTCTTGATCACAAATCCGATGCGTTACCACTGCACCAAAGCGCTCCAATATGGAAGTGAAAAAAAAAAGATCTAAATAAAAAATAAAATAAAATAAAAATTGGGAACAAAATGGTTCGTTCCGCGGCCGGTAAATTTACGCACCGACCGAACGACAGTCGTGATAATAGACATATCCCATAATTCATCCATTGTTTACATGGAAACGTGTACACTACAGTAAGGCGGCATGTCAAATAATGTGGTTTTCGTGATTGGTATTAGAAAATAAGGGACATTGTTGTGTTCATCTGGCGTAAAAATAATTATATTTGATCTGTTTTAATACAATTATGATGATGGATTTTAAAGAAGTCAACTACGAACCACGATCAGACTGGAATCAAACTTCATCAGGTGTGGGACACCACTATCGACCAGGATATTATTTTCCAAGTTCACATTTTCATGTATGTTAATTAAATCGTGAAATTTGAACTCTGTTAGTCATTGTTAAGCACTGTTATCAAGATGACAGATCTGGTGTCACCAGTAACAATTCTGATGCTCATGATGACTATTGTACGTCTAACTCAATTTGTTGTTGTTTATCTATTTATTGCTGCCTTCAGCTCAATCTCAATGTAGCATGCATGATTTATCCTGGCACAACCAGTTTTTGACTGCTAAGTATACTTACTTCTCATGATACCAAGGGTTCAATGGTACCGGGTAGGGGTGTAACGATGCATCGATAGTTCGATGCATCGCGATAGGGACTGCCTCGATAGCAATGCATCGATAGTACTTTGGACTATCGATAGCTATCGCCGATAGTTCACTCAACTATCGATAGTTTCGATTGTTTTTGTATTTTTCTTGAATATACTTTGAAAATATACCTGTACTGTTGTGTAATTACGCAAGTATTTTTGCCTAGGAAATCCATTCAGCTGTAATCAGGACAGACTGATAAGCCTTCACATATGTGCATGATGATCTGAGTCTTCGCTTGTCGCACATGTGTATCACAGTTTTTTGCTGTGTGGTGAATTTCTTGCGGCGATGAATTTCCCGCCGTCATTTTTGCTCGTGCAGTTGAGGCAGTCAGAAGTTTTCCCGCGTTTTTCAATAACAAAACGTCAATGACAGTTTGATCACGCGTTTGTTGCATGCAACTTTTTGAAAACATGATGGTGAAACCTGTGCGACATGTGCTCAGATCAGCCTGCGCAGTCATATATAAATGTTTGCTGTTTGTACTATCCTTGCGTAGTATAACTTCTGGGACAAACGCCATTTCCCTGTTCAGTTTCGAAGACATTTGCAAGATGCACAAGCTGATCTTTTGAATGAAGAAATGTTTGTTTTTGCTGTGTGCTGACTTATTCATATAACGGTATGTAAATAAATGCGTAATAAATGACTGTATAATGCAGTTTAACTTGTTGTATATGTGACTCTTTTTTTGCGCTGCATTTCTCGAAAAATGCACAGAATGTGTATGCGAGTACATGATAGACTCAGATAAGTCGGCAAGTATGCACAAATGCATCAATGATGATGTCATCAGTCGGCTGGCCTGACCGATTGGGATTGAATTCTTGGGGGAATATTTAAGCAAAGTTTTATTTTCCTGTCCTCCTGTAGGGGGAAAAAAACGTGCAGCGTGAGGCCTTAGGTCTCCGTCTATCAAGTACTTTCTTAAGGTGATTCTGGACGTTTTGATGGTGGACACTGGACAACCCCGGGACAAATTGGCGTTTTTATTTTTCGTGGGTCTTTCTGATTCTATTTTTGGTTGTCTTTGTATTATAATAGAGGGATATTCCAGAAAAAATAACATGTCAAAACGGCCAAATTTCATTTCATGAAAACTTTGTTTTATTATTGCTGCTGGTCTTAGCTGTCTTTTGTGCAAGGACTAAATGTCCACAGTGTCAAAGAGCCTAGGTCAAGCCCTGTACATATTGCTAAATGAAAAAACCGGCTTGATAATTGCTTTACTTCTATTTTGATAGTCTAGCTTCTGATGCTAACTTCAAATAAAAAATATGTAAGTTCAAGTTTTAATGCAGTTTGTTAGATTCATGTCGCCCTTAAAGAGGTGCTAAAATAGCGTGCTGTAATTACGTAATACTATGTAATAATCGGGTTACCTAATTAACTGAATCCACAGATTAATTTAACACAGGCGGCAAACATCAAAGAATCGAAGAACGATCAGCATGTGTCAGTTTTCACAAGCAGAAAATCTCAAACACTGCAAAGGTATTAAAGCTATGATAACCATCACTTACATGCATATATACTGGAAGCAGCAAACTATTTTTAGGCGGTGGTAGGGATATATATAAAGAGCCGTCTCCCCATGATGTTTTTTCTGGAATAGCCCCGAGGGAATGAATGCTGATATTGAAACACACAATAAACATACAATTTTAGGCCATTGGAATTTTCCTAACTCGTTCTGTCACTCTTAGCCATTTTATGTGAGTGATATAACATCTATGAATCATTTATAAGTGTTCCCGATAGTATCACGATAGTATCGTGATAGTATGCCACGATAGTGATAGTATCGTGATAGTAGTTTCCACGATAGCAATACTATCACGATAGTCAAAATTGGCATCGATAGTCAGCCCTAGTACCGGGGTGAACAATATTTTGCCGCATTTTGAATCTTATTGTTGTTGTATATCTATAAGGCATTTTATCGCTGCCTATAAACTCATGGTACTTAATCTTATATTATTCCCGTGGGCTAGGTATAAGAGCTTTTTTCGTGACGTACTTCCGGTTCTAAAAATAGAACGGGAAAAGCCCTGGCCGTCATCTGTCGTATTACTTCAAAGGCAGTGGGACAGATAAAATGTTAATTACAGCGTAAAACAGTGGAATTCTTTTAAACTTTTGGGGAATTCTAATCTAAGATAATGGGAGAAACACCGATATTCTGCCAGATGTGAAATTGAGAAAATGATATATTGTACATACGATCTCTCTCTCTCTTAGCGCACCAAAAATTAGCGAGCGCAGGCAAATGTAAATTACAGTTTGTCGTTAAATGACGCTACGTCTACCGACATCAGCGTGTCAACAATGTCGTGTCTACGTCAAACCAACTTCAAAGCGATGCATTGAATTTGACATTGCAACGTCGATGAAACGTGACAAGCTTCGTTTGCGATAATACGGCGTTGCTTAATAAAATGTCATTTGCCCAGGACTCGTACCCATCAAGACTCAGTGGGATTGGAACATTAAATTCAAAACAAACGTAGAACACCCTTTCAGAGCATAAGAATGTTAAACACTCCTTCTCAAGTGCAAGATTTTACTGTAAAATCTGGTAGATTTGTAGATTGGTTCAACCTGCCCAGCCCTTATGTCTACATTAACCCATTTGGTACCGGAAACCCCAAAAGGGGTAAGTGACGTCTGATCAGGGCCTACACTGTTTGCAAAAGTTCTGCCATTTTCCAAATAAATTTTGAAGAAAACACAACCTGACACCCCTAAATTTTGAAAATGACTCCTGCTATATATAAGGAGGAAGATTCCATTTGGTACAAAAGGGTTATGGGCTTCTTGGATACAGGGATCAGTCAAACTATCTCAACGGTCACGTGCCATTGAAGTGAGTTGGAGTGGTTGTCGACGACATGGTGCCCGTTTGTAAGTCTACTCATTGGTTGTTGTTGTTGTTTTTCGACTGTCAGTATGTTTATTTGTCTGTCTAACAGTCCGTCTGTTAGTCATTCAGTCAGTCGGTCTGTGTGTCGTCTGTCTGTCTACTGTCAGTTTGTCAGTCAAACCCCTCTCTCTCTGTCTCTCTCTCTCTCATGCCAACGGTCATGTGACAATGAAGTTAGTTGGAGTGGGTGTCGACGGCATGACGTCGAACCAACATTGACTCAGCGCCCCTCCGTCAGTCCACTCATTAGTTTATTTCGACTGTTAGTATGGACATTTAAATTGCACATGTAGACAGATCGTTGGACAGATTTATCAAGATAGATAGATAGATAAAACGAAAGTAATGTAAAATCTTAGAATAATGGTATCTCAAGCCATTGACATGGGTCATTCACGAAAAGATTTTCATCAACCAAAAACGGATTTAGGATAAATGAATTTCGGTAATAAAAGTAAAATATCATTCTTTCCTTCTCGAGGCATTATTTCAATGAAAACAGGTATATTTTCTCTCAAAATGTCTGAATATTGTTAGCATTTTAAATTCTGCCAATACATTTGAATAGTGATGGCCGTTTCAATTGACGGCCAGTACTTTGCGCATGCGCAAGAATTCCTAAAACCTCCTATACTCACATGAATTAAGTTCTGATATGGCTCTTTCCAATGAAATATATTTTATTACATTGTTTTGGTAGATATCTGGATTAATATCTAGAGTGTTAAAACACCGGTGAAATATGATCTTTCACATTTTCCCTTCACCTCCTGTTTGTTAAATTTGTTAAATGTTTCTTTTATGGCTTAAGATTTTCTCAGGACGTGAGGTAGTTCTTCTAAACTGAAATATGGAAGGACCAAACTGCTTGTTTCATGTTGATAGATATGGCCTTCTATATAGCTATGGGTATTTGTTTAGCATTGAAAGCAAATTTTTGCAGTAAGAGCACACATTGTCTATGCACACATTCATTAAAACACTTTAAACTTTCCAAGAATTTCGGTACCCCAATGACACCTATGGGGATAAGCTTAGAAGTTAAGTTATATGAGGAATCAAACTTGCTTGACTTTAACATAACCATCATGATGAATTGTACCCCATGTGTCTCAACTGTAGCTTACTTGGATTTGCCATCTCATGATCTGCAGGATTCAAAGCACCCAAAGATTAGTTAGTATCACTTGTGCAGTTTTCTCCCACCTGAAAAACATATGTTTATTGCTTTAAATAATATAAAATGCCATTGCATGTAACTATTGTCCAATCAGTTTCCTACATTTGTCATTTTTCTGTTTGCCTTGGTACCATGGGAACACCTTTTGGCATAAGAAAAGTCTACCTAGGTACATATCTGACAGGTTCTGTACATACAAGCTGAAGTATTATGTTCATTACTCCTCCTTAATTTTAACCCTTATCTTGCTGAATATTCATTTAAGCCACACCCATTTCTGTCTATCAACCAATCAAATTACTAACTTGATGTAATTTATTGCTACAAATTCATAAACTGAATGCCAAACAGTGTAGATCCTGATCTGGATCTACACTGTTTGCAAATATAGGGGTTGTCGTGAACAGCAAGATAAGGGTTAAGAAGAGACCCTACAGAAATTAAACATAAAATTATTTTAGTGTTGAATAGCCCTAACTTTGAAATAGTTATACTGTAACTACAATGGGAAACCAGGCTAACTTCATTGTATGAACTCTCCTACTGTTAACATGCTAATAAACATAATATTTCAAGAATCTTAAAGATATTACAATTATTTAAACAAAAATAGGGTTTGTCCCTGTAAAAAACATGCAAGTATAGTTAAAAATAGAAAGCTGTTTTAAAGATTTTTATGAGACATATCTGGGATGGGTCATCTAAATTTTCCTTAATGTATATTACAGTTGATAACTGGGGTAAGGGCCAAATGTGACAGATACAGTCAATCAGAATATCATACCTGTGATACCTCCCTCATTTGGATGCTAATTTTTGCACAATTTATGCTAAATTTTAGTAAAATTTTGGCGTCCCCCTCATTTGAACTGAGAATTTCCCTATATATATTCTTTACATCTCCCTCATCACAATGGCAAATTTCCCTCTTACAGTCCAAAAGATTATCACAGGTATGGGATATGGAGAGAGAGAAAGATTACCATGCAGTATTAACAATCATTTTTCTGTCCAGAGTTTATTAGTTTATTATGATCCAGTTGATAACTGTCAGCCTTTGTTACTGTATACATGTACTTATGCTCCTTATGCTGACTGTGGACTTGTAAAAGTTCCATAGCTGGCATATTAAACCATTCAGTACCAGAAACCCTGAAATGGGTACCTTGGCAAACAGTGCAGGCCCAGATGAGATTAGCCGCAAAACACGGCATCTCATCAGGGCCTACACTATTTGCAGAAAGTTCAGGCATTTTCCAAATAAATTTTGATGAAAACACAACCTGAGAACCCTAAATATTGGGGTCGGTCTGAAAGCCCCAAGACACCCCAAGACACCTTTTTTATTACACATTTATTATTATTATTATACCCTAAAACGCCTTTATTATTACTCATTTATTATTTTTATACATATATTATGAAATAATAGAAGCAATTTTCGCGAAAAGATTTGCATTCGGCCACGTTTAGAATACCAGATATCTGTATATACAGATATAAGGTTTTGTCTAATAATGAATAACATTTAAATACTATCCCCAATTTTTCAACATTGGAAACAGTATCCCCGATTTTCAACATGGTTTTTAATTGTAATTGTAATTCAAACATCCGCGAAAACATAACTATATAATTTGGACCTCTTAATCCCACACTTTCATATAATGAAACTGGGGTTTACAATGTTGGGTAATTGTACCAATTCCTGATCATAGCCTTTACTTCTATTTTACAGGGTTATACATTATTTTTATAGAAGTGAAGGCAATGATTTGTTCAGTCCACATGAAGGCCCCCTCTAACACATAAGTTGTGGTTACTCGTTAGAACCATCTTGGTGTCCTAATGAGTGCCCACCATTGATGTTTGGAGCAGAAATACATGTATACAAAAATATCGCGTTTTTTTTTCCAGAAAATTGATATTCTATTTTTATTTACGAATTTACTTTTTAGGTAAAGTTTTCAATAATTCTGTAAAAATAAAGTAAAAATAAATAAAACATTAGAAATAACATCAAAGATTTAATATTCTATCAGTCGCCGACACTTTGCCGTATCAATTTTGCAGAGACACACTTGAGACTATTCATTAGGTGTGAAAAGTATTATCAGACGAAAAGGATTAAGTGAAAAATAACGTAATCAGTAAACAAGTGGCCGTTTGCATGCATAGATATCAGCTATTAGTAACTGACGGCCATTAATGAGATAATTCAACTATATACTTGTATTCGGTACCTTTCATCCTAAGATCGGAAACAAATGGATGGATAGGATACTTGACATTATTTTTTTTACTAATTACGAACAAAAAACAAAAAAACAAAAAAAAAAAAATACAAAATGTACCCTAAGATACAAGATTTTTGTTTTAACTTTGAAGCAAAACAACTATTTGATAAATCACAAACTCAAAACTATAGAACAGATAATACTATTTTATCTCTTTAACTTTTCATCTGCCCATCGGGGCTTGAAGAAATATATGGGCTGCATGATGCTTCCACGCAGAGCTGAATCCGGCCCGCACACTAGTACTGGTAAACCGCTTAGAGGATCTAAGCCTGTCTAGGAACAGCTGTGCGAGGCGGACCGTCCATGCTAATAAACCCTATTGGTTTCATTGGGCGACAGAGCTTGAGATGTCATTTCATCTCAATGTCGGGTAAAAGTCCCACAAAATTGGAAGGGTAAAAGTCCCACAAAATTGGAAGCAACGTCTCCAAAATGACCTTTACAGTGTTGACGGGGACGTTAAACCTCAAATCAAACAAAACAAACAAAACTTTTCATCTTTTCATCCAGGGCTCTAGAAGTCCGATTTTTCACCGGTCCAGACCATTTTTTGAAAATGAAAACCGATTTAGCTGAAAAATTTTGCTGAAAAATCGGTCCGAAAAAAACCCCCAAAAAGCTAAAATCGAAGTGAAAAAACAGAGAAATTATACCTGGTTAGGTGTCAAACTGTTTATTGTGCCAGTATTATTATCCAATTATCTCTCTCGGGGATGAATTTGAGTTTGACAGTAAACACGTTTTCGAGATCTCGCCAGGTATCGCAGACTCTCGCGGGATTAAGGCTAATGACAGTCAGTCAGCCAAAACGTGATTAAGCGGTGCGTGATTGTGATATCAAAGAAGCCTTGATCGTGTTTGATCTAATGGCAATCAAATTTCATGCTATATATGTCGTAGATGGTATGACAATTAACAATAAAGACAACAGATAAGTAAGTGTCTTGGGGTGTTTATTACATTGGCGAATTGCATTTGATGACAGCTACCAGAGTATATACAGTGCTTTATGTGACTGTTTTAGGACGTAAACAACGTCTCAGTTTTGTTTATTAAATAATTTTAAATACTTTTAGGTATTGAAAAGCCTTCTAAAACTCTTAAGGAAATAAATAAACAATAAATTTTGGTGTCTTGGGGTGTCTTGTGGTGTCTTAGGGCTTTCAGACTGACCGTAAATATTGAAATGGATTCTTGCTGTGTATAAGGAGGAAGATTCCATTTGGTACAAAAAGGGTTAAAGGAGAATACAGTATTTACCCTAAGCATTCAGACACCTCAACTCCTTACCAGACCTAACAAGTATAGTTAACTTCCCAATGTTGTGTCTAAGAATAGGAGGATAAGTTGCAAACCATTAAGACCCTGATGACACGCCACATTCTGTGGCATCTCATTTGTGTTATCACTGTTTGCTTGGGCCTGTCTGTCCAAATACATATGATAAATACACTATATATATTAAACCACAACAAATTCATTAATAAACATAATGAATTTAACCCTTGTCCTGCTGATCCCGGATATGTCTTATCTTTCAAACAATGAAGATCCAGATCAGATGGCTTCTTCAGAAGCCATCTGATCTGGATCTTAATTGTTTGTCATTCAGTTTATGAATTTGTTGCAATAATTTGCATAAAGTAATCTGATTGGTTGATAATTGGTAGTGGGTGTGGCGTATATGAATATTCAGCAGGACAAGGGTTAAGTGTGCAATTTGTCCCTCTTTATCCAAAAGCTTACCAACTGATATGTTAAGAGTGGTCTTTTTGCACTGTTTCAACAGCAATTACCTGTCTCTTGAACTCTTGACTAGCGTCAAGATTTTTTAGAACAAATCAGAGAGCCAGTGTGCTAATTATGGCAAATATCATAAAAATTTTAATAATAGGGACACCGTCAGGACTTGCTGTAATTCTCCTAAAATTTTATTTAGTTTTACCGCAATCGGACAAGTCCAAAAAGTAGTGACTGAATGGCAAACAATGTCAACCCTGATCGGACTGTTCCTTCAGATGCAGTCTGACCTGGGTGTACCCTGTTTGCTTAGGCCGGTCTGTCCCAATACTTTAAGGATCATAACAGTACAATATTGTATAGTAGAATTCCTATATTAAGACCACCTTTGGGACTGTCCAAAAGTGGTCTTCAAGACCACTTTTGAACTGTCTCAAAGGTGGTCCCTGACCAGAAGATACTATTTTCAGAAAACACAAAGACAGAATAACTGCATACTTCTAAGTAAGCTTTTTAAACCAGAATCAGTCTTAATTTTAGGTGGTCTTAATAGCGGAATTTAACTGTATATTTCACAGGCACAAATCAGGGAGCCAGTACCTCCTGCATTGGCCCACCAGGACCACATCACAAAGGACCAACATTTTGAAACAACATCAGGAAAAGCTCATGACAGAAAATATCAAGGAACAACTTATTCTGATCCAATACACAAGAAAGCTCCTGGTCACTGGAAAGTTGATTATGTCAAAGATCTTGCAGAAAAGGTATGTTATAGGCTTACAATACACTACAACCTTTTATAACACTATACTATTGGGGTCCTAAAGAAGCCTCCATGATGTAGTGGTTGTGGTACTTGCTTATTAAACCAGGGATCACAGCATCAATCCCCGGCTTCTCCAGACTTTTGGATGAGTCGTTACCAAGGTCCCGTCTCCGCATGACCTTAGCTGTTGGTGAGGTGTAAAACTCAAACACTCACTCACTCATTGGGGTCCAAAGAAGAATCCCTTTTTTTGAAAATCATTATTTTATATCCAAGCAAAAATGTATGGATTTTCTTTAGATAAAAAAAATGATTGGTGATTTTTCTATATAATCTACATCGTATAAATTTTTTGAACCCATTAACTCTGAAGATGGAGGAAAAACTGCATCTGAAAATGTTGCCTGTTTATGTCATCTGCTGTGTCTTCTTGCAAACATTTCAAATATATTTTTGCATTATGGAAAACAGTGTGAACCCTGATCAGACTGCAGTCTGATTTGGGTCCACACTGTTTGCTCAAAAGATGCAGACGATAAAGTGGAAAATTGTTGTGACTGGCATCTTAAGGGATAAAATATGTTACATCCAAACCTCTGTCACAATGTACAGTTTTGTACAATGGTTTAGCTTGGTGTACATGGCAAAACAAGAAGTTGGCATATAACACAGTGAAATTGACATTCCACTGACACCTCGAAACGCAGGATAGCAATGGCGGCCCGACTGAACATAGACGGCTGGTAGCTTAGTACTATTAACAGGTCATGTGATCAGTATCTGTGTCAATAAAACCAATGATACCCTGCCTTGCTGAATGGTTACCATTAGTCTAGTTTTTGATGCATGCACACTCATGAGCACTCTTTAAAATGGAGGTGGCAGTCTTCATTTTTGATTGGCTGTTTATGGATTTGTACAGTTTTGACCCTTTCCGCAGGCATGATATAGGAAAATGGAACAGTAACCAAAGCAGCCAAAGCTAGCCAAAGCTAGCCATTGGCCCCAGGTGAAGTTGGCCATTGTTGCTCTCTCCGGTTTTAACAAGTACCCACAGTCTTTATTGCAGAGCAGAAGTTTATACAAAAATTAAGGTTTACCCCTGTAAACCCCAGTTTACTATGTAAAAGTGGGCGTTCAAGGCGGTCAGACAAATGACCATGAATGGTATCGTTCTGTATAATTCATACACTTCTGTTTTGATATAACAATTTTTACTGGTTTGGAACACAGCAATAGTAATATAAGAGGCTGTGTTGTATTTAATTTTTTCTGGATTTAAATGTAGATCTGGGGAGAATGAGATCTTAGAGTTCTGCAAGACAATTTCCCAGCTAACATGTAGAAGTTAATAAAGTTAGCAGTGAGAATGTGGCAGAGTAAGATTTTCCTAAAGTATTTCTGAATGCCTGATGATCCAGCTGTTTTATTTTTTGTTCATTACGATAATGCATCGATGTGCCATAGTGCATTCTTTCATATCTCCAAAATGGCTGCATCTCCGATGAAAATGTGTGATATTTTTATTATTTATACTCCAAACATAGGTTGGTGGTGCTCGTTACAACCGCCTCAGTGAGTATCCACAACAGCCTCTAACCAGTATCCACAACCTATGTCTTGGAGCAGAAATAAGAACAATAATGTTTACCCCCGTAAACCCCAGTTTTCTCCATATCAAGTGGGGTTTAGGGGAGTCTTCAGATCTCACGGACTTGTTCACGTGATGCACAAGACAATTTTCCAGCTAACATGTACAAGTTAATATCAATATGTTACAAGCACTGAGAAAGTGGCATAGTTAGATTTTCCCAGAGTATTTCTAAATGTATGTTTGTGTCTTTTTTTTATTCAGCTTGGCAAAGGTGGTTGGAGACGGCCCCTCACAATGGGTAACCAGATGTCAGAGACAAGGGAAAAGTTCCACAGTGCACCTGGGGTTAGAGAGAAATATCGCTTTGAAGATGAAGCTGGATTAGGCTTACCACAGCCTTTCCTTTTGAAGGATCATCATGTGGAAGGCCCTTCAAAGGTATTTCATAGCCCCAGATAAGAGGGGGTTTCCAGATATTATTTTTCTTATTTCTGCACGAAAACATATGTTGTTGGTACTCATTAGAAGCGCCTCATTAAGGCGCTTCTAATGAGTACCCACAACGTATGTTTTTGTGCAGAAATAAGAAAAATATCAATAATTTTCGGATGGTAAAAAATGCCTTATCTGGAGCTATGTTATTTTATTTGCATTCAACTTAGAGGCAGGCATATATTTCAAGAGAATTAGTGGCTGGTCTCGGTAGCTCAGTCGGATGCGCATCTGACTGGTGATCAGAGGACACAGGTTCGATACCTGTCGGAGTCAGCAAATTCTTTTGTGGAGATTGATCATGAAATCTTTTCTACAGTCATTCTCTCCCGCTGATTCAAGAAGGGCAGTTGTCAGTTTCTGGCGGAAGAATGTGCACACTTACATAGAAGCCTGGCCAGGATAAGTGTGGATACCGGCTCAAATATTACCTAAATAGTTTTGACTGGGTCAGTAAACAGCAAAACAAACAAATAAAACAAAAATCAAGAAAATTAGTACTGGGCCTGCTAAAACCACAATAACTCCTACTTTTGCAAACAATGTAGATCCAGATCAGATGCCATCTGATCAGGATTAGTTATGTTTGTCATTGAGCTCATGAATTTGAACGAAAATATTAAATCAAATAATTTGACTGGTTGATGGTCAGAAACGGATGGGACAGAATTAATTTATTCACCAGGACAAGGGTTAACTTTCCTGGTATGGGAACTTTATGATCAAATCCAAAGTTTGACTACCACCCTGCCAGATGTCCTCAAGAGCCATTTATTGATTTTTGACTTGAAACAAACAATCATTGTTCCATATTTTATGTAGGCAAGACTCAGCCACATCATATGAAAACCTGTTTTTGCCATTGCAAGCAACAAAGGTACAGATCACCGAGGTCAGCCTGCAATTCTGTACAGTTTGATCAGCTTCTTTATGTTCCCTGCTGGGACAGTAAAAAAACTAAAATACAGCCCATTGTTAGTTTTGAACAACTGGACCCTGGCTATGAAAATATAAAGCAATAATGTTTTGTAATCGCATGGTGTTGTAAAAATATATAGCCTTTTCTATTCTGTTCATATAGTGAAACTTTGATGGCTCAAACACCGTCAACCACACCTGTTGGGGTTTATTTGTTTGTTTGAATTGAAGTTTAACGTCTCCGTCAACACTATTTAGGTCATTCTGGAGACACTGCTTCCAATTTTGTGGGACTTTTACCTGACACTGAGATGAAATGGCATCTCAAGCCCTGTCACCCGAAACCAAAAGGCTGATATGCATTGGACCGCCCTTTGCCTGGGTGGGCTTAGTCCTTCTAAGCAATTTACCAGTACTCCTGCGTGGTCAGTTTCAGCTCTGCATGGAAGCACCATGCAGCCCAGTCTGTTTCTCCAAGCCCTGATGGATGAGGGTGAGTTGGGGTTTATTTACAAAAAAAAGAGTTCTGGAATAATAATGAATTTTCATTGCCAGAATAGGCACGTAACTTCTTGTATTATGGCATAAAATTTGTACAGGTTTCTAAAACAGAGTATTAACCCATATATATATATGTTTAGCATCCTCCTTTTTTGACAATGACCATCATTGTAGACCCACATCAGACGCTACAGAATGTGACGTCCATTTTGGGTATTCACTATTTGCTTAATTACACACATTTGTTTGTAAAACTTATCACAAACAAAACATATCTGACACCCCTTTAATTGGATATGGGCCACTTCAAACTTATTTAATGGAAGATTCCATTGTCATAACTAGGTTGATCACTAACAGATATGTGATAAATCTTATGAGAACTGGTTACATTTCGAGTTGATCTGTATTTGGCATTTGCACATGCTGTTTTTTTTTTCCCAAGCGATCAAACAGTTGAAATAGGCTTGACTTATACTGTATCTATTGTCAACATACAGTTTATATTTATCTTACCTCAACTGTTTGATCATTTGGGACAAAAACAACCCCATTCACCATATTTGCATTATTTGCTGGCTCCCAGCTTGCACATTGTCAATATTGGAAAAACAGGTAACCAGACCCCCTGACCTTTCAAGGTCAGGGGGTCTAGTTACCTGTTTTTCCAACACTGATAATCTTCAGATTAGGAACCAGCAGATAATGCAAATAAGGTGAATACAAGCCAGCCCCTTACGGTCTTAAGTTAACTGCACAAAAACCTACAAGAAGAATATTGAGAGCAATGCCCAGTCTGATCATAGGCTTCACTGCTTACATGGACCGTCTATATAATTATAGTCACTGGGCTCTCGAAAGAGAAACAAGTGTAGTCTCTGGTATGACTGGCTTGATGCACATGCTGATCTGAGTCTTCACTGGTTACTCTGGGCCCACTTGTTCAAAGCAGTGTTAGCTTAACGAGCTCATTAGTGGTCCAATCGTTAACTGTTCTAGTAAGTAAAATACCTAATACAATGGTATGTTTGCTGAAAAAATGTGAGCAGCTTTTGCATTTTCAGCAAAAATATTAGCATATTTGCCATATTAAGTGATCAAAGTTTCAATGACATGTTAACTAAGGGCGTCATTGGTTTTGAACAACTGGCTCTTGGTCATCTTGTAGGTTTTGTTAAGCACTGGTTAAATACATCCAGTAAAAGCATCAAGCACATTATATCTAATGTTTCACAATTTAAGGTTGGTCAGGCCACAACACAGAACCCTAAACTTCAAGGTCAGCCATTCTATGTCAGAGATAAGGCACTGTTAAGACTACTAGACCCTTATTTGACCACAACGCACAAAGACCACAGAGCGTTTCAGCCAACTGAACTAAAAAAATATCCCAAGAAAGATGCTGCAACATACTGGCAGTGTGAGGATTACCCCAAGGCTTGGGGACATGGGCTCAAACACAAGTAAGTACAGTAAAACTTCTATGGCTCGAACACCTTTGGGTTCATTAACCTATTTTGTACCGGAAACCCCAAAACGGGTACCTTGGCAAACAGTGCAGGCATATCTGAGACGCCGCAGAACGCGGCGTCTCATCGGGGCCTACACTACTTGCAGAAAGTTCAGCCATTTTCCAAGTCAATTTTGAAGAGTTCACAACCTGTCACCCCTAAATTTAGCTGTGAAATGAAAATGCCAGTAAACTGCACATTGTATAGAGAAAGCTTTACTCTGCAATGGTATACATTATTTTTCTTAAGCAGGGGTGTAAAATTCCACTCGCCTGCTCGCATTTGCGAGTAAGTTTTAAGGCAGGGCGAGTAAGGTTTTCAAAACTGACATACTTTTTCTTCATTTTTAGCACCTAAATGAAAAGTTTAGAGGGAAAGGATGGGTCTCCCTAAGGGGTTTTTTTGGCCTCCTAACGATTTTGTTTATTTCTGGCTTATTGTAAGCATACATATGCCTAATTATTTGGAACATATGTGGTTTTGGTATTTAAGCCGTTTTTTCTGAGTTACAGGCTCTTTAAAGTGGGTGGGGTAACTCCACACAGTTTTGACATGTATTTTGTGTCTCATTTAAAGGTAGAAAAATAGTACCATACATGACACGTTATTATATAAAATTACAGGGGAAGGTCAAACTGTATGTTCTGTCACATGTTTATTCACCAAAATTCACTTTATGGGGGAAAAATATGGTTTAAGGAACCTTAGGTCATTTTTTAGATTTTTTAACAGTAAAGTTCTTTTTTTTTCTTATATCTTCGGTATACATTAACCTATAGTGGTTAAACTCCTACCATGCAAGCATACTGATGAGACAATATAACTCAAATGATCATTTGAGATGTTGACCTATATTTCACGGTTGAATGAACATTCTTATTTCATGTTAATGGGTTAGATTTTTGTTTCCATCAGTTCAAGAGTTTAGATAATTATGGCATTTGGATCAACAGGCGATGGGTTTTAACATATTTAAATCAAACGAAAAAGACAATAGAAATGTGTAAAAAGTACCCAGATGCCCCCGCCTTTTTGGCTTCGCTAATATGCCTGCATGACCCCTGGGGACACATTGTACATGTATGTGTCATTGAAATGTATTAGCATCAGATATATATGTTCGTGGGTGGGTATCTCAATATTTTGGATGTTGATGATATGAACTTGGCAGGGCAGGGGGCTGGGGCATGATTGTATGGGCCTCAATATATATGTCATTGAATGTGTCTAACCATAAGCAACAGCAAATAAAAAAGGTTGGAATCTAAAAAATCAACATATTTAATTATTGAATCAAGTTAATTTATTGAAGAATCGCTTTCATCGTCACCTGAACTTGAGCTGTCCCAGTCTTTTTGTGCAGCATCTGTAAGACTGTTCATATACTGTGACTTGAATGACTGTTCTCGCTCTGACTTCGGCTGATGGCGGTTAAAACCTAGATGCCACAACACGGAAGCGATATGGGCACAGCAGCCAACTACCCTGGCACCATTCTGGCACTTGCAGTACCATCCTTTTTATGGGTTCGAGACCAGGACCATACTCAATCCATAGATAGTATGATCCAGACGAAGTGTGCCTTGATTTTATTTGGGCTTTCAAAATTCCATCCTCCTCCTTGTGAATCATTATCTCATACTGACCGGCTTCAGTAGTGTGTTCGTCTGTATACGAATCGGCCAGTTTTAATTGGTATATGCCCATGGTCAAACCGTCATGTCTCTCAGCTCTGCTTCCGTTAATTGTGGTAAGTCTTCGCGGTTGGCATCATCAATAGCTTTCCATGGAGCCTTTGCACGACTGCCCCAACTCTTTTTCTCTACCTTGTCTTTAAGTTTGTTTGGTAACTTGGCAAGTTGTAGCATATGTGTTTTGCAAGAACCTCATCAGATTCAGAATTCTTAACAAGAACAGGCCTAAATGCATTTAACAAAGAACATACGATTCTGACGTAGTCACCAATGCAAGGTATGTGGGAGTTTGGCATTACATTTGAAAGTGCCTTCCATTTTTTTGATTCGGCCATTGACAGACTCAACCACCCACCTTACCTTGGTGACTAATCGAGTTTCGTTTGCCTCCTGTGTAGATAATTGCATTGTCATTAGATGAATCTTCAAAGTAAGGTAACATCTTTAATGAATAGTGGAAACATATAAGCAGATAAAGGGTCTCCTTGTCTAATACCTGAAATACAGAGATAGAGAGGGAGAGAGGGAATATAATCTAAGGATTAAGGAAGGCCCTGGACTAGAGTCCATAATAGGGTGGCAGTGCAAATGAAAAAATGGTGACGAGGTATTTGATTGCTGTGTCCATATCGCTTCTGTGTTAAAGAACCTCGGTTTTAAGGCCATCAGCCAAAGTCAGTAAAAAATCGTTGAAGTCACAGTATATGAACAGTGTAACAGATGCTGTTCAAAAAGAGGCAACAGCTCAAGTTCAGGTGACGATGAAAGCTATTCTTCTGTAGATTAATTTGATTCAATATGCGCAAAGCATGTCAGAATACAGTTGTGAACAACCATTTTCAAATGTATATGCCTGTGTTTTCACGTAGGTGCACCACATTCTTTTTAGATGTGCTCTTGAAGTGGGATTATTAAAGAAATTCAAGCAGACCTTTCTTATATCTCTGCATGCCAAAGGAAGGAGTGAGTGAGGCATATATATATTTTTCGATGTGATGTTATGTTCGTATGTGCGTACTATGTCACACATTGTTACGTTCATAACCAGGTTCACGTTTAGGTGCACATTTATGTCTGCATTTCTCCTGCAGCTCATAACTGTTTAGCATGTTTATGGTCACTGATTCTGTCTGGGGTGGGGCTATTTGATTGGACCAAAGAAAATGTAAAAAAAAATAAAAAAAAAAAAATATGTAACTCAGAAACTGTTCAGATTCCAACCTTTTTAATTTGATGTTGTTTATGGTCAGATGCATTCAATGACTTACACAATAATGCCCCAGCCCCCTGCCCTGCCCATTTCATATCATCAAAATCTAAATATCTTAGAAAATATTGAGATATCCATCCTGAACATATATACATGTATTTGATGCTAGTGTGTCTCCCAGGGTCATGCAGCTATATTGGCAAAGTCAAACAGGCGGGGGCATCTGTGTACTTTGGACACATTTCTATTGTCTTTTTCATTTGATTTAAATATGTTTAAACTCATCGCCTGTTTATCCAAATGCCAGAAATATCTAAACTCTTGAACTGATGGAAACAATAATCTAACCTATAAACATGAAATAAGAATGTTCATTCAACCGTGAAATATAGGCCAACATCTCAAATGATCATTTGAGTTATATTGTCTCATCAGTATGCTTTCATGGTAGGAGTTTAACCACAACAGGTTAATGTATACCGAAGATATAAGAAAAAAAAAGAACTTTACTGTTAAAAAATCTCAAAAATGACCCAAGGTTCCTTAAACTATATTTTTCCCCCCAAAAAAGTGAATTTTGGTGAATAAACTTGTGACAAAACATAGAGTTAGACCTTCCCCTGTAATTTTATATAATAACGTGTCATGTATGGTACTATTTTTCTACCTTTAAATGAGACAAAATACATGTCAAAACTGTGTGGAGTTACCCCACCCACTTTAAAGAGCCTGTAACTCAGAAAAAACTGCTTAAATACCAAAACCACATATGTTCCAAATAATTAGGCATATGTATGCTAACAATAAGCCAGAAATAAACAAAATCGTTAGGAGGCCAAAAAACCCCCTTAGGGAGATCCGTCCTTTTACACCTCTGTAAGGTACCGGTATTTCTGCTCCAAGACATAGGATATGTACATGTACTTGTTGGAACCACTTTTAAGAGCCGGAATTTAAGGAATGTCTACTCATTACACATAGCGCAATGTCATTGGTTCAAACTCATTTAGGACCATGGAACTTTATTCTACACAGAGGTGGTTTAAGCCACTGAGGGTCTTCAAAAGGGCATACAGAGGACCCTTGCTATAATGACAGTATGTTTTCACTAACAATTTACCACTGTAGCAAATTTGTGGCCATAGGTAATATAGGACTTTTTTCCTTAATTACTCTAAGAAACAAATGTTGTGGATGTTTGTTTCTTTGAGTATTAAATAATTACAACATTCTTGAATATCTTCATTAATCCACCTCATCTTGAGCTATGGATTTGTACCATTGTCATTATATTGAATGTTGGTACAAATATTTTCAATATTACAGGAACTTTGTTCTCAGTGCAACAGTATTTCTTGTCAGTGTACGGACAACAATTATGGAGACATATCTTTAATTTGTGCTGAATATCAAACCAAAGGAACTTTTTCAAACAACCCTAACAATTTAAGTGAGGAAGGATCCTCAAAAAACAACTTCAGTACAGGTACTGAAATTAGGAGCTCATACAGAGAAGTTTATGAATGTGACACTTTTGTTGAAAGTGATACATATTCTGTTGACTGTGTATATAATTATCCAACTACATCATCTTCTGTACATGAAATAAATGTTTCTCCCTTGCTGGCCCAAAACTATTTAATAAATTTAAGATTGAGAGGTAGAGGCTTGCGAATCGGCCATCTTAATGTACAGGGTATCAGAAGTGGTTTGAAAGATGACCAGCTTAAGCTTATTCTTCACTCAAATGAGAATAATATTTGTATGCTAGGTATTAGTGAAAGCAAACTAGGGAGTGACATTCCAGATAATTTCTGTCATATAGCTGGTCGGGCTCATCGGAGTCTTACTGTTGGTTTTCTTTTGCTCCAGCATTTCAGTGGTTTCTTGCTGTCGAGTCCTCACCGTTGTCTCACCTCTGTGGTTCTTTGATTTCTGTGTTCACGGAGATGTTGCACTGATGAGTTAGGAGGCCTTCATGCGGACTGAACAAATTATTTGTCTAAATCGCGACGGAAGTAAGGGCGAGGATTGTGGCCACGTAAAATCGATTTAAGCCCCCCAGTGGAAATCTTCCACTGACCGTTCCAAGGCGGCTCTTCTGTGGCGATTTATTTATGTTGTTGCTTGTTACTTACTGTGTGTATCACTTGTGTCTTTTAATTTTGGATGGCCATATGGCCATTTTGTGGGAAAGTAACTGTCCATATGGCCTTCCTTTGTTTAGGTTTCCACTATGGTCTGGTCGCTTAATGTTTGTATTTCTTTCCCTTTGGTGTCTTTTATGGATGGAGTAAGTTAATTGTATCAATTACTGATCTTTGTTTTACTTCTACTTTAAGTGTTATAGAAAAGATAAAGTACAAGGGTTAGGTGGGTTGCTGGTTTATGTTCGACAAGATATTTCCTGTATAAGAAGGGTCGATTTAGAAGATGAAAATTTTGACAGCATGTGGTTTGAAATTTCTCAAAAAAACAGCAAATCATTTTTAGTTGGACATATGTACAGAAATCCAACATCAACAGTTGCCTGGAATGAAACATTTGACAACCAGATCGAAAAGGCTATGGAGGAAGAAAAAGAGCTTTTCATCTTAGGAGATTTAAATCGCGATTTTGCTGAATATGCAAATCAAAACCCCTTGGCTAGAATATATGAATACTCATGGGCTCATACAGCATGTTAATGAACCAACTCGTATAGTTCCCAATAGCAGTGAAACCTTAATTGACCACATTTATTCTAACTTTTCAGAAAATATTCAGCATGTTGATGTACCTAACATAGGTCTAAGTGATCATTACCCAGTGTTCTTTACTCGCAAAACGAACTTTAATCAACCAAAGGAGACCCATCATACTATAAATTATAGGTCCTTCAAAAATTTTAATGAAACAAAATTCATAGAAGATTTAAAATTGGTACCCTGGGACATCATTAAAATTTTTGACAATGTTGATGATGCATTGGAGGCATGGTATTCCTTGTTTAAAGATGTAGTAGACAAGCATGTTCCCTTGAAACAACATAGGGTAAAAAAAATCAATCAGCCAGACTGGTTAACCCCAGAAATTATTGATGGCATAAAAATGAGAGATAGGCATAAATCATTGGGCAATAATGATCAATACAAAATTTGGAGAAATAAAGTTGTCAGCTTAATCAGACAATCTAAGAAAGCACACTACCAAACTTTAATTGAAGAAGGTAAAAACCAGCCTTGCACTATATGGAAAATATTCAGTCAATTAGGTGCAGGTAAACAAAAATCAGATGATTCAACTAATGTTAATTCAATTAAAATAGGGAATATGGAAATGGACAATCCTATAGATGTTGCAAATGCCTTTAATAATTATTTTGTCACTATAGCTGAAAATATTAAAGAGCCTATCATACCATCAGACCATGAAAAACTTCTGTGGTCGTAAAATTCCAAATGAAGTAACATTTGAAATGCCCCTTTTAAGTAATGAAAAAGTGCTAAAATACCTGAATGGATTGGATGTAAATAAATCAACTGGAACAGATGAATTAGGTCCAAGGTTACTGAAAATTGCATCCCCTTCCATTTCTGAAAGTTTAACGTACATATGCAATTTAAGTATTCAAAAAGGTGTCTTTCCCGAAACAAGAGGGCCCAAAGGGCCCTGAAGCGCTCACCTGAGAATTAGTGTCTCCAAGGGCTATAATTTGAACAAACTTGGTAATGGTCCACTAGATGAAGCTTCATACCAAATATCAAAGACCTGGGCCTTATATAAGCCTATGAAAAACCAAAGGGTCCCGGAGTGGGGGCATTTTTGGCCCCAGGGCTATAATTTGAACAATCTTGAAAGAGGTCCACTAGATGAAGCTTCACACCAAATACCAAAGATCTGGGCCTTGCGCATTCAGAGAAGAAGATTTTTAAAGATTTTCCATGTATAAGCCTAAATAAACCAAAGGCCCCAGGGGTGGGGCATTTTTGGCCCCAGGGCTATAATTTTAACAATCTTGGTAGAGGTCTACTAGTTGACGCTTCATATCAAATAGCATAGAGCAGGGCCTTGTGGTATCAGAGAAGAAGAATTTTAAATATTTTCCCTAATTAAGCCTGTGAAAAACCAAAGGGTCCCAGGGTGGGGGCATTTTTGGTCCTAGGGCTATAATTTGAACAATCTAGATAGAGATTCAATAGATAAAGCTTCACACCAAATATCTAAGACCTTGGCCTTGCAGTTTCTGAGAAGAAGTTTCTTTAAAGATTTTCCCTATATACCGGGTAAGCCTATGTAAAACCAAAAGCCCCCAGGGCGGGGACATTTTGGCCCCAGGGCTATAATTTGAACAATCTTGGTAGAGGTCCATTAGATTAAGCTTCACACCAAAGAAAAGTTTTAAAGATTTCCCCTACATAAGCTTGGATAAAACCAAAGGCCCCCTGGGCGGGGGCATTTTTGGCCCCAGGGCTAAAATTTGAATATTCTTGGTAGAGGTTCACTAGGTGAAGCTTCATAATAAATATCAAAGACCTGGGCCTTGTGGTTTCAGAGAAGAAGATTTTCCCTATTTAAGCCTATGAAAAACCAAAGGGTCCAAGGGTGGGGCCATTTTCCGCCCCAGGGCTATAATTTGTACAATCTTGAAAGAGGTCCACTAGATGAAGCTTCAAACCAAATATCAAAGATCTGGGCCTTGCGGTTTCAGAGATGATTTTTAAAGATTTTCCCTGTATAAGCCTATGTAAAACCAAAGGCCCCCGGGGCGGGGGCATTTCTGGCCCCAAGGCTATAATTTGAACAATCTTAGTAAAGGTCCACCAGGTAAAGCTTCACACCAAATATTAAAAACCTGGGCCCTGTGGTTTCGGGGAAGAAGATTTTTTTAATGATTTTCCCTATATAAGCCTATGTAAAACCATAGGCCCCCGGGGTGGGGGCATTTTGGCCCCCAGGGCTATAATTTGAACAATCTTGGTAGAGGTCCACTAGATGAAGCTTCACAACTAATATCAAAGATCTGGGCTTGCGGTTTCAGAGAAGAAGATTTTTAAAGATTTTCCCTGTATAAGCCTATGTAAAACCAAAGGCCCCCAGGGCGGGGGCATTTTTGGCCCCAAGGCTTTAATTTGAACAATCTTAGTAGAGGTCCACCTGGTTAAGCTTCACACCAAATCTTAAAGACCTGGGCCTTGTGGTTTCAGAGAAGAAGATTTTTTAATGATTTTCCTTATATAACCCTATGTAAAACCAGAGGCCCCCCGGGGCAGGGGCATTTTGGCCCCGTGGGCTATAATTTGAACAATCTTGGTAGAGATCCACTAGATAAAGCTTCACAACAAATATCAAAGATCTGGGCCTTGTGGTTTCAGAGAAGAAGATTTTTAAAGATTTTCCCTGTATAAGCCTATTTAAAAACAAAGGCCCCCGGAGCGGGGGCATTTTTGGCCCCAAGGCTATAATTTGAACAATCTTAGTAGAGGTCCACCAGGTAAAGCTTCACACAAAATATTAAAGACCTGGGCCTTGCAGTTTCAGAGAAGAAGATTTTTTTAATGATTTTCCCAATATAAGCCTATGTAAAACCATAGGCCACCGGGGCGGGGGCATTTTGGCCCCCAGGGCTATAATTTGAACAATCTTGGTAGAGGTCCACTAGATGAAGCTTCACACCAAATACCGGTATCAAAGATCTGGGCCTTGCGGTTTCAGAGAAGAAGACTTTTAAAGATTTTCCCTGTATAAGCCTATCTAAAACCAAAGGCCCCCGGGGCGGGGGCATTTTTGGCCCCAAGGCTATAATTTGAACAATCTTAGTAGAGGTCCACTAGGTTAAGCTTCACACCAAATATTAAAGACCTGGGCCTTGCAGTTTCAGAGAAGAAGATTTTTTTAATGATTTTCCCTATATAAGCCTATGTAAAACCATAGGCCCCCGGGGCGGGGTCATTTTGGCCCCAAGGGCTATAATTTGAACAATCTTGGTAGAGGTCAACTAGATATAGCTTCACACCAAATATCAAAGCTCTGGGCCTTGCTGTTTCAGAGAAGAAGGTATTTAAAGATTTTCCCTGTATAAGCCTATGTAAAACCAAAGGCCCCCAGGGCGGGGGCATTTTTGGCCCTAAGGCTATAATTTGAACAATCTTAGTAGAGGTCCACCAGGTAAAGCTTCACAACAAATCTTAAAGACCTGGGCCTTGTGGTTTCAGAGAAGAAGATTTTTTAATGATTTTCCCTATATAAGCCTATGTAAAACCAAAGGCCCCCGGGGCGGGAGCATTTTGGCCCCCAGGGCTATAATTTGAACAATCTTGGTAGAGGTCCACTAGATGAAGATTCATACCAAATATCGAAGACCTGGGCCTTGCGGTTTCGGAGAAGAAGATTTTTAAAGTTTTCGTTTAAAAAATCTATTTTTAGCTCCTGTGACCCAGATGTGCAATGGACCAGAACCATTTGAACAATTTTGAAAGGGGACCACCTAAGGATCATTGCTGTGAAGTTTGGTCAAAATCCGATCAGTGGTTTAGGAGGAGATGTCATTTGAAGAAAAAGTTTACGCACACACACACGCACGCACACACGCACTGACGACGGACGACGGACGAAAAGTGATCACAAAAGCTCACCTTGTCACTACGTGACAGGTGAGCTAAAAATGGAAGGAAGCAAAAATGGAAGGAAGCAAAAGTGAAACCTCTACATAAGGGAGGTCCTTCTAATGAGCCAAATAACTTTCGTCTAATATCCATTCTGCCTGTTCTTTCTAAACTCTTTGAGAAGCATGTTCACGAAACACTTATAGTTTTTCTTGTAAAGTATGACTTACTTTATAATGCCCAGTCTGGATTTAGAACTAATCTTTCCTGTGAAACAGCTCTAATTCACATGGTAGACAAACGGCTAAGGGCTCTTGACAAAGGAGAAATAATTGGTGCCATCCTTGTGGACTTCCACAAAGCTTTTGATCTTGTTGATCATAATATCTTATTGAAAAAATTGAAACTGTACAAGTTTAACCAAACATCATTAAATTGGTTCAATTCATATTTAACATATAGACCTCAAAAGGTGTCTTTCAATAATCTATTTTCGGATGAAAGATATCTTAAACATGGAGTACCTCAAGGCTCTATTTTAGGACCACTCTTATTTCTCCTTTTCATAAATGATCTCCCTTTATATACTGATGTCAGTACTGATCTTTATGCAGACGATGCCACAATATATGAAGCTAATTCATCCCTAAATGAAATTGAAATCAAATTACAGAAGGCTCTGTCAAATATAGCAGAATGGTGTAAACAAAACGGTATGGTGATTAACTTTGATAAGACAAAAGCAATGTTAATAACAACAAGACAACGGAGAAACAGGTTGGAGAGAGATATAAGTATAATCTTCAATGGCATCCCTCTAACTACAGTATCTAATGAGAAAGTCCTGGGAGTACATATTGACAACAATCTCTTGTGGGGGGATCACATCAGCAAAGTTACAAAAAAAAATGTCTACTAATATATGGCCACTCTCAAAAGTTAAGTGCTATTTATCTTTAGAACATAGACTTATGTTCTATAAGGGTTAAATCCAACCTCATTTGGATTATGCAAACACTGTTTGGGGAAGCACAGCAAAATCTAATATATCAAAAATTGAAAGGCTTCAAAGGAGGGCATGTAGAGTAATTTTGGATTATAATGTAGACAATATATACCAGTCAATGTGTGATTTGAAAATAATGACATTATCTGAAAGGGTATTCTTTAGGAAAGAAAAATTTATGTTTAAAGTTTCTAATGCTATGACACCTGAATATATAATAATGACCTTTTTTCAAGGTGCCCTCAACTTAATCTTGATGGTACAGAAATGCACATATTGCGCTCAATGGCAGCTGATAATTTTGTTCTACCCAAACCCAAGACAGAGTTGTACAAGGGCAGTATGGCTTTTTTAGGGCCCATCATTTGGGGCAGTCTCCCTACCCAAGTTAAAAATGCACCCTCTGTTGAACCCTTTCATTCGAGGTGCATCAAATGGATGAAAAGTTAACGACATTCCAGGCAACTATAAGCTGAATCTAAGAGATCACTGTATATTTTTGTGTGTGTATGTGAGTGAGGTATGCATGCATTTTGTGTTTCATTCCATTTATTTGATCATTCATCAGTTCCTTGAAATCTTTGTCTCTTGTATATGTTTAATGACTCACTCACTCACTCACTCACTCACTCACTCACTCACTCACTCCACTCACTCACTCACTCACTCACTCACTATTATCTACTTTGGTGTGTATGCATTTGTGTATGCTTTTATACAGTATGAGTGTCAGTTATTCTTGTTTTCCTTGTATATTTATAAATATTTGAGGGCCACAAGGGAGATTAGTTTTGTACTAATTGTGTTACCCTCTTGAAATAAAGACTTTATTATTATTATTATTATTATTATTATTATTAAGGGGTTGACTGTTATGGATAATTTAGGGTAATCCTTCTATCTTCTATATACAAGGGGCCAGCAAAAATTTCTATCTTTTGAATTGAAGTGTTATATCAAAATTGCTTTAATGAATTCACCCTTATGGAAACATATTTCAAAGGTATGTTGGGTGTACTTCTTTGGATTGCCTCATGAATGCGATTCTAATGAGAACAGATAGCATACATTTTCTAAATAAAAATCTGAAAATGTCCCAAAATTATCCCTAACTCATAGCAGGTGCTTTTTTCATCCTAAAAGTACTTATATATATACCCACAACTTATGTTTTCATGCAGAAATAAGAAATATAATATGTGGTTACATCCTCTTATCTAGAGCTATGGTTGAAGCTATGGGAAGAATTCTCTGGAGACTCAAGAACAAGTTCTATGCCCCCACCCATTGGGCCTTGGAGAAGTAGATTGGGCTGCATGATTCTTCCATGCAGAGCTGAAACCATCTGCACTTAAGTACTGGTAAATCGCTAGAAGGTCTAAGCCAGGCCAGGCAAAGTTGTGTGAGTTGGACCCTATCAGTTTCATTAGGCGGAAGGGATTTAGATGTCATTTCATCTCAATGTCGGACAAAAGTCCCACAAAATTGGCAACAATGTCTCCAAAATGACCTAAATAGTGTTTACGGGGACGTTAAACCTCAAATCAAACACACAAAGAACAAACTGGAAAAAGCCATGGTAAAAGGGCCACCAATGTTTGAGACATTGCACATTTAATTTTTAATGCATGTTTTTTTCAGCCCTTTGCCTAAAACTTCTGTCCCACGAGAACAACTACCAATGAGAGATGGAACATTCTTCACAACCAAGACAAAGATACCCCGGCCCCCACAGGCCATGGTGCCAGTACCCCACAGTGGCCTTAAGTCTGAACAAAAGGACCGTTACACAAGACCCTCTGATGTTAGAGCAAAAGAAGCTAACTTCTGTCCAGTTGATACTCCATATGTTTTGCCAGGTATGCATAATTCTTTTACCAGCATTTTCCTGGGCCCAGTTGTTCAAAGCATCACTTCATGTTAACAAGTCTGTGTAATGAACACCCCTGTAAACTCCACTTTATACAGAACAAAACGGGGTATACATTATTTTTCTTATTTCTGCTCCAAAACGTAGATTGTGGGTACTTGTTAGAACCTCCTCACAGTTCTAACGAGCACCCACAACCTAGAGACATAGGTTGTAGGTACCCACTGGAACTGCCTCATTGAGGCAGTTCTAACAAGCACCCACAACCTATGTTTTAAGTAAAAATAAGAAAAAAAAATCATTCGGAGAAATGAAAGAAATGACAATGTCACACTGATGTCGTCAGCCACACACCTCCAGCTTTAATGCACCCCTTCTCTGCTCGGAGACAGATGCGCCGGGTCAGCGTTCCATGGGAGAAGTCCAACACAGACCAACAGCGACATGTCAGTTAGCTCAAGCCTGAGCAATCTGACCCTGACGTCTGCGTCAGCCAGTTCGTTGCGAATTACGGTTGTTCCCAAAGAGAAGAGTTCCAAGAAGAGGACCAGGGAGAACACTTCGGAAGAGGAGGCGGTCTAAGAAGGAAGACGCTAAAGTTACCGGCATAGTTCCAACCGGCCTATAGAAGCCAGAAGAATCCTATCGAGGCTTATCAAGAAGGTTCGAATGACGGAACACCAGCGCGACACCCGAAAAAAACGGGACACGCCGGTGGCAAACCATTTCAACCTCCTTGACCATGCCCTCGAACAAATATTTCAAATTATTGAAATCTTACCATCAGACCCTGATGACCATAGGAGTACAAACCCCCGAAAATCAAGGAATTGTACTGGATCTATCAGCTACACACTCTCCGACCGGTCGGGACTAATGTTCAGGGATAGAGACAGGAAATTTCAGCCATGCACCTTTCACGTCGGTAAAAAGAGGGTTGAATGTAATTGATTTAGAGTTTAACAGTCCTGCCAACACCAGTAGGCTCACATTAAGTTGGTCAGTTAACCTTTTAACACCATTCCAGGACACGCCGAAACATTCTAGTTGGTGTAGGTTGTCGATAACCGAAAAATCCAAAAAATTTGGACACCTTGAAGTACTGTAATTCTTCTAAAAATTTTAATAAGATTGTTTTGCGATCCAGCAAGGAGTGCAAAAAAATTGGAGACTGAATGGCAAATGTAGACCCTCATCAGACTGCTCCAAGGAGCAATCTGATCTTGGAGCAGTCTGATCTGAGTCTGTAGTGTTTGCTTTGGCCTGGCTGTCCAAATACTTAGGATCATTACAGTACATGTAATCGTTTTACTCACTGATTCCTTGTTTCAGGCAAATAAGTACAAAATCGATCATGGTTTTCCATCCATTTGATTTTGCTTGTCTGCACCAGATATCAAACAGATTGAAAAATTCAGGCCAAACTTGGTGCAGTGTAGCATGGTGCATAACAAAATATCTGATTGTTCAATGGTTACCTTAATCTTATTTTCATGGTCACCTAGATTATTGAGCAATATTTATAGTTGGGTGTGGGACATAGTTTTTGCCTTAAAGTATTTTAGTATAGTGTTTGTGTTGCTCAAAAACATTAAAATCCCAACATTTTTTTTTTTTTTTATGAAAATGACTTTCATGCACTGTTGTGTTGAGAATGAAAAGGTTTTGGAATCAAGAACCCTGATATAACTATAAGCCATGATTTTGTAATATTTTCAGATCCTGGAACAAAATCTGTGATGACAGCTCCCAAGATGTATAACACAGAATACCAACATATAGGCAGTGAAAAACCCATCATGGTTTAGTCATTCTTAAGTGTTAAAAGTGAAATAAAAAGCGAAAAATATAGTTGAAACATTACATTCAATGCTTTGTTGATACACTGATAACAAAGCTTATTTACATTTTACATTTACAAATTTCACACCAAAATGCCTGGAAATACAGAAGAAAACAAGATCATTTATATGGTAACATGCCCAAACAGAATATTTTGCACAGGCATAACACAAACATGCCTATATAGTTTTGACCCCCTTGAACCCCACTTATATATAGTAAAACTAGGGTTTCGGCCCACGCCCATCAGGGCTTGAAGAAATATATGGGCTGCATGATGTTTCCACACAGAGCTGAATCCGACCCGCACACAAGTACTGGTAAACCGCTTAGAGGATCTAAGCCTGCCCAGGCAAAGCGAGTCAGATCGTCCATGCTTATAAACCCTATTGGTTTCATTGGGCGACATGGCTTGAGATGTCATTTCATCTCAATGTCGGGTAAAAGTCCCACAAAATTGGAAGCAACCTCTCCAAAATGACCTTTACAGTGTTGACAGGGATGTTAAACCTCAAATCAAACAAAACTAGGGTTTACAAGGATAAACCTTATTTGTCTTATTTCTTCTCCAAATATAGATTGTGGGTACTCCTCAATGAGGCGGTTCTAACGAGTACCCACAATCTATATTTGGAGCAGAATTAAGAAAAATAACACAATTTTTTATCTTAAAATTTTTTCGTTTTTTTTTCCGCGGTCATTATGAAAACACGCCTATTCAAATAAATTGGTAAAATTTTACCACCAAACTTGAAATTTTTCAGATAAAAATCCTGATATTTTCAAATTTCTGTTCAAAACATAGATAGTGGGTATTCGTTAGAACCGCCTCATCTAACAAGTACCCACAATCTATATTTTAGAGCAGAAATAAGAAAAATAAGGTTTACTCCTGCAAACCCGTTTTACTACATAAAAGTGGAGTTCGAGGGGGTCAAAATTATATAGGCGTGTTTTTGTGATGAAAGTTTACAATGCATTTGTATAGGCGTGTTTTCGTAATGAATGTAAAAATAACAAAACAATGGAATGTGTAGATTCTGTGCCTATTAAAGGATAAATGTGAGGTAGGAAAGTGTAAAGAAATTGATAAACAAGTAAACAGCACCAAAGTTGTATAAAAATCCCCAAAATGTGAACAAATAACTATAACACACCCATGAAACATAATGCATTCCTTAGTATTTCCAAATTTAATAGTTACTTTTCTGATGACAATGTGTGATATTTTTCTTATTTATACTTCAAACATAGGTTGTGGATGCTTGTTCTAATGAGTACCTTCAACCTATGTCTTCGAACAGGAATAGGAAAAACAATGCATTTCCCTGTAAACCCCAATTTTCTCTAAATAAAGTGGGGGTTTAGAGGGGTGTTCATTACACAGACTTGTTAACATGATGTTACACTATGATTACTGCCACTTTCCAACATTTAGGGGTAATGGATATGTTTCCAAGCAGGCAAAGGTTTTTTTTTCTTTTTTTTTTTTTTTAAATAAAAAAAGCTGTCTCATTTTTTTTATTTCCTGAGGAGCAAAATCTTTCCTGTAAGAGTAGACATTTTGTTCAAAGGGGATTGGTTTATAGGAAAGTCAATAGCAAGTCCCAATAGTTGTCTCCCCTGCTAAAATGTAGCAAATACACACCAGCTCTTTATAATACTGTTATTGGGTCCAAAGCCGAAAATAATTTATTAATAAAGGTTCCATTTTATATGCAGTCAAAAATGCATGCATATATAGAAAAATGACCATTTATGGTCATTTTTTCTATATGTTGTGTACATTTTGGTACCAATCTTATCCAAAACCATGTTGTAATGGACAATATAAAAAGGAGGTTGTGGTATAGTTTGTCTCCCTTGTTAAAAACAGTAGCAAATATGGTAGGTGTATCCATTCACCTTAAAATTTGGTTTATATATATATTTACTTCATGGCATGATTTCAGTGTCAGGACATCACGAAAACACGCCTATATAATTTTGATCCCCCTAGAACCCCACTTTTATATAGTAAAACTGGGGTTTACAGGGGTAAACCTTACTTTTCTTATTTCTGCTCTAAAATATAGATTGTGGGTATTCGTTAGAACCGCCTCAATGAGGCAGTTCTAACGAGTACTCACAATCTATATTTTGAGCAGAAGTAAGAAAAATATCACAATTTTTCATCTGAAATTTTGCGTTTTTCGGCGGTAAGGTTTTCAATGTATTTGTATAGGCGTGTTTTCGTAATGACACAGCCCTGATGTAACAGGGCAATTAAGAAATTTAACAAAAATGTTAGAAAACAATTGTATTATACATGTAGTGCATTGCTTCTTGTTTCAAAAACTGTCATTATTCTGTCAGCTGAAAACTGTGATATTTTTTTTATTTCATCAGCAAACAAAAATTTTGGGTACCCATTGGCTTTACGATAACACACCCATCTGACATATTGCATGCTTTCATATTTCCATTCCATAGTATCTCTATATTGGTTACTATTCTGATGAAATTTGTGATATTTATCTTATTTATACTTCAAACATCGGTTGTGGGTGCTCGTTAGAACCGACTCAATGAGGCCATTCTAAAGAGTACCCACAACCTATGTCTAGGAGCAGAAATAAGCAAAATAATGTACACTCCTGTAAACCCTAGTTTTAGAGATATAAAGTGGGATTAAGAGGGGTGTTCCTTTCACGAACTTGTTATCGTGGTGGGAATTACCTTATTGAGGCAGTTCTAACGAGTACCCACAATCAATGTTTTTGAGCAAAAATAACCCAAATAATGTTTACCCTTGAAAATCAAATTTCTCCATATAAGATGGTCTTCATCACGTGAACAAGTCTGTGAAATGGACAATCCACTTAACCCCACTTTATATAGGGGTATACATTATTTTTCTTATTTCTGCTCCAAGACATAGGTTGTGGGTACTTGTTAGAACTGCCTCCAAGACATAGTTGTAGGTACTTGTTAGAACCGCCTCAAGGAGGTGGTTCTAATGAGCGCCCACAACCTAGTTTTGGGTAAAAATAAGAAAAGTATCACGGATATTCATCAGAAAAGTAGCCATTTTTGAGATGTAAAAATGCACTGTGTCACAGGGGTGTTTTATCTTAATGTGATAACAAACTCACTGTTGTGCTGTCAGTTTTCTGGAGAATTTCGCCAGATTTTTTGTTTGGTTCTTAGATACAGGAACTGTTTATATGATATATGCAATATGCCTTTTATATTATATTGTTTTGTTGTCCTTTATAAATGCAACTGCCAGCCAGCTAAACATATGTGTAGTGCAGTACAGCGTACATGCATCCCAGAGATGTTGAAGTGTCAGATGTGTTTGCTGGAAGAAAGTGCCTCGTTATAATGCAAGGTTTTCTTGCATCTTAGATTGTGATAGGTATAATGGTGTTTAACCGTATTTGTTTTGTAAATTACTATTTATGTATTTGCAAACAGTCTTTAAAAGCTGTGCTATCATGAATAAAATGTAATTTTATTAAAGTGTTATTGTGTTAAAGTCTTATTGTATTTACTGCTTCAAAGCCATCAGCTGTGATAGCAAAGAAAATTTTTAAAAGGGATTGATTCATCTTCAGGGGAGGCACCTGTTTTTAATATGGTTTGTCTCCCTTAAAAACAAAAAGTCTGCTCTAAAAGAAGACTGAAGAATTGTTTCCTTTAAGGGACATGGGAACACCTTTAGGGGAGGCAACTCCTGCAAAAATATTTTTGTCTCCCATGTCAATAGAGGTCAACTCTTAAAGGAAAGAATTTGCTCCTGAGGAGCAAATTCTTTCCTTTAAGAATAGACCCCTTTTCAATGGGACAGGGCTTATAGAAAAGCGAGCAGAAAGTCCCGAAAGTTGTCTCCCTTTGAAAAATCCCAGAAAAATCTGCCAGGTGTTCCCATTCCCCTTATGCAGGCGTCACACTGTCCCGAAATTGACACCAGATGTCAACACGGTGAAGGAAATGTTCTAATTTGGCTCTGATCGTGAAAACAACGAGCCATTCGTGAGGACCTCTTAAGCCATCGTATGACCGCCGGTGGATTTTCTGAGGCTCCGGCAGCAACTTCGTGAGCGGCGGCAAAATCTTTGGCATGCAAAAAAAATTGCCGGAAGACCTTGCGAAGGTTCATTTTCGTGTTGAATTCGTTTGTCCATCTTGCCCTTCCTAAGGCCATCGTGAGGGCATCTTGTCAAATTGTGTCATCTTCGTCTTTTCTTCGTGTGATCATCGGTGGTCTCGGGCATTTTACACCTCACGAAGATAATACGAGGGAAACAAGAAGTCGTCCGATTGTCTTAGGAAGGCAATACGACTACGTGAAACCCTCGTAATGGTGTCGTGTAGCCATCGTATTATAGTACGATGACGTTGAGATTGGACCACGGTGTCGACGAAGACAGCTGAATTTGAGTTCCTCAAGCGATACTTATGTGTCATGGTAACGTAGACATATAAAAGGCCAACCTCAGAGCATCTTCCTCAGTCAGTCCTGATGAGCAACTCTGCAGAGCATAGGCTTGTGTAACTCCCAAAGCTTCAGTCAAAACTATTCACAATTCCGTTCCTGCAGAATGGCATACTTTGATGATGCGACAACCAGGAAAAAGAAGGCAGCAGCATTGCTTCTTTTGATGCACCTTAGAGAACAAGATGAGCAGATCTTATTGTCCTATAAACCAAGTCTCTCTAAAAAAGTGGTCTTCTCTTTGGGTGGCATTTTAAATTGGTTTTAAGCTGAATTAAATTTAAGAGAGTTGAAATGTACTGTGTACTCTCCGATCATCAAAAGAATTTCAAACGGTCGGCCGAAGGTTTTATAACATCGGGAGGTCACGTAACGTCTTCGGGACCTAGTTCGTACGCATCGTACTCTCAATACGACGTCGTGAAGCCGTCGTGTGGCCTTCGTTTGGCCTGCTGGTAAACTTCGTAACAAGAGGGCCCAGAGGGCCCTGGTTCGCTCACCTGATCCAATGTATAACAAGTGGGCCCTGGGCAGGGTCAATTTTGGCCCCAGGGCTATAATTTGAACAATCTTGGTAGAGGTCCACAAGATGAAGCTTCATATCGAATATGAAAGACCTGGGCTTTCTGGTTTCAGAGAAGAAGATTTTAAAGGTTTACCCTGCATATAGAAGTCTATTTAAAACAAGATTTTCCCTATCTAAGTCTATGTTAAACCAAAGGGCCCTGGAGCAGGGGCATTTTTGGCCACAGGGCTATAATTTGAACAATCTTGGTAGAGGTCCACTAGCTGAAGCTTCATAACAAATATCAAAGACCTAAGCCTTGTGTTTCAGAGAAGATGATTTTTAAAGATTTTCCCTTTATAAGTCTATGTAAAACCAAAGGGCCACATGGCGGAGGCATTTTTGGTCTCAGGGCTATAATTTGAACAATCTTTATAGAGGTCCACTAGCTGAAGCTTCATAACAAATATTGAAGACCTAAGCCTTGTGGTTTCAAAGAAGAAGATTTTTCAAGATTTTCCCAATATACGTCTATGTAAAACCAAAGGGCCCCGGAGCGGGGGCATTTTTGGCCCCAAGGCTATAATTTGAACAATCTTGGTAGAGGTCCACAAGATGAAGCTTCATACCAAATATCAAAGACCTTGGCCTTGCAGTTTCAGAGAAGAAGATTTTTCAAGATTTTCCCTATATAAGCCTATGTAAAACAAAAGGGCCCTGGTGCGGGGGCATTTTTGGCCCACGCACTATAATTTGAATAATCTTGGTAGGGGTCCACTAGATGAAGCTTCATACCAAATATCAAAGACCTGGGCCTTGCGGTTTCAGAGAAGAAGATTTTTCAAGATTTTCCCTATATAAGCCCATGTAAAACCAAAGGGCCCCCGTGTGGGGGGCATTTTTAGTCCCAGCACTATAATTTGAACAATCTTGGTAGGGGTCCACTAGATGAAGCTTCATACCAAATATCAAAGACCTGGGCCTTGCAGTTTCAGAGAAGAAGATTTTTAAAGATTTTCCCTATATAAGCCTATGTAAAAACAAAAGGGCCCTGGTGCGGAGGCATTTTTGGCCCCAGCACTATAATTTGAACAATCTTGGTAGGGGTTCACTAGATGAAGCTTCATACCAAATATCAAAGACCTGGACCTTGTGGTTTCAGAGAAGAAGATTTTTCAAGATGTTCCCTATATAAGCCCATGTAAAACCAAAGGGCCCCCGTGCGGGGGCATTTTTAGATCCAGCACTATAATTTGAACAATCTTGGTAGGGGTCCACTAGATAACGCTTCATACCAAATATCAAAGACCTGGGCCTTGCGGTTTCAGAGAAGAAGATTTTTCAAGATTTTCCCTATATTAGCCCATGTAAAACCAAAGGGCCCCCGTGCGGGGGCATTTTTGGCCCCAGCACTATAATTTGAACAATCTTGGTAGGGGTCCACTAGATGAAGCTTCATACCAAATATCAAAGACCTGGGCCTTGCGGTTTCAGAGAAGAAGATTTTTAAAGATTTTCCCTATATAAGTCCATGTAAAACCAAAGGGCCCCCGTGCGGGGGCATTTTTGGCCCCAGCACTATAATTTGAACAATCTTGGTAGGGGTCCACTAGATGAAGCTTCATACCAAATATCAAAGACCTGGGCCTTGCAGTTTCAGAGAAGAAGATTTTTTAAGTTTGTGGTGAAAAAAATCTATTTTTGGCTACTGTGACCCATATGTGCAACAGACCGGAACCATTTGAACAACTTTGAAAGGGGACCACCAAAGGATCATTCCTGTGAAGTTTGGTCAAAATCCAATCAGTGGTTTAGGAGGAGATGTCGTTTGAAGAAAAGTTTACGGACGCACGCACGCACGGACGCACGCACGCACGACGGACGACGGACAAAAAGTGATCCTAAAAGCTCACCTTGTCACTACGTGACAGGTGAGCTAATAAAAAAAACACATCTTCATGTTGCCTTCGTGTGTGGTTCGGATGCCATCGTGTGACCTTCTGCAAGCATCGTACTTGCTTCGGCTAGAGATTGACTGTTGACCATGTTCGGAGCGATCTTCGCGCGAAATTCAAAATTCCATATTCGTATGGCCACCTGGTGTCATTTTCGGGACAGTGTGACGCCTGCATTAAGAGTAGAATTCACTTTTTGGAGGGGCTCCATTATCAAACTGAAAAGCAGACATGTAAAGTCATCTCCCTTTGAATAAAGATGAAAAATATTTCTGACCTATCCATTCCTGTGAGCATGATCATTATTAAATGAACCTGTAGTTATGTTCTTCACTCCTATGAACATGTTGGATCCTTAACTTAAAATACCCCCGCCCATAGGGGCTTGAAGAAATATATGGGCTGCATGATGCTTCCACGCAGAGCTGAATCCGGCCCGCACACTAGTACTGGTAAACCGCTTAGAGGATCTAAGCCTGTCCAGGAACCGCGGTGCGAGAAGGACCGTCCATGCTAATAAACCCTGTTGGTTTCATTGGGCGACAGGGCTTGAGATGTCATTTTATCTCAATGTCGGGTAAAAGTCCCACAAAATTGGAATGACCTTTACAGTGTTGACGGGGACGTTAAACCTCAAATCAAACAAAATTAACTTAAAATGCTTGGAGAAATAGACTGAGGAGCATGTTGCTTCTGCAAAGAGCAGAAACAGGCCGAACATTTGAGTACTGGTAAACTGCTTAGAAGGTCTAAGCCTGCCCAGGTAATGTGGTGAGAGTTGAACCATCCCATAAACCCCAGCGGTTTGTTTGGGTCTTAGGGCTTGGGATGTCATTTCATCACAATGTCGGGTAAAAGTCCCACAAAATTGGAGTCAATGTCTCCAAAATGACCTAAATAGTGTTGATGGGTATGTAAATCCTAAACACAAACAAACAGTAACCTACATCTACATAGAAATACCAAGAAAAAATGACCTAAATAGTGTTGATGGGGATGTAAAACCTCGACACAACATTGCATTATATAACTCCATGGTGACTGACTGGGGGATTTTCCCCAAACTATTTTTACAGGGGAGATATATTTTGCAACTTCCTATTTGATTTTATGTAAACTGTAAAGTAAATCCCTCGAGCCTTCTGACAATGACTTGATTCTTAACTTGTTCTGCTGAATAATTTGGCCACACCTATTTCTGACTTTCAACCTATCAGATTACTTTATGTAATTTATTCTTACAAATTCACAAACTGATGTCAAGCAGTTTAGATACAGATCAGATGGCTTCTGGGCCAGTTGTTCAAAACTAACGACGTTGTTAGTTAAGGAATCGTTATAACTTTGATCATTTAATATGGCAAACATGCTAAAATATTTTTGCTGAAAAAATGTGAGCAGCTTTTGCAAATTTTCAGCAAAAATAACAAAATTTTAGATAATGAGCTTGCTAGAACACTTAACAATATGACCACTTACGAACTCGTTAAGCTAACAATGCTTTGACCAACTGGCATCTGATCTGTATCTACAGTGTTTGCAAAAGCTAGTGCTTATTCTGGTTCAGCAGGACAAGGGTTAAAGTAAAAAAAAATGCTTCTCATAATAGTACGAAAACAAGCCTATTCAAATACACTAAGTTTTACCGCCGAAAAATGAAAATTTTCAGATGAAAAACTGTGATAGTTTTACTATATCTGCTCAAACTATAGATTGTGGGTACCAGTTAGAACCACCTCATCAAGGCGGTTCTAAAGTGTACACACAATCCATATTTTAGAGCAGAAATAAGAAAAATAACGTAAATTTACTATTTCTGCTCAAAATATAGATTGTGGGTACCAGTAAGAACCGCCTTATGAGGCAGTTCTAATGAGTACACACAATCTAAGAAAAATAATGTTTACCACTGTAAACCCAGTTTTACTATACAAAAGTGAGGTTCAAGGAGGCTTGTTTTCGTGATGAACGAATTCTTTTCTTAAAGAATAGACTCTGATTTTAAAAGAGAGACAAGAAAAGTTTGTTGAAACAGCTGCCTCCCTAAAGTGAACATGCTTAAAACTATAAAATGATCAGGTCTAAGCATTACATAAAGTACTGGGGCCAGTTGTTCAAAACTAACGACGACGTTAGTTAACGTATCGTTAAAATTTTGATCATTTATTATGGCAAATATGCTAATATTTTTGCTGAAAAAATGTGAGCAGCTTTTGTGGATGCAAAAGCTGCTCACATTTTTTCAGCAAAAATACCAAAATTTTACATATTAAACTTGCTAGAGCAGTTAACAATATGACCACTAACGAGCTCGTTAAGCTAACGATGCTTTGAACAACTGGCCCCTGGGCTTCAGGGAATATTCTACAACATCAAACTGGAACTCCTGAGGTCATCTTTTAATCTCAGCTTGTCCACATAACTTTTGTGAAGATCTATCAGGAAATAAGTTTCATGACTAGTGTCATAAGTAGTGTCAAAATATTGCTACTTTTTTTCTGTATGTAACATGTAGATCACATAGCAAAATGCTTTCTGTTGCAGTGGTGACTCTGTGCAGAGCTCGAACTGACCAAACATGAGTACTGGTAAACTGCTTAGAAGTTCTAAGGCCTGCCCAAGCAAAATGGTGTGAGTAGGACTTTCCCTGCATATAAACTCTATGGTTTGTTTGAGCGGTAGGGCTTGAGTGTCATTTCATCTCAATGTCGGGTAAAAGTCTCTCAAATTGAAAGCAATGTCTCCAAAATTACCTATACAGTGTTGACGGGGACGCAAATTCTCAACACAAACAAGCTTCTATGTAGAAATACCAAGAAATATATATAGTCGTACAATAAAAAGAATCTCACATCTGTGGTCATCTAAGATGAAATTTATAAAACTCGATGAAGGTTGATTTCGTAAATGTATAAAATGACCACTTGTGAAAGAACCTCTATTATTGCTATTCTCCCTTTTCTGGGACAGTTGTCAGCTGCCAGTGAAAGTATCTGCACCAAAATACTATTAATTGGATAAGTATCATAAAAAGCCTAAAAATTCGGACACCGTGAGAACTTGCTGTAATTCTCCTAAAATTTTAACAAATTAGTTTCATGATCCAGCAAGGAGTCCAAAAAGTGCAGACAGAATAACATACAGTGTAGACCCTGATCAGACTGCTCCTGAAGGAGCAGTCTGATCTGGGTCTGCACTTTTTGCATAGGCCTGTCTGTCCAAATACTTAGGGTAGGTCTAAGCCTGAGTGTCCAGAACAATGTAAGTTAACTCGTCCTACTGGACCAGGATACACATAGCTTTGCAAACAGTGATGGTTTCTATCTGATCTGGATCTTCACTGTTTCACAGAATTTACTGGAATAATTGACATTTAGTAATTTGGTTGGTTGATAGTCAAAAAAGATGTGTGGCAAATTTGATTTATTCAGCATAACAAGGGTCAACTGCAGAATACTCAGAATAAAGTTCCAAAACATGCTTATGCAGATTGGTTTTCTCGACAGAATTCTACTCAGCAGAACTTTTTTGCATGGCCATGTTGCTGAAAGGTAAACCATTGTCCTACTGAATAAATTAATTTTGCCATATCCATTTTTTAATACCAACCAATCAAATTACATTATACATGTATAATGTTTTCATTCAAACTGACAAGATGCATATCAAACAGTGTAGCTACTGATCAGAAATTATCTGATCTTGATCTACACTGTTTGCAAAGGTAGGATTATCATGGTTCCGCAGGCCAAGGGTTAAGAAATATAAGAAACTTTATTACGGTACTGAATGCACAAAAATGATTTGTAGATTCACCAAATACACAAGCCGCTTGTTTCTTATATCACATAATACTAAATAAATGTTATGGACAGATAAATGCCTTATTATTCATGTAGAGTCCAATCACTGTTGACAACTTTGCTTCCCTCTTTAATTGTACACCGGCGTGTCAGGCCTCAGATTCTATGATCTTTCCAGCGTAAAGGCTTACTGAGAATTAGAGAGAATTTAATTTTAGGTAATTTTGGCTGGTGCCTGTTGCTCTGACTCTGGTGGGGCCCATCGGAGTCTAACTGTTGGTTTTCTCTTGCTCCAGCATTTCAGTGGTTTCTTGCTGTCGAGTTCTCACCGTTAATTCATCTCTGTGGTTGATTGATTTTTGTGTTCTTGGAGATGTTGCATCGATGAGCTAGGAGGCCTTTATGCGGATGGAACAAATCATTGTCTAAATTGTGACGGAAGTAAGGGCAAGGATTGCGCCTGCGTAAAATCAATTAAAGCCCCCAAGTGGAATTTATTTCGCTGACCGTTACAGAATGGTTCTTCATTCGCAGTTTATTTTTGTTGTGGTTTGTCTTTGGGTGTGTGTGTCGCTGCTACTTTTTGGTTTTGGATAGCCAATTGGCCATTTTGTGGGAAAGTGACTGTCCTTTTAGTTTTCCACTATTAGGGTCTATTTATTTCATGTTTGTGTTTCTTGCCCTTTAGTGTCTTTGATGGGAACTGTGGGTAAATTGTATCGTTTCCTGATCATTGCCTTCACTTCTATCTTCCAATTAGTGTCCAAACATTCAAACAACTGAACAAGCTCATATGGAAAATATCCTTAAACATTATCCGTATAAAATTCAGATCCTCATATTACGTAAAACTCCTAAAAATTGGAACACCTTGAGGACTTGCTATAATTCTCTTAAAACATTAACAAATTTGTTTAATGATCCAGCAAGGAGTCCAAAAGGTGCAGACAGGATGGCAAACACTGTAGACGTAGACCCTGATCAGACTGCTTCAGGAGCAGTCTGATCTGGGTCTGCACTGTTTGCTTATGCGTATCTGTCCCAATACTTAGGATCATTATGGTATGAAAGAAGTTAAGATTCATGTTTAACAGCAGAGCAAGACTTTTATTGGCATTTGATTGTTACACAAGCTTATTATATTATGACACAAACTTTGGAGTTCAAAGCAGAAACCTATTGGACAACCATTTTATACAATCAACCCTCTTTATACTGACATTCAATATAACAAAACCTGTTTTAACCCTATTTTAATTAGAAGGAATCCTTTGTTCAAGATGATGAGATTAACAGAAATAGTCAAGAATATTGCAATCAATTATCCAAGCAAAAAATATTGTGGATATTTGCTAGAATTGCCTCACCAAGGCGGTACTAACAAGAATCACAACATTTGTTTTAGGAGTAAAAAGGGGGAAAATGCCCCCTATTTCCTCTTAAACTACTCCTATAGTGGCAAATTTTATATACTGGCAAAATGTTGCAAAATGTTAGGGAACAGACACTGTCGTTATAAAGAGTTTGTTTGATTTGAAGTTTAACATCCCCGTCAATACTGTACAGGTCATTTTGGAGACGAAACTTCCAATTTTGTGGGGCCTTTATCCAACATTGAGATGAAATGACATTTCAAGCCCTGTCACCCAATGAAACCAATAGGGTTTTTAAGCATGGTAGGTCCAATTCGCACCGCTTTGCCTGGGCAGGCTTAGATCCTCTAAGCGGTTTACCAGTACTTGTGTGCGGTCAGTTTCAGCTCTGCATGGAAGCATCATGCAGCCCATCTATTTCTTCAAGCCTAGACGGGTGGGTGGGTGGGGGGGGGTCGTTATAAGGAGGGCTCACTGTATATTCAAACAAAAATTTAGATTACATGTACACAGAATGACCATAATGACCAGTTATGGTCATTTTTCTCATCAGTATATTTTTGGAATCCATCTATAAACATGTGTTGAATCAGGTTTTGTAGTTACTTAGGGTAAATAAGTTAAATATGGGAACACCTTCAAAGGAGGCAACTCCTGCAAAAGTATTTTTGGCTCCCATGTCAATAGGCTGTCAACTCTTAAAGGAAAGAATTTGCTCCTGAGGAGAAAATTCTTTCCTTTATTGGTAGACCCCTTTTTCAGTGGGACAGGGCTTACAGAAAAGTGAACAGGAAGTCCCAAAAGTTGTCTCCCTTTGAAAAATGGAAGAAAATTCTGCCAGGTGTTCCTGTTAAGTCTTCGTTTATCACAGTCCCTTTATCACAGTCCAAATACTTTCCTATTAGAGTAGAGTAGCACCATTTCTCAAAGGTGCTAAAGCAGGAAAAGGAAAGCAAACAGAAGAAATGTCACAGAAGTTGCCTCCCTTATAACAAGAGGGCCAACTGGCCCTGTAGCGCTCACCTGTGTACCAGAAAATCATTAGTGATGTTTAGAATGCCCATCGGAGCTTGAAGAAATAAATTGGGCTACATGGTGCTTCCACGCAGAACTGGAACCGAAAGCAGATGAGTACGGGAAAACAGCTTAGAGGTTCTAAGCCTGCCCAGGAAAAGTGGTACCAGTTAAACCGTCAATGCATTTAAACCCGATTGGTTTCACCGGGCAGCAGAGCTTAAGATGTCATTTCATCTGTGGATAAAAGTCCCACAAATCTGGAAGCAAAATCTCCAAAATGACCTACACAGTGTTGACGGGGATGTTAAACCTCACATCAGTCAAAATCGGGGCCCTGTGGTTTCAGAAAAGAAGATTTTTTTGAAGTTAATCCATTTTAAGTCTATTGGAGTAAAGGAACCCTGGCGAATGGCCAATTCGGCCTCCAGTGGCATGATTGGCAGGATTTATGTAGGTGACCACTTGCCGTTGTTACATACTAAATATCTAATACCTGTGGTTTCAGAGAAGAAGATTTTTTAAGCTTTTTTCCATTATGAGTCTATGGGAACTAAGGGGCCCGGGAGAGTGGCCCATTTGGATCGCAGTGGCATGATTGGCAGGATTTATGTAGGTGACCACCTGCCGTTGCTACATGCTAATTATCTAAGCTCTGGGCCCTGTGGTTTCAGAGAAGAAGATTTTTGAAGCTTTTTCCATTATAAGTCTAGGGGAGCTAAGGGGCCCCAGGGCATGGCCCGTTTGGACCCCAGGGGCATGATTGGCAGGATTTATGTAGGTGACCATTGCCATTGCTATATGCTAAATATCTAAGCTCTGGGCCCTGTGGTTTCAGAGAAAAAGATTTTTGAAGATTTTTTCCATTATGAGTCTATGGGAGCTTAGGTCCCCAGGTCGTGGCCAATTTGGAACCCAGGGGCATGCTTGGCAGGATTTAAGTAGGTGACCACTTGCCGTTGCTGCATGCTAAATATCTAAGGTCTCGGCCCTGTGATTTCAGAGAAGAAGATTTTTGAAGCTTTTTTCCATTATGAGTCTATGGGAGCTAAGGGGCCCCGGGGTGGCCCATTTCGACCTCAGGGGCATGATTGGCAGGATTTAGGTGACCACTTGCAGTTGCTACATGCTAAATATCTAAGCTCTGGGCCCTGTGGTTTCAGAGAAGAAGATTTTTTAAGCTTTTTCCATTATGAGTCTATGGGAGCTTAGGGTCCCTGGGTCGTGGCCAATTTGGAACCCAGGGGTATGATTAGCAGGATTTAAGTAGGTGACAACTTGCCGTTGCTACATGCTATATATCTAAGCCTTGGCCCCTGTGGTTTCAGAGAAGATTTGAAGCTTTTTTTTTCATTATAAGTCTATGGGAGTTAAGGGGCCCCAGGGCGTGGCCCGTTTGGACCCCAGGGGCATGATTGGCAGGATTTATGTAGGTGACCACTTGCAGTTGCTGTATGCTAAATATTTAGCTCTGGGCCATGTGGTTTCAGAGAAGAAGATTTTTTAAGCTTTTTTCCATTATGAGTCTATGGGAGCTAAGGGGCCCAGGGGCGTGGCTAATTTGGACACCAGGGGCATGATTGGCAGGATTTATGTAGGTGACCACTTGCCGTTGCTACATGCTAAATATCTAAGCTCTGGGCCCTGTGGTTTCAGAGAAGAAGATTTTTGAAGCTTTTTTCCATTATGAGTCTATGGGAGCTAAGGGGCCCCGGGGCGTGGCCCGTTTGGACCTCAGGGGCATGATTGGCAGGATTTGTGTAGGTGACCACTTGCCGTTGCTACATGCTAAATATCTAAGCGCTGGGCCCTGTGGTTTCGGAGAAGAAGATTTTTGAAGCTTTTTTTTTCCATTATTAGTCTATGGGAGCTAAGGGGCCCAGGGGTGTGGCTAATTTGAACCCAAGGGGCATGATTGGCAGGATTTATGTAGGTGGCCACTTGATATTGTTACAAGCTAAATATCAAAGCTCTGGGCCATGTGGTTTCAGAGAAGAAGATTTTTTAGCTCACCTGAGCCTTTAGGCTCATAGGTGAGCTTATAGTATAGCCATGGTCCGTCGTCCGTCCGTCCGTCCGTCCACCATTTTCAAAGATCTTCTTCTCCTATACTGCAGGGCCAATCAAAGCCAAATTTCATATGGAGCCTCAGTGGGATGGGGGAACGAAAGTTTGTTCGCGGGGTCTGGATCACATGACCAAGATGGCCGCCATGCCCATATATGGTAAAAAGCCTTCAAAAATCTTCTTCTCCAGAACCATAAGGCCATTGGCCTTGAAACTTGGCATGTAGCATATTGTACTCGGGCCCATCATGGCTTGTACAAATGGTGACCCTGGGTTGACCTTGACCTATTTTACAGCAATGTCAAATATGCCGACTTAGGCTTTTGCATGGAGAAAAGTGAAAATAATGGATTTTTAGGAAACCACTGAAGACAGTGTCACCAAAATTTGTAGATCAGGTAAAGTAATTGAATACATGAAGATCTATGGGTTAGAAAGGTCAAGGTCATTCATTGACCTTAGACCAAGGTCATTCAGGTTGCAGATTTCAAACATTTTTTTCTCAGAAACTACCGAGCCAATTGAAGTGAAATTCAATATGGAGCCTTTGTGAGTTGAACAAATGAAAAGTTGCCAATATGGTCTAGGTCACATGACCAAGATGGCGGCCACGCCTATATATGATAAAAAGCCTTCAAAATGCTTCTTCTCTAGAACTGTAAGGTCAATGGCCTTGAAACTTGGCATGTAGCATATGGTACTCGGGCCCATCATAGTTTGTACAAATGGTGACCCTGGGCTGACCTTGACCTATTGACCAGCAATTAAAGTTTGTTTGCGGGGTCTGGATCACATGACCAAGATGGCCACCATGCCCATATATGGTAAAAAGCCTTCAAAAATCTTCTCCAGAACTGTAAGGCCAGTGGCCTTGAAATTCGGCATGTAGCATATGGTACTCAGGCCCATCAGAGCTTGTACAAATGGTGATCGTGGGTTGATCTTGACCTATTTTACAGCAAAGTCAAGTTTGCCGACTTAGGCTTTTGCATGGAGAAAAGTGAAAATAATGGATCTTTAGGAAACCATTGAAGATAGTGTCACCAGAATTTGTAGATCAGGTAAATAATTGAATACATGAAGAGCTATGGGTTAGAAAGGTCAAAGTCATTCATTGACCATAGACCAAGGTCATTCAGGTTCCATATTTCAAATATTTTTTTCTCAGAAACTACCGAGCCAATTGAAGTGAAATTCAATATGGAGCCTTTGTGAGTTGAACAAATGAAAAATTGCCAATACAATCTAGATCACGTGACCAAGATGGCGGCCACGCCCAGATATGGTAAAAAGGCTTCAAAATTCTTCTTCTCCAGAACTGTAAGGCCAATGGCCTTGAAACTTGGCATGTAGCATATGATACTCAGGCCCATCATAGTTTGTACAAATGGTGACCCTGGGTTGACATTGACCTATTTTACAGCAATGTCAAATATGCCGACTTAGGCTTTTGCATGGAGAAAAGTGAAAATAATGGATTTTTAGGAAACCATTGAAGACAGTGTCACCAAAATTTGTAGATCAGGTAAAGTAATTGAATACATGAAGATCTATGGGTAAGAAAGGTCAAGGTCATTCACTGACCTTAGACCAAGGTCACTCAGGTTCCATATTTAAAAAAAAAAACTTTTTTTTTCTCAGAAACTACTGAGCCAATTGAAGTGGAATTTAATATGGAGCCTTCGTGTGTTGAACAAATGAAAAGTTGCCAATATGGTCTAGATCACCTGACCAAGATGGCTGCCATGCAGATATATAGTAAAAAGCCTTCATAAATCATCTTCTCCAGAACTTCTCTAAAAATCTTCTTCGCCAATGGCCTTGAAACTTGGCGTATAGCATATGGTACTCGGGGCCCATCATAGTTTGTACAAATGGTGACAGGGGGTTGACCTTGACCTATTTTACGGCAATATCAAATTTGTCAACTTAGGCTTTTGCATGGGAAAAAGTGAAAATAATGGATTTTTGGAAACCATTGAAGAAAGTCTCACCAAAATTTGTAGATCAGGTAAAGTTACTGAATACATGAAGATGTATAGGTAAGAATGGTCAAGGTCATTCAGTGATCTGGGACCATATTTCAAACATTTTTTTCTCAGAAACTGCTGGACCAATTCAAGTGAAATTTGATATTGATCCTTTATGTGATGAACAAATGAAAATTTGCTGATATGGTTCAGGTCACATGACCAAGATGGTGGCCATGCCCATATATGGTAAAAACCCTTTAACATTCTTCTTCGGAACCGTACGGCCAATGACCTTGAAAAATAGCACATAGCACTCAGGCCTATCATAATTTGTTCAAATGGTGATCCTGGATTGACCGTGACCTATTTTACGCCAATGTCAAATTTGCCGACTTAGGCTTTTGCATGGGAAAAAGTGAAAATAATGGATTTTTATGAAACCATTGAAGACAGTGTCACAAAAATTGGTAGATCATGTAAAGTAACTGAATACATGAAGATTTATGGGTAAGAAAGGTCTGGGACCAAGATCACTCAGGTTCCATATGTCAGAAACTACTGGGCCAATTGAAATAAAATTTGATACGGAGCCTTTATGCGATGAACTAATGAAAACTGCTAATACGGTCCAGGTCACATGACCAAGATGGCGTCCATGCCCATACAAAGTAAAAACCTTTCAAATTCTTCTTCTCTGGAACCATAAGGCCAATCACATTGAAACTTGGCAAGTAGGATTGGGTACTTGGACCATTATTGGACGGATTTTTAAAAAAAAATTGGACTTATTTACTCGGACCTATCATAGTTTGTTCAAATGGTAGCCCTGGGTTGATGTCAGGTGAGCGTTTACAGGACCACTGGTCCTCTGGTTTAATTTTTCCCATTATAAGTCTATGGGAGCTATATGTTGCCATGGCAACCAGAGTTCCAATCTGATCAGCCCTAAAACCTTAGGCAGCCTTTCCCCCTACCTGATGATGCTTCACATGAAATTTGATCAAGATTGGCCGTGAGGTATTAGAGATATACTTATTTGAAATTGTTTACGGACGGGCGGACACACGCACGGACGACGGACAAAATGTTATCAAAAAAGCTCACCTTGTCACTACGTGACAGGTGAGCTAAAAAGACAGAAAATAGTACATTTCAGTAAAATTCTGTCATTAAGACCACCTTAAGAACAATCCCAAAGATAGTCTCTGACCAGCCCCCGCCCATGGGGGCTTGAAGAAATATTTGGGCTGCATGATGTTTCCACGCAGAGCTGAAACCGACCTGCACCTGAGTTGGTAAACAGCTTAGAGGATCTAAGCCTGCCCAGGCAAAGCGGTGCGAGTCAGCCCTTCCGTGCTTATAAACCCTATTGGTTTCATTCGGCGACAGGGCTCGAGATGTCATTTCATCTCAATGTCGGGTAAAAGTCCCACAAAATTGGAAGCAACGTCACCAAAATGACCTTTACAGTGTTGAGGGGGACGTTAAACCCCAAATCAAACAAACAACCAGAGGACACTGTATGCAGAAAACACAAAGAATAACTGCAGCCTACTAATAAGCTTTCAAAAGCAGAATTAGTCTTAATTTTAGGTGGTCTTAATAGCAGAATTTCACTGTATTTTCCCCTTTTATGCTACAAATACACCACAGCCTCTTTATATCACTATTGTTGAGGTCGAGAGCAGAAAGTTTGTGTGAGTTAAACAACCAAGTTATATCCAAACCAAAATGTCCAAATTATATAGAAAAAGACCATTTATACATTTTTGGATCCATGTTTACATTGTGTCAAATAAAAAAACATGCTACAATGAACGGTGTTCAAGAGAGGTTTATTCCCAGTAGCCATTTCTGTAAATTTCTCTGCATCTTTCGATTTCTGTGGTACTCTTTCTATATTTTTAGCTCACCTGAGCCGAAGGCTCATGTGAGGTATTAGTATACCACAAGCCGGCGTCCGTCGTCCGTCGTCCACACTTTCAACGAAGTATATCTCTGGAACCAGTGGGCCGGCCTTTATCAAATTTCATATGAACCATCATCAGGTAGGGGGAAAGGCTGTATTAGGTTTTCGTGCAGATCGGATGAGAACTCTGGTTGCCACAGCAACAAAGAGCTCCCATAGGCTTAACATAGGAAAAAGTTTGTCATCACTCTAGCTCCGTCAATTTTTTTCTGATCGACTTCATTCTTGCAGATAACGAGGACAGGCATGAAATCTCGATCAAGTTCGATTTTGGGCTGAATCGGATTATTCACTCAGGAGTTACGTGCCCTTGAGCGTTGAAAAAATTACCTATTGACTTAACATGGGGAGAATGTTGTCATCACCGTAGCTGCTTCAATTATTTTCAGATTGGCTTTATTCTTGCAGATAACCAGCACAGCCATGAAATCTCTGTCAAGTTCGATAACTGGCAGAATCGGATCATTCACTTAGGAGTTACCTGCCCTTGTGTGTTTTTGCATTAGGGTTAATGGGAATTTCAAAAATGTATATCTTAAAGACTACTTGGCCAACTTTGATCAAATTTCATGTGTCGCATTATTGGGCAAGTGGAAAGGCTTCATTAGGTTTTCAGGCAGATCTGAGTGGAACTCTGGTTGCCATGGCAACATCTAGCTCCCATAGACTTCACATAGGAAAAAGCTTGTCATCACTCTAGCTCCGTCAATTTTTTTCTGATCGACTTCATTCTTGCAGATAACCAGTACAGGCATAAAATCTCGGTCAAGTTCGATTTTGGGCCGAATCAGATAATTCACTCAAGAGTTACGTCCCCTTGAGCGCCCGAAAAATTGCCTATTGACTTAACATGGGGAAAATGTTGTCATCACTGTAGCTGCTTCAATTTTGTTCGGATTGGCTTCATTCTTACAGATAACCAGCACAGCCATGAAATCTCGGTCAAGTTCGATAATTGGCAGACTCGGATCATACACTTAGGAGTTACCTGCCCTTGTGCATTTTTGCATAAGGGTTAATGTGAATTTCAAAAATGTATATCTTGAAGACTACTTGGCCGACTTTGATCAAATTTCATGTGTAACATTATTGGGCAAGTGGAAAGACTGCATAAGGTTTTCATGCAGATCTGAGTGGAACTCTGGTTACCATGGCAACATATAGCTCCCATAGACTTAACATAGGAAAAAGCTTGTCATCACTCTAGCTCCGTCAATTTTTTTCTGATCGACTTCATTCTTGCAGATAATAAGGACAGGCATAAAATCTCGGTTAAGTTCGATTTTTGGCCGAATCGGAATATTGACCTCGGAGTTACGTGACCTTGAGCGACAAAAGATTTGCCCATAGACTTAACATAGGGAAAATGTTGTGACTACGATAGCGACTTGAATTTTTTTCAGATCAGCTTCAAACTAGCAGGTAACGAGGACACACATAAAATCACGGTTAAGTGCGATTTTGGGCCGAATCGGATTATTTGCCTTGGAGTTACCTGCCCTTGAGCATAAAAAAATACGTTGTGACCACGATAGCAACTTTATTTTTATTCAGATCAGCTTCAAACTTGCAGGTAACGAGGACAGGCATAAAATCTCGGTTAAGTTCAATTTTGGGCCGAATCGGAATATTGACCTCGGAGTTACATGACCTTGAGCGACAAAAAATTGCCCATAGACTTAATTAGGGAAAATGTTGCGACTACGATAGCGACTTGAATTTTTTTCAGATTAGCTTCAAACTTGCAGGTAACGAGGACAGACATAAAATCTCGGTTAAGTTAGATTTTGGGCCGAATCGGAATATTTGCCTTGGAGTTACCTGCCCTTGAGCATAAAAAAATACGTTGTGACCACGATAGCAACTTTATTTTTTTTCATATCAGCTTCAAACTTGCAGGTTACGAGGACAGGCATAAAATCTCGGTTAAGTTCGATTTTGGGCCGAATCGGAATATTGACCTCGGAGTTACGTGACCTTGAGAGATTGCCCATAGACTTCACGTAGGGAAAATGTTGTGACAGAAATAGCGACTTGAATTTTTAGCTCACCTGAGCCAAAGGCTCCAGTGAGCTGATAGTATACCAAGGCTCCGGAGTCAGTCGTCTGTCGTCCGTCCATCCGTCGTCCACACTTTCAATGAAGCATATCTCAGAAGGCAGGCGACCAATCTTGTTTAAATTTTATGTGTAGCACCATTGGGCAAGGGGAAAGGCTGCATTAGGTTTTGGAGCTAGTCTGGTTCATTTGTTCCTTCATTCTTCTTTCTCTCCATATAGAGATAATAGACCAATGTTAAATTTTTAATCAAAGATTTCTCAGGAACTATAAAAGCTAGAAGCATCAAATTTGGTATTCAATAGAATAATGATGACTTATTTTGTGTAAGAGACATTGGGCTTTCTCAGCTTATTTGTTCATCTGTTCTTTCATTCTTCTTTCTCTCCATTTTGACCAATGTTAAATTTTCGTCAAAGATTTCTCAGGAACTATAGAAGCTAGAAGTCTCAAACTTGGAATGCAATGCAATAATGATGACTTATATCCTGTAAGGGTCAATGGGCTGGATTCTATTAGCAGATTTAGTAGTCAAGTCTGTGAATTGTTAAAACTTAAGTTCCTCAGATGAGCGGTTTAGGCTCATTGAGCCTCTTGTTATCTATCTCAGGCAAGGCTTGTTTTTCTCAAGTTCAGCAGTCATTTCTCTAGAAATTTCTCTGTATCACTGTGTTTCTCTGGTACTTTTTATGTTTCTCTATCTCAGACAAAGTCGATTTTTCTCAAAATACTCGAACAACTTCTTAATATCACTTTGTTTATCTGGTAGCCTTACTTTATTTTTCTGCATCTCAGACAAAGTCTGTTTGAATCAAGTTGAGCAGCCAGTTCTCTAGAAATTTCTCTGTATCTTTGTATCACTCTAATACTCTTTCTATATTCTTCCACATCTGACAAAGCAGGTTTTCCTCAAGCAGCCAGCTCTCTAGAAATTTCTCAGTATCACTGTTTTTCTATGGTACTCTTTTTATTCTTCTCTATCTCAGACAAAGTCTGTTTTTCTTAAGTTAAGCAGCCAGTCCTCTAGAAATTTTGCAGTATCACTGTTATTCTCGAGGTACTCTTTTTATTCTTCTCTATCTCAGTCAAAGTCTATTTTTCTTAAATATGTTCTATAAAAGGGTTATCCTTTGGAAGCAAGGAATACACCACAGAAGTGAAAAATATGGAGTGTACATGTTTTCTGGGCCAGACTAGCTAGTTTCGGCCATTTAGGCCTCATCAGTGACCCTCAGATATTTTCAAAATTCCACAATGGAATCAATGATCCCAAAGGACAAGAAAATATAATCTACACTATGATGTAGTCAAGCAGCCAGTTCACTAGAAATTTCTCAGTATCACTGTTATTCTCGGGGTACTCTTTCTATTCTTCTCTATCTCAGACAAAGTCTGTTTTTCTTAAGTCAAGCAGCCAGTTCTCTAGAAATTTTGCAGTATCACTGTTATTCTCGGGGTACTATTTTTATTCTTCTCTATCTCTGACAAAGTCTGTTTTTCTTAAGTTAAGCAGCCAGTTCTCTAGAAATTTCTCAGTATCACTGTTATTCTCAGGGTACTCTTTTTATTCTTCTCTATCTCAAAGTCTGTTTTTCTTAAGCAGCCAGTTCTCTAGAAGTTTCTCAGTATCACTGTTATTCTCGGGGTACTCTTTTTATTCTTCTCTATCTCAGACAAAGTCTGTTTTTCTCAAGTTAAGCAGCCAGTTCCCTAGAAATTTCTCTGTATCACTGTGTTTCTCTGGTACTCTTTCTTTATCTTTCTCAATCTCAGCCTCAAGGCTGAAAGTAAAACCAAAATGAGACAATGTGAAAACAAGGGTTTTATATTGCAGTTTATTTGTTTTGAAGTTCAAAGCCCATGACCCATGTGTGTGTTTTTACTGATGAAATGATGCTATTCACATTAATAGCATAAGGGTTATGATCCTAAGTATTGGGACAGATTGGCCTGAGCAAAAAGTGCAGACCCAGATCAGACTGATCAGGGTCTTCACTGTTTGCCATTCTATCTGCACCTTATGTACCCCTTGCTGGATCGTGTAACAAATTTATTAAAATTTTAGGAGAATTAAAACCAGTCCTAAAGGCATCCAATTTTTCAGGATTTTACAGCATTTGCCATATTATAAGATAACAAGAGACCATGATGGTCCTATATCGCTCACCTGAGCTTAGAGTTTAACATGTGGGTCCTGGGGCAGGGCACTTTTTGGCCCCAGGTGTATAATTTGAACAGTTTTGGTAGAGGTCCACAAAATGAAGCTTTATAGGCCAACTATCATAGGCCTCAGACAAAAAGCTTTTTAAGTTTTCACTATGTAAGTCTATGTAAAGCCAGTGGGTGCCGGGGTGTGGCCATCTTTGGCCCCAGGGCTATAATTTAAACAATTTTGGTAGAGGTCCGCTAGATGAAGCTTCATACCAAGTATCAAAGACCTTGGCCACCTGGTTTCAGACAAAAAGATCTCTAAAATTTTTCCACATGTAAGTCTGTGTAAAACCAGTGGGCCCCAGAGTGGGGGCATTTTTGAACCAAGGGCCATTAACTGAACAGTCTTGGTAGAGGTCCACTAGATGAAGCTTTGTACCAAATATCAAAGACCTAAGCCTTCTGGTTTCAGACAAAAACATTTCTAAAAGTTTTCATAAGTAAGTCTATGTAAAACCAGTGGGCCCCAGAGTGGGGCCATTATGGGCCCCATGGCCATAAACTGAATAATCTTGGAAGAAGTCCACTAGATGAAGCTTCATACCAACTATCAAACACCTTGGCCATCTGGTTTCAGACAAGAAGATTTTTAAAGGTTTTTCCCATGTTAGTCTATGCAAAATCAGTGGGCCCCGAAGTGGGGCCATTTTTGGCCCCAGGGCCATAAACTGAACGATCTTGGTAGAGGCCCACTAGATGAAGCATCATACCAAATATAAAAGACCTGGGCCCTCTTCAAATGCTTACCATATGTAAGTGGCCTCTAGAGAATGAGCAAGGTAAATGTTGACGACGCACATCACATGACGAACGACGCATGTACGACAGACAAAAGGTGATCACAAAAGCTCACCTTGAGCATTGCTCTGGTTAGCTAAAAATTAACGATATGTTAACTACGAAGGCGAACCAATAAACACCAGCCTAACCTATTTCCGGGTGAGATCAATCTCTTCGTTTTTCAATGTAATTGCCCTCTAGAATGATAAACTTGGACCAATGCTGTTCCAGTGCCATCAGCACAGAACTGAAGAAGCCAGGGTCCTTGTCTCTGACCCACTCTTCAACTGCCGCCACAACTTCTTTGTTGGACCAGAAATAATGTCTACGGATATCCTTTTTCAAGTTACGGAATAGGAAATAGTCACTAGGAGCTTAGTCTGGAGAATAAGCAGGGTGCGGTACTAGCTCGTACCCATTCTGCTCAACAGCATCCATTGCACTTTTGCAAGTGTGGACTCTTGCATTGTCCTGTTGGAGCTGAATCCCTTTGAAGAGTTTACCTTTGCATTTTTCACGGATGGCAGTTCTCAGTTGGTCGAGCAAAATTGCATAATATGCATCTATTATTGTACTTTTCTTTGGTAAAAAGTCCAACATAAGAACGCCTTGGGCGTCCCAAAATACAGTTGCCATCACCTTGTCAGCAGAGGAGTTGCGGTTTTGAACTTCTTCGGACCCTACCAACTTGCGACTTTAAGATTTATTCTCTAATTCATTATAATGGACCCAGGTCTTATCTACAGTCACCAGGGACTTGGAGCCAACATGTTGTTAACTTGCACATACCCAAGCGATCATGTAAAATTGTTGAAACGCTACCTTGTGAAATGTGTAATGCATTTGCTATTTCTTCCACCTTAATTCGCCTACCAGAGTTCACCAGATCCCACACTTTGTTACACATTTCTTCATCGGTGGCATCTGATGGGCATCCAGACTTGGTTTTGTCTTCTACTGACATTCTACCGCGCTTGAATTTTCCAACCCAGAATTTAACTTGTAACATACCATGGTGCAGAAGACCCATAACTAATGGTCAACCCGCAATGTATTTCCTGACCTGTTTTCCCTTTCAAATACCTATTTAAGATCTTTTCTACAATCATTCTCTCCCTTCCGCTGATTCAAGAAGGGCAGTTGTCAGCTTCTGGCGAAAAAATGTGAACTGTACTGGTTAACCCCTTACATATAAGCCTGCCTAAGAAAAGTGTGGATAGGTAAACTGACCGGCTCAAAAATGACCTAATCAGTGTTGACTGGGCCATTGAACTCCAATGCAAACAAATAAACAAGACACTATAAGGGTGCAATTTTGATCTCTAGCCTAAAACATATATTGAAACAAGGCATGAAAATCTTGGTTGTCTCTGTCAATTGGAAAGGCTGGTTACTTATTGACCTGCCCTTGTATCACACACTGCAAAGTTTCAAGCACAGCTCCAGAAAATGGAGTTTATCAAGCACATGTGTAACTAAGGGATAATTTTCTTTGTTTCCTGTCAGGAACATACATGTATGCTGCTGTAAGTTGTTGGAATTGACTTCAATATGCTTTTCTGTTGAGCACTCAGAATTATTCTGTTCATTCCACCATAACTTGGCCCAATTGTTCAAAGCCTTGTAAGCTCAAGGAACTTGATGGCAGTCTAACAGTTAATATTGTTGGCAACTACTTTATTCTTGCACACCAGATAAGGAAATCCGTGATTTTACCCTGGGATAGAAATTTATGTTCTGACCCTGGTGTTCCGACCCCAAATCGAATATAATCGCGTGTTTGATAAATGCGCTGGTTGATTACGACCTCCAGTGTCAACATAATATGGCGGACGTTGGTAACCGAAGTGACTGCAGCATTAAAAATCCGCGCTAAGAAATGGAAGGTATGCAAGAGAATACAATATGGGTGTGTTGGGTGGATAGAAAAAATCCGTCCCTCGGGATCACTGTCCTGCATCACTCGGCAAGCCTCGTGATGCCGGACAGTGTCCCTCTGGACGGATTTTTCCATCCACCCCTCACACCCATATAAGATTATTATATTATATACATGTAGCTGCAAAAACAACTGTCTACTACGAGTTTTCCGACACAAAAATACTGAATCCTGTATCACCCTACTCACATTTGCCCATTCCCTATCACCATCCTTGCTAGCTCTGGCCCCCTGCATTTGTTGCATTGTAAGAAAGCAGTAACCAGGGGCCAGTTGTTCAAAACTAACGATGTCGTTAGTTAACATATTGTTAAAACTTTGATCATTAAATATGGCAAATATGCTGAGATTTTTGCTGAAAAAATTTGAGCAGCTTTTGCGAATGCAAAAGCTGTTCACATTTTTTCAGCAAAAATACCAAAATTTTTGACATTGTACTTGCTAGAAGAGTTAACATTATGACCACTAACGAGCTCATTAAGCTAACGATGCTTTAAACAACTGGCCCCAGACGTTTGAAATGATGGTGTTACTCATACCCAGAGAGTAACGTCAAATTTTCTCACAAATAAATATATTATCACTATAGTGACTTGAATTGCCACACAATATCATGTCTCTTGGATGCATCCAGATCTTAGGCATGACACTTGATGCTCCGCATCTCCTGAGATATGTTGATCAGGAAACATCCACTCGACATGATACAATGTGGCAGATAAAGTTACTGTAGTAATAAGATATAATTTTTTATCGTAAACAGTCAAACTTCGATGGCTCGAACCCCTTTTGGACCATGGAAATTTGTTCGAGACAGCGGTTGTTCGAGCCACAGAGGGTTACTGTTAGTGCCATACCAGGAGGCATAATGGAGATAATTGTGGATATCTTTTCGATGTTCTGTATTATAAATGTATTCTGTGTGTACTCATAAGAATCGCCTCATTGAGGCGATTCTAATGAGTACACACATTATACATTTGCAAGATAAACGAAAACATCTTCCTAAATTACACCTATATCGTATTTGGAGGAATTCCCTGCAGACTCAAGAAAGGGTTCAACTCATGGATCATAACCGAGCCATCGGAGTTCGAGCCATTAAGTTCTACTGTATTTGTATTTTACAGTGGTATCTTTGCTAAAAAATAATTGCATGTATTGCTCACAAGAAAGCATGTCTTCGTAATGTTTGACCATGTAAGACTGTAAACTTATCCGGCTTGATCTAAGAAACCTCAAAGTCTTGCGTTTGCAAATGCAGGTGTCTTGTAATTATAAAAGTCAAGCAGCAGACAACAAAGATGCTGATAAGATTACATGGTTGCGAGGGCTGATTTGTGCTTTTGTTGGTTGCATATGGAATAATAAAAATCAAAAATAAGTTCCTTTAAGAGCAATGAAAACATTCATAAGAAAGAAGATGGGTCATACTACGTAGTTTCGGCTAATAAAGCCTCATCAGTGACCCTGTAATGTTCCGGCAAAGAAAGCCAGAGATAACGTACTGCAATTTGCGAATTTCGAATAGGCAGTCGATACAAAGACTGATATAAATCAAAATGGGGTCCAAATAATTAAAAACCTGTCTAGAATATGAGTCTAAACCAATAATTTATTTCTGATTTCTCAGAATATTCACGCTGATCTCAAAGGACCAAAAGTAAAATATAAACTGCACTATGGTTGATGTCCTTTTGACATAGCTCATGGGCAATAAGTAGGTCGGTCATAACTAGTACCTTTTAAAAGCTAGAAAATTATGACTGTCAATACTATATACTGAATAAATATCTGGGCTCAGTTGTTCTAAGCTAACAAAGTTGGTAATGTATCACTGAAACTTAAAGCATTATATAGCAGTCTAATGCACTTGCGTATGTAACACGTCATCTGATTGGATAACGTCAAAAAACTGGGACAGTTTATGCTGTGATATACTGTCAGAAACCCCATGTCATCATGTAACACCACTTTTCATTGGCTAGCACTTGGTTTTCACGGCTCACAGTGCTTGCTGCCTTGTGCAAGATAGTAAAATGTTTTACTTAAAAATCAAATAAGAGCATTTGGGTTGGGATAACTGTATTGAAAACTGTCATTTTGGGAGGTAAATCTGAGGTTTTACAGTAGCAAAGCGTCATCACAAAACAAAATTTCCTTTCGTAAAACCTCAGCTTTTCCTTCCCAGATGACAATTTTCAAAACAGTTATCTCCTAAATTATACTGATAATTTTGCTGAAAAATGTGCAAAAGCTACTCACATTTTTTCAGCAAAAATATCCATGTATTAGATTATTTTTTCAGCAAAATATTCGATCTTGTGATTTGCTAAACCATATAACATTTTGGCCACGAAAGAGTTCATTACGATAACGAGGCTTTGAACAACTGGGCCAAGAATGTTGGGAGGAAAGCTCTCAAATGATCTGAAAATATTTCCTTACCTTCTGATAATTTCCCAAGCTCTCTCCACTGCCACTCCCCCTTGACGTATAGACATTAATGTTGTCCTGTCTTCTGAACTATTTTCTCTGAACACACAGATTTCTTTTCCATGGACTATATCTCTGAAACAGAAGAGCTTCATTGTAAAGCCACAAACTGCTGTTGCTGTGTTGAGGTTTGATGACAGCTCAACCATTTGTGGCTGATTTTGTTTCAACTCCCTGAGAGATGGAGTTTAATGACATATCCAACACATTAGATAACAGTTAGCTCTTCAGATGGCCTAACCACCTTTTTCCTAAGCATGTATAAACCTAAATGGAAAATCAGTACAATGCATTTTCGCCAGAAACTGACAGCTGCCCTTCATAAAATCAGCAAATCGGAGGGGAATAACCATAGAATATATTTCATGACCAATCTACAAGAAAGGATTTTGCCAGACATGACGGACATAGCAATAGATAAGGTTAATATTTTGTGAAAACTGAAGGATTGTTTTTGTCAACTCTCCATAATGGTTCTAATGAATACCCACAGCATAGGTTTATATGCAGAAATCTGGAAAACTATCCTTCAATTATCATACAATACCCACCTTTTCTGTTGCTGTGGCGGAGATCAAACCAGTAACCCTCTGAACATCAGTTAGATGTGCATCCCACCGAGCCTGGACTTGAAGAGACATTACTGGAGAAGGAAGAGAGAGAAAAGGAATTAAGGGAGAAGGGAGAGAAAAAGAGGAAATTGGACATGCCCCCTCTACCCCATCTGCTGCAAAGACAGCAACCTCTGACAACAAGCGCTGTCTACCTTTATAATCCAATATCAGTTGTGTGTAGTAGATCCCTGTTTTAGAGTGGACAAGTGTGTAAAGAAGCAAACAGAAAGTTACAAATTGTGTCCTTGCTTAAAAACTCTAGCACAACATCGGGGCCTCAGTGATCAAAGCATCATTACTTAACAAGCTCATTAGTGGCCAAAATGTTATTTTTTCTACCAAGTTACAATATCTAATACTCTGGTATTTTTGCTGGTAAAAATGTAAGCAGCTTTTGCATTTTTTTCAGCAAAAAGTATTAGCATATTAGCACATTTGCTATATTAGGGGTTGAAGTTTGAACAATATGTTAACTAACATTCTAAAAAAGCATACTTATATGGCCAATAGTAAGATCTAGTGATATATTGAGTGATAAATCACTGGGCAGAAGAGCACAACATGAAGAGCCGTCTTTTTTCAGGCTTCATAACGGCATTATGCCGTTATGAAGCCTGAAAAAAATGCGGCTCTTCATGTTGTGCTCTTCTGCCCAATAATGCCGTCATGAAGCCTGAAAAAAGGCGGCTCTTCATGCTGTGCTCTTCTGCCCAATAATGCCGTTATGAAGCCTGAAAAAAAGGCGGCTCTTCATGTTGTGCTCTTCTGCCCAATAATGCCGTTATGAAACCTGAAAAAAGGCGGCTCTTCATGTTGTGCTCTTCTGCCCAATAATGCTGTTATGAAGCCTGAAAAAGGCGGCTCTTCATGTTGTGCTCTTCTGCCCAATAATGCCGTTATGAAGCCTGAAAAAAGGCGGCTCTTCATGTTGTGCTCTTCTGCCCAATAATGTCGTTATGAAGCCTGAAAAAGGCAGCTCTTCATGTTGTGCTCTTCTGGCCAATAATGCCGTTATGAAGCCTGAAAAAAGGCGGCTCTTCATGTTGTGCTCTTCTGCCCAGGCATTCATTGTTACCTTGAAGTTAGATGCTGTAACATCTTTTTCTTGTATCACATAAGTTATTAAAACAGGTACCGGTAAACACTTGTGATACAGTCAATTATATTAGCGGCATTACTTTAAACAATGGCAGAAGATAAGGAGAATCTGAAGGAATCAATAGCAGTTTTTGTCAACTGTCCGTATGTTAGAATCCAAATAGATCAGCTCTAGTGCCGTGATTTATTGGGTGATTAATCACTGTTTGTCGGTCAGTTGCAAGTAGACAAATCACTTGCGCTACATGCTCATGATTTATTCTACTTTACAACTGACCTCCAAACAGTGATTAATCACTCAATAAATCACTGCTAGAGAACAGGGGCCAGTTGTTCAAAACAAACGGTGTCGTTAGTTAAGGCATCGTTAAAACTTTGATCATTAAATATGGCAAATATGCTGAAATTTTTGCTGAAAAAATGTGAGCAGCTTTTGTGGAAGCAAAAGCTGCTCACATTTTTTTTCAGCAAAAATACCAAAATTTACGATATTATACTTGATAGAAGAGTTAACAATATGACCAGTTACGAGCTCGTTAAGCTAACGATGCTTTGAACAACTGCCCCCTGATCTATTTATTAAACATGGATCATTATTTTTGAATAACTGAACCCAGGTGTGTCGATTCTCATAATATTAACCTACCTGGCATTTTGCAGTAGACGAACTATAACATAGAGCAGTTTACAAATCCTCTGGGGTAGGATTGTTTCAGAAGCATTTTCATCACACCATTTCTTCAGTTGCTTGGTTCCTCTTGTGCCTCGAGCATCACGTAAATATTTGTTTAATGTTTCCCTAGAAAACACAGAGAAACTTCAGAGACCTGACCACACTGACAGCTCACTTACCACTACTGGTTCGAACTCATTCTTTAACTCAAGGAGAATTTTTATATCATTACAATAACACATCTGTGTGACCTAGCACATTTTTTCACATCTCCAAATGGCTACTTTTCTGAAGAAAATCCATAATATTTTTCTTAATAATACTGCAAAAATAGGTTGTGGGTGTTCGTAGAATTGCCTAATGAGTACCCACAACCTATGTCTTAGAGCAGAAATAAGAAAATAATGTATACCCCTCATAAACCCATTTTCTCTATATAAAGTGGGTTTTAGAGGAGTGTTTATTTCACAGACATGTTCATGTGATGTGCAGTCTGATCAGGGTCATTCTGGGAAATATTATGGCCCTTAGCATTATGAGCTAGCAGGAGACGGTCAAGCCCTAACTAATCCAATCTACCGAAAATTTTACAATTGAGGACACATCAGATGAAATATTTGGGACAAGCTTTTGGCGAGTTTCATATATTTCATATAAAATGACCAAGAGTGTATGATTCTGTTTACTATATAAAGATTTTAGCTGGTCTGTTTTGTGGAGGAATCTTAAAGGAATTACAATTGAAAAAAAGGTTCCCAGGGTCATTGTCATGATGCTACATTCCAGCAAGCATGTATTATTACATGTGTGGTCGTATCATTTTATTAAACCCACTCTCTCGAAGAAAAATCAGGTACATTGTTTTCGTGTCAGAGTCGAGTGTCTTTCAGTCCATGGGTCTGTAGGTATGTATGTACATGTATGTATGTGTGTGTACCTACGTCAGCCACAATTCTATGGAATGGATCTCCACTGAAACCGGTTAAGATACACTTTTCAAACTTTGAATGTGGATAGTACATGGGATGTAGATGACACTGGCTACTTTTGAGGTGACCTTGACCTCAACATGAACCCAAGGTCAAAGGTCAAAAAGTATGATTTTGCCATATCTTCTAAACTATTGGAGTTACACTTCTGAAACTTTGGTTATCAGATGGCCCTTGGAATATAGAAAAAAATGGGATACTTTTGGTGTGACGTTGACCTCAACATGACCCCAAGGTCAAAGGTGAAAAAGTATGACTTTGCCATATCTTCTAAACTATTGGAGTTACACTTCTGAAACTTTGGTTATTGGATGGCCCTTGGAGTATAGAATAAATTGGGCTAGTTTTTGCATGACATTGACCTCAACATGACCCCAAGGTCAAAGGTCAAAAAGTATGACTTTGCCATATCTCCTAAACTATTGGAGTTATACACTTCTGAAACTTTGCTTATTGGACGACCCTTGGAATATAGAATATATTGGGCTCCTTTTGGTGTGACCTCGACATGACCCCAAGGTCAACGGTCAACAAGACCTGCCACCGGACAGGATAGCTCACCGTAAGTCGCGCTTTGACTCAGTTGTGCAAAAGCAAATTTTCTGACCCATAACAGAAACAAGGTCACAAAGAAAGAGTCCAGTGCTATATCAATGTGTGTGTGAATTCGGTTTAACGTCGCTTTCAACAATTTTTCAGTCATATCACGACGGTGTCTGGTTGCGACAGGGAGCTCAATGCTAACTTTTATAGTGCTGCCTCACTGAAGTATCATGTCCCAGACACATTACATGATACCACACCCAGTCACATTATCCTGACACTGGGTCGACCAGTCCTAGCTCTACCCCGAAAATCTGAGTGCGAAGCGAGGAGCAGCTAGTAAGTGCTATATCAATATGCTATATTAAAATCTATCAATAAATGTAGCCGCTAGAGCAAAGCCAAACATTTTCTAAAATAGCCACAGTGACCTTGACCTTGAGGTCATGACCTTGAAAGTCGAACTCGCTCGAGATATTATCATGAGCAACATTTGTGTAAAGTTATGGCAAAATTCATCAACAAATGTAGCCCATACAGCCATGACAAAGTTGTTCTGAAAATAGCCAGTGACCTTGACCTCTATCATGACCCAGAAAGACAAACCTGCTCAAGATACTATCATACCAAACATTTGTGTGAAGTTAAATTAAAATCTATCGATAAATATAGGTGCTAGAGTGAGGGCAAAGTTTTCTAAAACATAGCCACAGTGACCTTGACCTTGAGGTCATGACCTTGAAAGTTGAACTCCCTTGAGATATTATCATATGCAACATTTGTGTGAATTTATATAAAAATCCATCAATAAATGTAGGCCCTGGAGCGTTGACAAAGTTTTTCTAAAAATAGCCGTAGTGACCTTGACGTCATGACCTTGAAAGTCAAACTTGCTGGAGATATTATCATAAGCAACATTTGTGTGAAGTAATATTAAAATCTGTCGATAAATGTAGGCTCTAGAGCGATGACAGTTTTTCTTAAGATAGCCACAGTGACCTTGATCTTGAGGCCATGGCCTTGAAAATCAAACTCACTCGAGAAATTTAAAGCAGTATCTATCACCATTCCAAGTCTCAAGTAAATTCGTCTGAAGGCAAACAAGTGATGATCTTAAATCTTCAGTGCAAAAACATAAACGTCCTTAGTCTGTGACCTTGACCCAAAAGTCATGGTCATGTATGATGATGCAGCTGATAAAAACTTTTGACTAGTACATATCACCAGCCCAAGTATGAACTAAATCTATCAAAAGGTAAATTAGTAATGAGCTCCTAAACACTTTAACACAAAAACTTTAACATAAGAATTCTAAGTCAGTGACCTTGACACTAAGGTATGGTCATGAGCGCTGATGCTGCTGCTAAACATTTGAAACAAGTATACATTTGAGACACGTATCTATAATCCTACCAAGTATAAATTAAATCCATCCAAAGATAAAGAAGTAATGAGCTCCTAAAACTTTAACACAAAAACTTTAACATTAAAATTCTAATTCTGTGACATTGACCTTAAGGTCGTGGTCATAGATACTGATACGGCAGATAAAAACTTTAGCCCAGTATCTATAACAATACCAAATATGAACTTAATCCATGTTCACATAGAGAAGTTATGAGCAACTAAAAACCTTTAACGCAAAAACTTTCGTGGACGCCGACACCAACGCCGGGGTAGTAGAATAGCTTACCTGAACTTCGTTCCTGTGAGCTAAAAAGTATGATTTTGCCATATTTTCTAAACTATTAAAGTTACACTTCTGAAACTTTGGTTATTGGGTGGCCCTTGAAATATAGAATAAATTTGGATACATTGGTGCGGCCTTGACCTCAACATGATCCAAGATCAAAGGTAAAAAATTATGACTTTGCCATATCTTCCAAACTATTGGAGTTACACTTCTGAAACTTGTTTATTGGATGGCCGTTGGAATATAGAATAAATTGGGATACTTTTGGTGGACCTCAACATAACCCCAAGGTCAAAGGTCAAAAAGCCATATCTTTTGCCATATCTTTTAAACAATAAGAAACTTTGCTTATCAGTTACAATGTTCTTTGCAACTTTTTTTAACTTACATGTAGTTTTGGCTTGCTGATACATAGTCATTAGTGTTATTCTTAGAAAAAGCGGGTATTTACGATGATGTATCATCAACTGCGAGATCTAGTTGTAATTGATTTACTACTGTAATAAGCCCCCGCCCATAGGGGCTTGAAGAAATATATGGGCTGCATGATGCTTCCACGCAGAGCTGAATCCGGCCCACACACTAGTACTGGTAAACCGCTTAGAGGATCTAAGCCTGTCCAGGAACCGCGGTGCGAGGCGGACCGTCCATGCTAATAAACCCTATTGGTTTCATTGGGCGACAGGGCTTGAGCTGTCATTTCATCTCAATGTCGGGTAAAAGTCCCACAAAATTGGAAGCAACGTCTCAAAAATGACCTTTACAGCGTTGACAGGGACGTTAAACCTCAAATCAACCAAACAAACTACTGTAATACACTAAATAGCAGAAACATTACATTAGGATAACACACCCGTGCGACATAGTGTATTTTTTCGTATCCTCAAAATGGCTACTTTTCTGATGAAAATCTGTGATACCTTACTTATTTTTGCTGCAAACATAGGTTGTGGGTACTCGTTAGAACCGCCTCATCGAGGCGGTTCTAACGAGCACCCACAACCTATGTCTTGGAGCAGAAATAAGAAAAATAATGTTTACCCCCGTTAACCTAAGTTTTATCTATATAAAGTGGGGTTTAGGGGGGTGTTTATTTCACGGACTTGTTCATGTGATGCATGGAAAATGGGTTTATTTGAGTCGTTCCTACATGCACATGTTCAAAGATATAGTTTTGCTTGATACAGCCAATATGGTGATCATTCTGGGACATGTACAGTCAAACTCCACAGAACAATAACACGTGCATGTGACATAGAGCATTCTTTCATATCTCCAAAACGGTTATTTTTCACATGAAAATTTGTGATATTTTTCTTATTTATCATCAACAGAGGTTGTGGGTGCTCATTAGAATCGCCTCATTGAGGCTGTTCTAAAGTGTACCCACAACCTATTTATTGGAGAAGAAATAAGACAAATAATGTTTAGCCCTGTAAACCCCAATTATCTATATATGAACAGGGGTATAAAGGGGTCTGGATCGTAAAGACAAAACCTTTGGAGAATTACAGCAAGTTCCGAACTTCTGTGGTTTTCAAAGTAACATGGTTTGCTTTGGACCCCAACAATAGCATTATGAAGAGGTGGAAGTGAATTTATTATCTGGAGCTATGGCAGGAATTCCTTTGTGGTCTCAGAACTGATTGAACTAAGCTATGGTAAAAAGGGGTCTACCGCAGGACTGGCTCATCAAAGCTGAAAACATAATTGATTATAAGTCCTGCCATTCTAATCGATAATCTACTGGCAATCACTGAAGATTTGATCATAATTTTACCTGTCTGGCTTTCTGTCTGAGCATGACTCTGAAATATGTATTTGAACAGACATACCTGAGCAAACAGTGTAGTCCTAGATGAGATACTGCAGAATGTGGCGTCTCACCAGGTCTGCACAGTTTGCCACTCATCCAGCTAAATTAGGCACAGGTAACTGGGCCTTTAATTTGTTAGGCCCAGTTATTGTTTTAGCATATAGGTTCATTCAGAGGAAAGTCTCGCAACAGATCATTTTTTATCATATGACGTGGCGTCATGTAATAAATTAGATAAGCCACTAGTGGATTAGATATGCGAATTAATTAGATACGCCCCATAACGTTATGACATCGTTTACAACATTGGGTTTGCATAATGGCAGAATATTGACATTTTTGTCAAACAATTGTGAATAAAATACGTGTTAAATGCCATATGATAAATAGAATCTGGCATTCTTGCTCATGTATTATTGAATTTATTAAACTCGTTGAAGAAAAAAAAAAAAAAAAAAAAAATAGAAAACAGAAAGTACTGGTTACCACCGAGGGAAATCCTGCTCGTAATGCTCAGATGTGAGCGAGTAGCAGTAATAGGAGAAAAAAAAGAAAAGGGATAAAATGCAAGGCTTCGCCGAGCATTTTATTCCTTTTCCCATCAACTTGTTTAAAAAATTAAAAAATACATGAACACATGTATTATTTAATTTATTAAACTCATTGAAGAGCAAGGCTTCGACGAGCATTTTATCCTTTATCCTCAACTTGTTTAATAAATTCAATAATACATGAGTATTATTGAATTTATTAAACTCATTGAAGAAAAGGGATAAAATGCAAGGCTTCGCCGAGCATTTTATCCCTTTTCCACAACTCGTTTAATAAATTCAATAATACATGAACACATGTATTATTTAATTTATTAAACTCATTGAAGAGCAAGGCTTCGACGAGCATTTTATTCTTTATCCTCAACTCGTTAAATAAATTCAATAATACATGAGTATTATTGAATTTATTAAACTCATTGAAGAAAAAGGATAAAATGCATGGCTTCACCAAGCATTTTATCCGTTTCCTCAACTCGTTTTATCAAAGCATTGAGAGTACTGGTGGGTCGATCGTCTATGAGTGTAGGTTGGGAAAATAGTCATGAACTGAGAATCGAACTGTTCATTTAAATTTAAGCAAGTACAATAGATCTGACCAGATATCACGTCATGTTGCGTCTGATTATGTAGATTCTGTTTGCCAATGCCAAAGTACACGAGCACAGTCCAACCGCCCGACCTATCGGGGCTTGAATAATAGATGGGCTGCATGATGCTTCCACGCAGAGTGGAAACCAACCGCACACCAGTACTGGTAAACCACTTAGAGGATATAAGTCTGCCCAGGCAAAGCGGTGCGAGTCGGACCGTCCATGCTCATAAACCCTATTGGTTTCAATGCATGACAGGGCTTGAGATGTCATTTCATCTCAGTGTCGGGTAAAAGTCCCATAAGATTGGAAGTAACGTCTTCAAATGACCTATACAGTGTTGACGTGGACGTTAAACCTCAAATCAAACAAACAAACGAGCACAGGCCAGAATTTTCTTCTTACACTTTGCTCTGGCGTCTTAGGGATGCTATAAACAACCAGTACTTGGATTGTGTTCAAGGACAGATGGTCAGTGATAGTCACACGGACAATAGCATGCAAAAGATTCTCTGCTTTATAACATAGACTGTGGGTACCCGTTAAAACTCTTAAGAAAAGTGTTCAGTCAATTTTTTTGTCTGAAAAAAAATATGGTAGCATTTTAGTCAAATTATTTACATGTACTTGTCATTTATTAATGTGTTTAATTGTTTCCCTTCTATATACGCGTATATTGATTCATATTTCTGAATTTAGAGTACTTCATTGATTATGCAAAACAATCTGTGCTGAAGAAATATTACATGTTTAACATTTTATTCATCTGCAAACAGTGTAGATCCATCGATGGCTTATGATCAGCATCTACAATGTTCCTACAATTGTTCCTCCTCGCTCAGTCCAACCACTGCATCCCAGCTCCTGAACAACAGTGATCTGTAACAGATTCATGCAGTTTTTCACCCATAATTCGAACCCTCAACCTGCCCTTTTCAGAGTCTGCGTACGGGCCTGAATCATGTTCAAAACTGTTGCTATATACATATTGCGAACAGTACCGACCCTGATCAGAAGGAATGTAGTGTCTATCCGATCTGCGTCTATGCTGTATGCCTAATAACGGTACCACCTATAAAGACTGGGCTGCTCATGTTTTGCTCTTAAACATTTCAAGGTTCTAAACAGAAGTGCGAAAAGTCAATTTTTACTCAACTTGGCATAGTTTTATGAATGGATTGTTCCGAAGACGTCATGTGACAGCGTGTATTGTTTTTCTTTCATTACGTGAGCAATCTGGCATTCTTATACTATTTCGTTTAACCCTCAAATTCCATTATTTAAGCAAACAGTGTAGTCCCTGTGCAACCTGCTGAGCAGAAGCCACATTTAGTGGCGTCTGATCTGTGTATTCAGTGTTCACACGATTCCTGTCAACACTCTATTGATAGCTCAGACTGCTCTGACCTATATGTTGCATCGATAAAAATAACGCAACATTTCAAGTTCTATTAATATTGTTTTTTTCCAAATCAGTGATGGTCACGTGGACAACTGCAGGAATTCCGTTTTGCCATTTAGTAAATTAGGGTCGATCGTAATAAATTCAAATATACATGAACACTCATGTAAGATCCTCTATGTGTTGCAGCCCATAGGTTGTTGGTATGCAGTTTGGCAAATTCACTTGCATGAGGTTATTTAAGGGGAATTGTAACACCTTCCAAGCAGGCAATTCTCTCATAAAGTAGTTTATCTCCCTTTCCCACAGCTCTACTATTTAAGGAAAGAATTTGCTCCTGACGAGCAAATTCTTTCCTTTAACAGTTTGACCCCTTTTCGAGAGGGGCTTAGATTACGGGGAAGTCAACAAAGTCATAAAAGTTGTCTCCCTTGCAAAAAAAATGTCTAACATTATGCCAGGTGTATCAATCTCCTTTAAAGAACCCTTAATATGATTATGTGTTGTTTGACTGTTTTGCTTGGAATTTTAAGCTAGCTACTAACTGATTAAGAAAATGATGTCTGCCTTCCCTAATCTCTTGCCATTGATGAGAACTTTTGACAACTGTTGACTCGTGAAGAAACAGTGTCTCCACACAGCGGGCATCACCACTCAGCAACAACTCAGCATATCTGAAGGCCTCATGTATAGTGTAATCACAGGATTCTCTTTCACTGTTCTATAAACCAATATAGAAAATAAAACTATTCAAAATAACCATGAATCACTAAAACAAGACAAGACATTACAACATACTAGAATGTGCGCTAGAATGACACTTTTTAAAACTAGCATTTTTTTTCTCAGATTTTTAATACATTTTCCTCATTTCTGCTTGAAACGTACATTGAGTGTGCTCACTAGAACCACCTCAATTCTAATGAGTACCCGCAACCTATGTAATGGAGTAAACACAAACACAATAATATACACCCTGTAAACCCCATTTTTCACTATTTAAAGTGGGGTTTACAGGGGTGTATATTTCATGGACTTCTAATGTTTGATTATTGAGTTTAATAACTTTGGTTGTTTTGTACGAGGGTTGACTCAAAATAGCGTGACAAATTCTAAATCGCCAATTACTCGACTTACATGTGAACTAAAATTTTTCACCGACATTAAGAAAACATATTTAGGTAAACTAAAGCAATTTTAATGGCGGATTTTTGCTTTAATAGCGAAATTACCATGAAGATTTTCATGTAAGCACCATATACCCGGCGCAACACCAAAAATCGCATCCACCAAATCGAAAGGCATATTTTCCTAGGAAAGGAAGATATTTATGAGGCCTATGGTGGTATTTCATGTATATATGGATACTTATGAAACAATTTAGTGGATATGGGGTACTTTTGACCCCCCCCCCCCCCCCCCCCCACCACAAAAAATAAATAAATAAATTAAAAAATCAAAGTACTGAAAGTACTGAGAGACGGGTGAGTAATGTCAAAACTTGAAAAAAACAACAAAAAAAAAAACAACATAAAACAATGACTACAGTCTTTTTACGCTCAGTACAGTCATGTAACTGCTCTTAAATTTATCATTTGGAGTAATTTTATCTTCAAGTGGGCTATTTTAATAATTATATAACACACACACACACACACACACACACACACACACACACACACACACACACACACACACACACACAGGACACATGTCCAAAGAAGTTAACTCTTTTTTTCTAGCTGGAAGAAACTGTTATTTATTTATTTATTTTTTATTTATTTATTTATTTACATGTACCTTCCTGTATCTGAATTAAACTCCTCCAATTTTGGTGACTATCACATATCTATAGAGGTCCACCTACAAATTATCATTCTGCGACATGAACACATCAGAAATTTCACTCCCGCATCACACTCGTGATAGAACTGATGTTTTTAACACATTCTTAGCAAATTTTATTTAAACGACTTTATGTTTCCAAATAAATTCAAAATACTGAGGGAGATTGATTTATTAGACCGAATTATACTTCACTGTCAACAGTTCTCCAGATCCCTGAGGGTTAAAATGGCTTAGTCGGAAATCATCATCATCATCAACGGATTTTTGATTAACGTGCAGGTACAGGGGCAATGTCCACATAAGTGGGCCCCCTTCCAGGTAGCTGGCTTGCTGCACGCATGGCAGATCTTACACCAGATCTCCAGGCTTGTCTATCATGAGGATCGATAGCAGAGAGCTTCCATTCTCTGCAATCTCTTTCTGTTAGCTGCTTCCAGGTCATCTTGGGCCTTCCTGGCCCCCGCTTTCCACTTACCTGTATGTCACAGGCAGTCTTGACTGCACCGTTGGAGCGTTCCACATGTCCATACCAGCGAAGTCTTCTCTCTTTCAGGATGAGGTCCAGGTCCTCAATGCCAAGACGCTCAAGTAACTCACTGGACCTGATGGTGACAGTGTCCTGTGGCTTGACATTGCAGATCTGTCTGATCATTGCCCTGTCATTTCGCTGTAGACGTTGGAGGTTTGGCTTTGTCAATGGCCATGTCTCACTGGCATGGAGCATTGCGCTCCGCACACAAGAGCTATACACACGGCCACGTGTCTTGAACGAGAGGTGGCGGGAAGAGAGAACTGGTAGCAACTCCTTGAATTTCTTCCAGGCTGTTTTCACACGTGTTGTAGTTGAAAGGTCGCAACCACCCGCTGCTAAGAGCATATCACCTAGGTAGCAGAAGGAAGCTACAACCTCCAGCTTGTCGGATCCGACTTGGACTTCCCTCTGTGGTCTGCCATCTAAGGGGCGTGCAGTTCCTTGGCACCGTGTACACCTGTAATCAGGGTCCTCTATCAAGCGTTTGAGCCCACTGCATTTCTTGGAAAGGGAGACATACCAAATCCGACGGAGGAAAGGAAAAATAAATAAATGAACACAAATGAGTCTGTTCATTTTTAACTTCACTGGCCGAAGGCCAGCGGGGCTTATGTTATAGCCCTGTGTCCGTCGTGCGTCCGTGCGTTAACTTTTTCTTGAAACATCTCCTCCTTAACTTCTTGGCCGATTGTAACCAAACTTCAAAGGAATGTTCCTCACAAAGTCCTCTTTTAAATTCCTTCAAAGATTTTTGGTACATGCAGAACTCTGGTTGCTATGGCAACACAACAAAAAAAATCTTTAAATTCAGCCGACTATGCTCCTAGGATTTAGAATAAAAAATCTTCAACATGGTCAATTGGATGGTTTCTATTGCAACCAGTGCTTCAGCTGAAGTGCACGACCCGCCGGATGCTTTATGCTTTATGAGTGTTACCATATATGGGTATGGCGGCCATTTTGGTCATGTGACCTGGACCTAAAACGGTTCCCCCAATAAATGCGCCTTATCTTAAGGAGCAAAAATATAACTTATACTTAAGTACTGTATTCTGAATCGTTTGCACGATAAAATGCATTCTCACTTTTCCAATACAAAAGCATATGTGTCAAAGTTTGACCTAGGCACAAAGAAGGTCAAGGTCAACCCAGGGTCACCATTTTAGCAATTTATGATGCGCCTACGTCCCAGATGCTATTTATCAAGTTTCGTGGAAATCTGCCCAGTGGTTCTGGAGAAGACTATTTTTGAAGGGTTTTTACCATATATGGCTTGGCGGCCATTTTGGTCATGTGACCTGGACCCCATGAGCAAATTTTGGTTTCCCCCATCCCATAGAGGCTCCATATGAAATTTGACTTCAATCGGCCCAATGGTTTCCGGCGAGAAGCAGTTCGAAAACTTTCACATTTTTTCGCCTCGGCGAGGCTATACTAAATGGAATGTGACATTTCGCAAGTTCATTGGTTAGATCTCATTGATATCTATCAGTCACATGATGCCAAAAATTCCAAGCGGTTAAGTCACTATCACCAATTTTCACAAACGGGTTACGGACGGACAGACAGACAGACCATATATGGCTTGGCGGCCATTTTGGTCATGTGACCTGGACCCCATGAGCAAATTTTCGTTTCCCCCATCCCAGAGAGGCTCCATATGAAATTTGACTTCAATCGGCCCAACGGTTTCCGAGGAGAAGCAGTTTAAAAATTTTCACATTTTTCGCCTAGGCGAGGCTATACTAAATTGAATGTAATATTTCGCAAGTTCATTGGTTAGATCTGATTACTTTAGTACTGTATTCTGAAACGTTTGCAGGATAAAATTCATTCTCACTTTTCCAATACAAAAGCATATGTTTCAAAGTTTGACCTAGGCACAAAGAAGGTCAAGGTCAACCCAGGGTCACCATTTTAGCAATTTATGATGGGCCTATGTCCCAGATGCTATTTATCAAGTTTCGTGGAAATCTGCCCAGTGGTTCTGGAGAAGACTATTTTTGAAGGGTTTTTACCATATATGGCTTGGCGGCCATTTTGGTCATGTGACCTAGACCCGATGAGCAAATTCTGGTTTCCCCCATCCCATAGAGGCTCCATATGAAATTTGACTTCAATCGGCCCAACGGTTTCCGAGGAGAAGCAGTTCGAAAATTTTCACATTTTTCGCCTCGGCGAGGCTATACTAAATGGAATGTAATATTGCGCAAGCTCATTGGTTAGATCTCATTGATATCTATCAGTATGCCAAAAATTGTTTAAATATTCCAAGCGGTAAAGTCACTATTACCAATTTTCACAAACAGGTTACGGACGGACAGACAGAGAGACCATATATGGCTTGGCGGCCATTTTGGTCATGTGACCTGGACCCCATGAGCAAATTTTGGTTTCCCCCTTCCCATAGAGGCTCCATATGAAATTTGACTTCAATCGGCCCAACGGTTTCCGAGGAGAAGCAGTTCGAAAATTTTCACAGTTTTCGCCTCGGCGAGGCTATACTAAATGGAATGTAATATTTGGCAAGTTCATTGGTTAGATCTCATTGATATCTATCAGTATGCCAAAAATTGTTTAAATATTCCAAGCGGTTAAGTCACTATCACCAATTTTCACAAACGGGTTACGGACGGACAGACAGAATGACAGAATGACACGGTGATTTTAGGGCACTCTAGAAAATCAACCGACTTCAGTCGGTCGCTTTTTCTGCGGGTCGTGCAATTTAGAATGAATATTCCTTGGGAAGATCACTTTTAACCCATTGCATGCGGGAAACCCCTAAAGTGGTACCTTGGCAAACAGTGCTGGCCCAGATCAGACCCCACAGAACACCGCGTCTGATCAGGGCCTGTCCTATTTGCTAACAATATTTTCCATCAAAAATAGAAAAAAATAGGCCTGACACCACTTATAGTTCAAATGGAATGGTCCAACATATAGCAATAGAAGAGTCCACAAGTATACAATTGGTTAATGTAATAAATATGACAATTGACTGAAGTTAGCCAGTGGAGCGACAGACCACTTTGGGCCTCTTGTTTTCATGCTAATACCGTAACTTTACGCCTGTGAGTGGCCTGAGAAGCAGTTAGTTATATAAAGTTCTGTTTCAAGTCTGTTAAAAAAAGGACCCGCCACCTCAGTTGGGACATAAAAAGACAAAAAAGTGCTTAATTTTCTTTGACTCCTTAATTCTGCATTTAAAATTAAAAGTGTAGGCCCTAATCAGACGAGCTTCAGCTTTGACTGATTCGTCTCATCAAGGGCTTATTAACGCATTCACAGATTATGCAGCATATTTGCCCATAAATGCCAAGCGTCCCTTTACTGGGGCATTCGAAAACACCCAAGATCCTGATTGGAGGCCACAGAATGCGGCGTCTGATCAATATTTTCATTATTTGCTTAAAGTACGGAACTTTTATGTAAAACTCACAGCGAATAAAATTTCTATTAGACCTCTCCAAAGCGTCGGTCAGTAGTAGAGAAGCCTGTCAACCCATTCAACACTGAAAATCGCTGCAGATACCGGTACAGGTACTGATACAAACCTTATATATCCAGATCAGACGGTGTGTGGCGAACAGTCTCATCATAATCTGCACTGTTTGCCAGCTGTCAGTGACTTGGACAAAACGCATTTATTTAAGAATTGGGACACCCAATATCAAAGCTAGAAGGGTTACACCCAATATCAAAGCTAGAAGGGTTCTGTTCATCAACTGAGGGATGAAAGGGAATGCTTTCGGGACTAAACAAACTAGTGCCGATTTTTTTTTTTACTCGGCCTTCAGCGCAAGTTTATTTGTGAAATCTAACACGCATTTCACAAACTTTTTTCATTTTTCAAACAGTCCAGCCGATCTTGATTGGTTTCATTGCGTGTTCTTTTTTATATTCAGATATGCTTTTCTTTTTTCTTGAACGGAGAACTACAAGAAGGAATGTCTAAAGAGGTGCACAAATTTTGATGCTGTACGATGACTATAGACGGGCTTACGCCCGCCTAATAAAAAATAGACATACGGGAATAAAAGCGAACGTCTCGGAATCAGAATTGTTTACTGGTGACACGTCCTTAGACAATTCTTCACCAGGACGGACGTGTATATACATTTCCGAGAAAGGAAGGTTATATACGACAGGAAGATATTTATGTGGCCTATAGTGGTTTTTTATGTATATAGGGACACTTATGAAACACTTAAGAGAAAATGAGATTCTTTTGCAAAAAATAATAGGCATACGGGGATAAAAGGGAACGTGCATTTTGAGTAACAAACGCTCAGGCCTCGAAAAGAAGGTGTTGTACGAAAGGAAGATATTATGAGACCATGAAATGGCAACAGGTTACTTGTTTAAACAAATGCATCGGTGAACCGAGGGATGCTCCCAAAAGATGCACAGTAGTAGGAGGGTTATTTTAGTGAAATGATCCTATACACTTTGAAGTTTGATAAGATTTGTTTGAAGACAAAGGTTAGAACCGTCTGAATGAGGAGTTTCTAATGAGTACCCTCAGCCGATGTTTGGAGTGCAAATAAAGAAACTAGGTAGTGATTTTCAACAAAGAATGCAAAAAAAGGAGAAATGTAAGGCCCCTTCCCTGCAAGGGCCTGTAAATCTTAAACTATAAGGCTAAGAAACTCAGTTTTGTGTTCCCTAGTAAGTGATTTTCAATGAAGACTGTCACAAGGAATATATATGTGAAAAATGAAAGCCCTATTACCCAAGGTTATGAAACAACAGGAGATATTTCATGAGAGTAGGACAAATACTTTTAAAATTTTGACTGAGTTTAAGTTGTTTGGTTATGGCCTGACAAACACACACCGAAAAGCAATATAGTTATGGCCCTTTGTCAGAATGTAGGTCTTGTGATAGTAAGTAAGTGTGTGCAGTTTCATGAGAGTAGGGCAAATACTTTAGAAGTTATGACCGAGGTTAAGTTTTTTGGTTAAGGCATGACAAACACACAGACAAAAGCAATATGGTTTGTCAGAATGTAGGCTTGTGATTGTTAGTATGAGTGTGAAGTTTCATGGGAGTAGGGATAATACTTTTAAAGTTATAACCGGTTAAATGTTTTGGTTTAGATTTGAAACTGACTGACAAGGAGATTACTATTGGGCACCCAAAATACGGTGTGGGGCCCTAATTAAGAAGGGAAGTAACTCCGTAAATACTGTTGTCAGGGTTATGTTTCTTGCATTCTGTGATTTCTTTTATAGCCCCCTATCAGTGTATTAAGTTTCACTAAATTACCTTTAAAACTTTTAGAGATATGCTCCAGACAAGCTTAATATAGCAAAAACTAAAAAGGGAAATAACTCTGTAATTACTTGTGACATAGTTACAGTTCTTGCACTCTGCATTTCCTCTGATGGCCATCTATCAATGCATCAAGTTTCACTTAAATCCCTTCTATACTTTCAGAGATATGCTCCCGACAATCTTTTCATTGAAATAGTTAAGCAGGGAAGTAACTCCATAAATACTGGCGACAGGGTTATGGTTCTTGTATTCTCTGATTCCCTTCATCGCCCTTGATCAGTATGTCAAGTTTCACTTAAATACCTTCCCAGCAAGCATGTGTATATGGGCCCATGTGGGCAGATTCTGGGCATTTAGCCCATTTTGGTCCTACATGGGTCCCATATAGGACTTTTTGCCCATATGAGACTCATATGGGTCCCGTATATGCCACATTCGATACCTGAGATGAAATTGCAATAATCTAAGATACCTTACAATTTCAGGATACATAAAAGGGCCTCAAATGGCTCCTATGTCGTACAGATATTGGACCAAATTATTCCAATGATATCTACTTTCTACTATATGGGGCTATATGGGCTCGATGTGGGTAAAAAGGGAAACAACTGTGCCATTAGTTAAGCTTAATATAAAAAAAAGTAAATTTCTGGATACAAATGCAGATACTGACGGCAATAATAAAATAAAATTACTGGTTTTATACATCACAAAATGAAAATATCTATTAACTTCCATTTAGATATTTGCACGACATGGACATTGTTTTAGGTCATGTTTTTTATTTAGAACTCGTTGTTTCTCCCAGTTACTTTTAAAATTGAGGGCGGTATATAATCACGCAAGAATTTACCAATTCTAATCATTGAAAAGAATGCCTTAGTCTTTGAGGCATCTCAACTGTATACATGTGCAATAAGTTGCACATGTGGGTCTCTCTCTGTTGGGACCTAACCAGCCCGTCAAGTGGGCTGGAACAATGAAAGTTAATTGTTTGTCGTGGTTTATTTTTGATATGGTTTGTCTTCGGGTGTTTGTGTCGCTTATATTATTTTATTTTGGATAGCCAATTGGCCATTTTGTGGGAAAGTAACTGTCTTTTTGGCATTCCGCTATTGATGTTTCCATTAGGGCCTGTTGTGTCGTGTTTGTGTTTCTTTCCTTTTGGTGTCTCTGTTGGGAGCTGTAGATTAATTGCATCGATTCCTGATCATTGCCTCCACTTCTATTTTAAAAAAATGATATCGTTTATATATTCATTAAGAAACAGAGAAAACATGAATTCGGGTTAAGAATAAGATCTTCTCTCCAGTGCGCATGTCAAATGAATGAAAAGATTATTATTATTATTATTATTAAACAATTTTTTGTGGACAAAAACCTTCCTTTCGGAGGCAAACACTTCCTTTCATAGCCAAAAACTTCCTTTCGCAGAAACGTGATTCAGTTCTGCGTAGACCTCGGAATGACTCCGGTTGATATTTATAAGAAAATGAAAAAGTCAGAGAGGCACAAAAACGTATCTAGGGCACTAGAATACAAGTGGCACAAACGGTTTACGGACGGAGTTATGAAAAGCCTTACTGATTTGTATAACAACTGCTGAATTTAAAATGGAATCCTGATAACAAAGTCCTACCTTTATTGTCTGTTTAGGTGGATGGAACCCCAAGAGATCTTTTGTTTTTCCCTGGTATACAATAAACATGTCTGTATCACTACTGGGTATACTTAGATTGTACCTGTAAATATACAGTAGAACTTCGATGGCTCGAACACCGATGGCTCGTTTACCATGGCTGTGTCAAACCCATTCTTGAACCCCTACCGAAATCCTCTACATAAGAAGTAGTGGGGATAATTAAGGAGATTTTAGTATTTAAACTTGCAAATATATGCTGTGTGTACTCATTAGAATCGCCTCGATGAGGCGATTCTAATGACTACACATGGCATATATTTTCATTATAGAATACCGGAAAGATGTCTAAAAGTATCTCATTATGCCTCCTGACAGTTAGCTCAACTACCCCTGTCTCGAACAGATTTTCGAGGTCCCAAAGGTGTCCGAGCCATGGAAGTTCGACTGTAAAAAGTCAATACTTACTTTAAAATAGGATGCCTATTGGATAGTTTATACAAATTCATTTTAGTTTGATTGTGATGAAAGCTTCAAGCCTATTTGAATGGCTCTCGAAAACTCATTCCGGATGTTATCATGTGTGCGAGAGAGGCAGTGACTTATACACTTCTGCTACCCATTTACACCAGGGTGGAGTGGGGTAGTGGCATTATGCATCTTGCCAAAAGACACACCATGCCTCTTGAAGGAGCAGTCTGATCAGGGTCTACACTGTTTGCCATTCTGTCTGCACAACTCAGAAACATTGGTTGTGGGTACTCATCAGAACCGCCTTATTGACAATCATGAACTCACTCACCGTCTATGTTTGCAGCCAAAATAAGAAAAACATTGTAACTTTACTGCCATGATACTAAGAATTTTATAAGAATATCTGACATTTGAAGAGTACAGAAATTTTTATCTCACACTGTTCATCTTACCATCCTTATTCCTTTTCTGCCGAAAGAATTGCACTGTACATGTTAACCTCTTACATACAAGCTTGCCTAGGAAAAATGTGGATAGGTAAACTGACCGGCTCAAAAATGACCTAAATTAGTGTTGACCGGGCCCTTAAACTCCAATATGCAGGCGTCACACTGTCCCGAAATTGACACCAGATGGAAACACGATAAAGGAAATGTTCTAATTCGGCTCTGATCGTGAAAACATCGGGCCATTCGTGAGGACATCTTAAGCCATCGTATGATCACCGGTGGATTTTCTGAGGCTCCGGCAGCAACTTCGTGAGCGGCGGCAAAATCTTTGGCATGCCAAAAAATTGCCGGAAGGCCTTGCGAAGGTTCATTTTCGTGTTGAATTCGTTTGTCAATCTTGCCATTCGTAAGGCCATCGTGGGGGCATCTTGTCAAATCGTGTCATCTTCGTCTTTTCTTCGTGTGATCATCGGTGCTCTCTGGCATTTTACGCCTCACGAAGATAATACGAGGGAAACAAGAAGTCGTCCGATTGTCTTAGGAAGGCAATACGACTACGTGAAACCCTCGCAATGACGTCGTGTAGCCATCGTATTATAGTACGATGACATTGAGATTGGACCACGGTGTCGACGAAGACAGCTGAATTTGAGTACCTCAAGCGATACCAATGTGTATGGTAACGTAGACATATAAAAGGCCAACCCCAGAGCATCTTCCTCAGTCATTCATGATGAGCAACTCTGCAGAGCATAGGTTTGTGTAACTCCCAAAGCTTCAGTCATAATAATTATTCACAATTCCGTTCCTGCTGAATAGCATACTTTGATGATGAGACAACCAGGAAGAAGAAGGCAGCAGCATTGCTTCTTTTGATGCACCTTAGACAACAAGATGAGCAGATCTTATTGTCCTATAAACCAAGTCTCTCTGAAAAAGTGGTCTTCTCTTTGGGTGGCATTTTAAATTGGTTTTAAGTTGAATCAAATTTAAGAGAGTTGAAATGTACTGTGTACTCTCCGATCATCAAATGAATTTCAAACGGTCGGCCGAAGGTTTTATAACATCGGGAGGTCACGTGTCGTCTTCGGGACCTAGTTCGAACGCATCGTACTCTCAATACGACGTCGTGAAGCCGTCGTGTTGCCTTCGTTTGGCCTGCGGGTAAACTTCGTAATAAAAAAACACATCTTCGTGTTGCCTTCGTATGTGGTTCAGATGCAATCGTGTGACCTTCTGTATGCATCGTACTTGCTTCGGCTAGAGATTGGCTGTTGACCATGTTCGGAGAAATCTTCGCGCGAAATTCAAAATTCCATATTCGTATGGCCATCTGGTGTCATTTTCGGGACAGTGTGACGCCTGCATAACAAACAAACAAACAAAACCATCCTTATTCCACCCTGCTTTGCAAGCCATGCTGTACAAAGGGACAACAATACTTCAAATCCATCAAAATTCACTAAAGATTCAAAACAGCAGAATTCCCCTATTAAGACCACCTAAAATTAAGACCAATTTCTGCTTTTAAAAGCTTATTGATACGGTTTCAGTTTTGGGGTTTTCTACATCCAGTGTCTCCTAATAAGAGACCAACTTTGGAACTGTTAAGACAACTTTTGAACAGTCCCAAAGGTAGTCTTAATAAAGGGTTTTTACTATTCAGTGAGTATTTGTTGTCTTTTCATTTTCTTTTATATTTTACTGTATTTTCACAATGCACTATTTACAATGTGTAACATTAAGTCATACTTTGCCTAGCAACAAATATGAGAGGTGATCCGGTTCATGAAAGATGTAAGTGTAAAGATAATGAATGATAGAAAAAGGAAAAAGAAATCAGTACGCATTTGTTTGGATTTGATATTGTCTTTTCCCACACTCAGGATGCCTAGGCACATAGGAACTTTGGTTTACCGTAAAAATCCTAAAAATTCGGACACCTTAAGGACTTCCTGTAATTCTCCTAAAATATTAAGAAATTACTTTTATGATCCAGCAAGGGGTCCAAAAGGTGCAGGCGGATGGGCAAACAGTGTAGACCCTGATCAGACTGCTCCTTCAGGAGCAGTCTGATCTGGGTCTGCACTGTTTGCTTAGGCCTTCCTGTCCCAATACTTAGGTAGTCTCAGTTCTGATCTAGATGGGCATCCCTTGGGTTGGAAACACCCATATCAAATCTATACTCATGAAAGATTCTGGCTCCAAAAGTTTTTTTTTTTTCATGCTCAACTCAGTTTATGAAATTTGTTCTGCTCATAAAAGTTATGATTCCAGCAGTTGTTGGCATTTTAAAATTTAACCCTTATCTTGCTGTTCGCGACAACCCCCCATCTGATCAGGATCTACACTGTTTGACATTCAATTTATGAATTTGTAGAATTTGTAAATTACATCAAGTAATCTGATTGGTTCAAAGCCAGAAATGGGTGTGGCTTAACTGAATATTCAGCAAGAGAAGGGTTAAGAGCCAGACTAACAAGATTCTTTGCTTATTTGAATTGCCAGATTTGTTTGTTTTAATACTTATGAGCATTATAAACTTCTAGCTCTATTAAGCCTTATTCCGCTGCATAAATTAATTAAGCCACTCCCATTGCTGATTATCAACCAATCAAATTACTCGATTTAAATGTATTTGTTCAATACAAAAACTGCATGACTAACAGTGTAGATCCTGATCAGATGGCTTCTTCAGAAGCCATCTGATCTGGAGCTACACTGTTTGCAAAGGTAGGGGTTGTTATGAACAGCAGGATAAGGGTTAATACAAAGTACAAGTAAAACAAAGATCAGGAATTGATACAATTAACTTACTCCACCCATAAAAGACACCAAAGGGAAAGAAATACAAACATTAAGCGACCAGACCATAATGGAAACCTAAACAAAGGAAGGCCATAAGGACAGTTACTTTCCCACAAAATGGCCATATGGCCATCCAAAACCAAAAGACACAAGTGATACACACAGTAAGTAACAAACAACAACATAAATAAATCGCCACAGAAGAGCCACAGAAGTGCAAGCATGAAAAAACTTTTCTTGCACACCAGATAAGGAAATTCATAGTTTTAGCTTGGGATAGAAATTCTGTTCTAACCCTGGTGTTCTTACCCGAAATTGAATATTCTCACGCGTTTGATAAATGCACTGGTTGAATAAGGTTGACATCACAGCACATTATGTGACGTCACTAAACATTCCTGTAGTGTCATCACAATATGGCGGACATTGGTAACCGAAGTGACTGCAGCATTACAAATCCATGTTCAGAAAATTAATGGAAGGTATGCAAGAAAAAGAATCTTACATGGGTGTGAGGGGTGGATAGAAAATCTGTCCCTCGGGAACACTGTCCAGTATCACTTAGCAAGCCTTGTGATGCCGGACAGTGACTCTCTGAAGGGATTTTTCCATCCACCCCCACACCCATGTAAGGTTCTTATATTCTAACCCTGGATCATGATCATGGATGCATTATCCTACTGCACATAGCAAATACATGTACCTTTGACTTCCAAATGGGCATGCAAGAATCACTTGTCCCAGTTCAGCTTCTACCTTCTCAACAATTCTGTTCCAAGTCTCCTCACAGGCATCGTTCATTCCATCTCCTTCCTTGAAAAATGGATCATCCTGCTTATCTAGCATCTTCTGATACTGGACTTGACGTTTTTCACTTAGTGACATATAAAACTGATTTATTAATGCACATACTGTTGCTCCTACCTCTGAAGGCACTTCTTGCCAGTTCCTCGCCTTATTCACACACAGAGTGTCTGAAACCTTCAAATGTTCTGTAAGTTTTGAAGAGAGACACTGCTCTCCAAATTCTTTTAGAAAGCAAATTTCCCACTTGACTGGGAAATGATACCAAACACTGGAACACTGCCGACTACTCAACTCAGTTTCAGTGACCTTATGATCGAGTTTGTGTGTAAAGTCTTCTTTTGATGTATTATCTGAAGATTCTAGGCTTTCATCTGCCAGACATACAGTAAAATTCATAAATGAAGCCCACCACTGGGACTGTTCAAAAGTGGTCTTTAAGACCACTTTTGAACAGTTCCAAAGGTAGTCTGGTTCTAGAGGCTACCAGATATATAAAACACAAAGAAAAACTGAAACTTAAAGTATGCTTTAAAACTTTAAAACTCTCTAGGCTAATTCAGTAGACAAATTATTGATATTTTTCTTATTTTCCCAGAAAACAGGACTTGACATCTCATGCAAATTGTATCCATAGGAGACAATTTGCATGATATGTCAAAGTCTGTTTTCTAGAAAAATTAGAAAAACATACAGCAGACAAATTGTTGATATTTTTTATTTTCCCAAAAACAGGACTTGACATCTCATGCAATAGGAGGCAATTTGCATGATATGTCAAAGCCTGTTTTCTAGGAAATTTTCCCCAAAACAGGACTTACCATCTCATGCAAATTGTCTCCATAGGAGACAATTTGCATGAGATGTCAAAGCCTGTTTTCTAGGAAAATTAGAAAAACATTTCAAAATGTTGTCTGCTGCAGAAAAAATACCCAGCATGCAGAGTGTTAAAGCAAAGATTATGTGTTTAATACACCTGGTCCTAATACCAGAATTTTACTGTACCTCTCTGTCATTTTCCTTATTTATCCTTTTCACTGACAGTATCTATGCACAGAATATGTGATCAATAATGAGTTTATGTGAGTGACTGATGGTCGATAAGCCCATAAAATGCCAATCACAATGATTGTCATCTGCTGGTAACCTTAAAGTCATTTGTGAATAGTGTGTGTATTTGAAGTAAATTCATACTGTAAAAATCCTAAAAATTGGGACACCTTGAGCTGCACAGACAGAGCACTTGCTGTAATTCTTCAAAAAAAACTGTTCTCCGATACAGTCATGAGTCAAGAAAAATAAAGACGGAATGCCAAACAGTGTAGACCCTGATCAGACTGCTCCTTTAGGAGCAGTCTGATCTGGGTCTGCACTGTTTGCTTAGACCTATCTGTCCCAACACTTCGGATCATTATGGTACATGTATATATCTGTTTGCTCAGATCTGTTGGTGCCAATAAGTAGAGGACTCTTCTGTTTTTACTTTTAAAAGGTCTTACTGAATTTCAGTGGTGTTCTATTGATTGCATGTTTGTTACAAAAGTTCCTAAAATCTATATAAATATTGCCGACTCTGATCATACCCCGCAGTTTATGACATCTGATCTGGGTCTACACTGTTTTACTACAGTCGAACTTCAATAGCTCGAACACCTTTGGGACCTCTAAAATCTGTTCGAGACAGGGGGAGTTCGAGCCGCTGAGGGTTACTGCTAGGAGGCATAACGAGATACTTTTAGACATCTTTTCGGTGTTCCATAATGAATATGTATGCTGTGTGTACTCATTAGAATCGCCTCATCGAGGCGATTCTAATGAGTTCACACAGCATACATTTGTAAGATAAAAGACTAAAATCTTATTTATCCCCCACTAGTTCTTATGTAGAGGATTTCGCTAGGGGCTCAAAAATGGGTTCGGCTCATCCATGGTAAATGAGCCATCGGTGTCCAAGCCATCGAAGTTCTACTGTACTCTATATGTATTTCTAGTAGTGTGCCAATTAATAATTTTATCAGTACCTGTTACTTTTTCAGGACAAGGGCCATAATAACAGGTAAGGTTGATATTTTGTGTAATAACTGAAGAATAGCTTTTGTGGGTATTCATTGGAACAGTCTCAGCAAGGCAGTTCTAATGAATACTTAAAACATACATGTATGTTTATATGGAGAAAGAAGGAAAACTATCCGTCAATTATCACAAATTCTAACACAGCTTGCCTATATAGGCAATGGAAAATAACTGTGTTTTTAATCTTCAACAAATCACGGCAAGGATGAGCGTGACAAGTGACGTAATTAAAAACTGCCAATTTATGACGTCACTTGTCGATTTCCTTAACGTAAGACGGTGTAACGTCATATTCTCGCATCAAAAACGTTAGAAAAGGATATAAATACATGTGTTTCAGTCGATAATTTTAGCGGGATTTCTTCTAACAATGGCGAAAAGTTGTGAGTTTTGAAGGAAACAACAGCTAGCATTATTGCCGATTTTCAGCCAGTTAGAATCGAAATAGATCAGCTCTAGTCTGTGATTTGTTGAGTAATAAATAACAATTCGTTGGTCAGTTGTAAGTAGACAAATCACGCGCGCTAAGCGCTCGTGATTTGATCTACTTTACAACTGACCTCCAAACTGTGATTTATTACTCAACAAATCACAACTAAAGCTGATCTATTTCTTAAATACCCATCTTATCTATTGCTATGAATGTGTACATGTCATGATCAATCATCATGTTTTCCATGGTCAACCAAAATGTTGCCGGTCTTTAAATAACAAGTTCCTATATACTATTTTTAGGATCCAAAGACATTGGGTGTTCACTATGCGTACTGTAAAAGCCGATTAAGTGTCCGTGAAATGAACACCCACCTAATCCCACTTTATATAGAGTCAACTGGGGTTTACTGGGGTATACATTAATTTTCTTACTTATGCTCCAAAACATAGGTTATGGGTACTCGTTAGAGCCGCCTCGAAAAGGCAGTTCTAACCAGCAGCCACAACCTATGTTTGCAGTATAAATAAGAAAAATCTATGTTTGCAGTATAAATAAGAAAAATCTATGTTTGCAGTATAAATAAGAAAAATCTATGTTTGCAGTATAAATAAGAAAAATCTATGTTTGCAGTATAAATAAGAAAAATCTATGTTTGCAGTATAAATAAGAAAAATCTATGTTTGCAGTATAAATAAGAAAAATCTATGTTTGCAGTATAAATAAGAAAAATCTATGTTTGCAGTATAAATAAGAAAAATCTATGTTTGCAGTATAAATAAGAAACATATCACGGATTTTCATCAGAGTAGCCATTTTGGAAGTGTGAAAAAATGCGCTATGTGGCACTGATGTGTTGTCGTAATGTTATGGGGAATTGGTACACCCTCAGGGGAAGCAACTCCTGCAAAAGTGTTTGTGTCTCTCATGTCAATAGATGTCAACTCTTAAAGAAAAGAATTTACTCCTGAGGAGGAAAGAAGCAAATTCTGTCCTTTGAGAGTAGACCCCTTTTTGGTGGGACTTAGCCTATAGAAAAGTGAACAGGAAATCCCGAAAGTTGTCTCCCCTTGAAAAATGGCAGGAAAATGTGCTCGTTGTTCCCATTCCCGTTAACATTTTCCAAGTAAGTCCACTTTGCATACATGTAAATCAAAAATTTCAAAACCAAAATAATTCGGAACATCAGTGCTATAAATATTTCTAACTCTTATCATGCTGTTCACGACAACCCCTATCTTTGGAAACAGTGTAGATCCTGATCAGATGGCTTCTGAAGAAGCCATCTGATCAGGATCTACAGTTTGACATTCAATTTATCAATTTGTAGGAATAAATTACATCAAGTAATCTGATTGGTTCAAAGTCAAAAATGGGGGTGGCTTAACTGAATATTCAGCAACAGAAGAGTTAACATTTTCATCCTGAACAAGTCTGTGTAATGAACTCCCTGTAAACCCAACTGTATACAGAGGTGGGTTTACATGGGTATACATTATTCATCTGATTTTAGCTTAATAACATAGATTGTGGGTACTCATTAAAACTGCCTCATTGAGGCAGTTCTAACAGGCCCACAATCTATGTTTTGACTACTTTAGGAAAACAACACATATTTTCATCTAAAAAAGCCAGTTCTAGAGATGAGTGAGTGAGTTTTTTTAGTTTTACGTCCCACCAACAGCTAAGGTCATACGGAGACGGGACCTCGGTTTAAAGACTCATCCGAAAGTCTGGAGAAGCCCGGGATCGATCCTGTGATCCCTGGTTTACAAGGCGAGTAGCGTAACCACTGCACCACGGAGGCTTCTAGTTCTAGAGATGAAAACATGCCTATAGATTGTACATTTTACAAAGAAATGAATATTTTGAGATGAAAAATTGTGATAGCCAAAAAAAAATGTGGGTATATTGAGGTGTATCTAACGGGTACCCACAATCTATATTTTAGAGCAAAAATAAGAAACATAAGGTTTACTCTTGTAAACCACAGTTTTAATTTACTATATAAAAGTGGGGTTTAGGGGGGTCAGATTTATATAGATGTGTTTTCGTGATGCATACAAACTGATGATTGATCACAAAATCTGAGTTAAGTCCAACCATTACCTGTTTCCCCTTGTAATCTTTCAAGATTCTCAGTTCTGTTTTCAAGTTTCACACCTTTGGTCATATCTGCTTTGACACCTCTTTCATGATCTCTTTCCAATTTTGGAGAGTCAAGCATTTCAGCATATCCATGCCAGCCATGAAAATTATTAACACTGAAGATAAGAATCACTTTGGAGGTATTCAGGGCTGAGGACAATACTGTTCTAGGGTGAGGGGGATTCAAACGATCTCTACAAGCCCATATACTTGTGTCAGCACATCTCTGTAAGGCCTGAATAGAAGCGACTTTGGCAATGAAGTAGCGACTACCTTCCATCTTGATGTCTATCTGTCATATAAGAAACAGGCATTAATAGTTCCAGCTCGCTATCAGCAGAGAAAACAAAACTACTGGTAATAATCTTCATTCACAAGGATGAGCTTTAACCCTTTTTGTACCAAATGGAATCTTCCACCTTATATATAGCAGAAGTCCATTCCAAAAATTAGGGGTGTCAGGTTGTGTTTTCATCAAAATTTATTTGAAAATGACTGAACTTTTAGCAAACAGTGAAGGCCCTGATCAGACGAGATGCCGCGTTCTGCGGCGTCTGATCTGGCTCTGCACTGTTTGCCGGGGTATCCGTTTTGGGGTTTCCGTAACAAAATGGGTTAACAGGGGACAAGTAGCCTAAAGCCCCAAGATTAGATTTTGGACTGGACACATACATTTTACCATAAATTTCCTTTTCTCTTAAACTGCAAAAATATGTTGGAAGGCAGACCTGCTACCTAGGCCAAAAATTGTGAAGTTTGTCCCAGATTCAGATGCTGTAAATCCACCGCAGTTCATTCTAAATTACCATACTTACCATATATTTATAGGGACAGATAGGCCCCAGCAAACAATGTAGACCCAGATGAGATGCACATTGGGGGATCTTCACCATTTGCCACACATCCAGCTCATAGGGCAGTAGATTGCACTTGTACAAATTTTAGAACAAGTGCGGTTAGGAGTTTAGGTGTCCCAATATTTAGGGTAAATATGAGACGGTGCTTACTGGTGCTTTTGCTGTGGTTCCTTCATGTTTTGTGTTGGTAGTTCTGATTCTTTCCCTAATCATATATGTTGTTACGTTGATGATTCTGATTCTTCTCTCTTTTTGGGTGTTCAGGTTTAGTTACGTTTGTCCTTCCAGTTTAATGTTGGTCATGTTAGTGATTCCGATTCCCCCATTATGTATATTGCTATTTAGTTAGGTATGGAAAAGTCACCACCTGTTTGGGAAAGAGCTTCTGAGTCGGTTTACCTGTTGTCCGTTTTGTTTACTGTCGTCACTCCATGTTTCAACTTCTTTCCCTAGTGATACCGTGGGAAGAATTTGGGATCTGATTGCAACAGTTCCTGATCATTTCTCTTTTTAATGTTCAACATATCTCAGAGATAAAATCTAAAGCAACTAGAACCAAAGGATTCCTTAGACATAATTTGACCTTTGCACCTAGGCAGACAAAGGACGTTGCATATAAAACATAGGTTTTGGCCTCAACTTGAATATGCATCACCCATTTGGCATCCCTATGTTAAAACTCAGATTCAGCAGGTGGAGAAGGTGCCGAGGACAGCTGCTTGATGGACCTGCCGTCTATAGTGAAATAGAAGTAGCATAGGTGATATTCTTAACGAGCTAGAGTGGCCGTCGCTAGAGGACTGTATAGAGAAGTCCTCTTTAACCCTCTATAAGATACACTCCCCTGCAACAGCATCAACCCAAACAAGGGCACCAAAAGTAAACAAGTCCTATAGTCATGCCCTGAAAAACTCATTCCTAGAAATATTCCTCAATGGAAAGTCTTCCTTCTTCTGCAGTGAATGCCAAGACCGCAGAGGAGTTCAAAGCCCGTACAGTTATATCCATGTAAACCCTACTTTTCTCTACATAAAATAGAGTTTTCCAGGATGTTCATTACATGCACTTGATAACATGATTATTTTTGTTTATTTCTCCTGTCAGTGCATTTGTCTCCTTGTGGGATATACAATTCTTTTTATCTCTCTCTCTCATATTCGCTGCTAATCATAGATTGTGGGTGCTCACTAGAACCTCCTCATCTGGGCTTTCCTAACGAGCACCCACAATCTATGTAAAAGAAGAAATAAAAACACATATCAAAATCACACCTGAACAGCCAATAGCCATGTTGAGGACTTTATTCTCTTCTTTTCTTTTCCCTTTCTTTTTAAATCTCTACTCCATTTATTATTTTTTTCTTCTGTTTTTTAATTGTTCTTTTAAGCTGACGTGCGTTATTTCGACCATTTACACCTCCTTCACACCCAATTAAAAGACCGACACATCGTTTTATCAACACCTAAGATAATTAGATTATCCATACCACTACTAAAGCCGGCCCCCAACCACAGGGGCTTGAAGAAATATATGGGCTGCATGATGCTTCCACACAGAGCTGAATCCGGCCCGCACACTAGTACTGGTAAACCGCTTATAGAAAAATGACCATAAGTCTATACTTGTTTGTTTGGATATAACACAGTTGTTTAACTTACACAGTTTCTGTTTTGGACCCCATTTATAGTGTTATAAAGAGGTTGTGGTGTATTTTACTATTTTAACCTTTTATCACATTGTGCATGCACTTATTCACAAATAAGTTTGTCAAATGTGGATCAGTCCACAATAATCTCACCCAGTGCGTCAGAGCCACCACAGTCATTTTCCCTAGTGGTGTTTGGAGCAGAAATAAGTTTGAAACATTACAGCTATTCATCCAAATAGTTATTTCTAGAACCAGATATTATGACACTCTAATGCATACAGACATATCGGGCATAGACATATGCCTTTTTATATAAATATCTTACCGATTTACTTAGAATGAAGTGAAGGCAATGATCAGGAATCGATACAATTAACCCACAGCTCCCATCAGAGACACCAAAGGGAAAGAAGCACAAACATGGAACAGCTAAACCCTAATGGAAACATCAATAGCGGAAAGCCAAAAGGATAGTTACTGTCCCACAAAATGGCCAATTAGCTATGCAAAACAAAATAAAAGCCTCCCTGGTGTAGTGGTTATGCTACTTGTCTCATAAACCAGGGGTCTTGGGTTCGATCTCGGGCTTCTCCCGACATTTAGATGATTCTTTATACCGAGGTCTTGTCTCTTTATGACCTTTGCTGTTGGTTCAGATGTAAAACTCAAACACACACACACTCACCAATTTACGAATCCATGTATTAATTATTGTTATGATAACACAACCGTGTGACATAGTGCATTCTTTCATATCTCCAAAGTGGTGATTTTTCTGATGAAAATCTTTGATATTTTTTTCTTATTCATATTGCAAACACAGGTTGTGGGTGCTCATCAGAACCTCCCCAATGAGCTGGTTCTAACGAGTACCCACAATCTATGTTTTTTGAGCAAAAGTAAGGAAAATAATGAACACCCGCGAAGACCCCAGTTTTCACTATATAAGTGGGGTTTTGGGGATATTCATTTCATGGACAATTTTAACTTGATGCTCTTTCGCTATTTTGTGTTATGTTACAATTGAGTATCGTTATATCAAACACAGATGTCTGAAACTACTGCTTAATGAAACTAGACTTTGGCCACTTTTGTTTCAGTTTTTCTATTTGTTCATTACTGATTAGATTTCATTTTTTTTTTTTGTCTCAAACTACTGTTATTGCAAACAAAAATTTCCGGTCCCTTGGAGTTTGATAATAGTTGAATGGATAGTTGTTAATCTCATGAACTCAAGAAAGGAATTTAAGAAAAAAATAAAATAACCAGGCACATAATATTTGTCAGTCGATTTAAATTCCGCCAGTTCAAAGCGATTAAAGTATCCGATAAACCTCAAAGTGTGCTTTAGTAATGATTTTGTTTGTTTGATTTGAGGATTAGCATCCCCGTCAACACTGTAAAGGTCATTTTGGAGACGTTGCTTCCAATTTTGTGGGACTTTTACCCGACACTGAGATGAAATGACATCTCAAGCCCTGTCGCCCAATGAAACCAATAGGGTTTATTAGCATGGAAGGTCCGCCTCGCACCACGGTTCCTGGACAGGCTTAGATCCTCTAATCTATATATTTTTGGGATCCATCTTGAAACCGTGTTATATCCAAAGCTATGTTATAATGAACCGTGTCATTATGAGGTTTAAGTGTATGGTGGAAACCGGACGCACCCTTTCAGGTGCCCTCTGCAAGAACTGACATCTACAAAGGACCCTTCTTGCCCTTCCAGATTCGGTTATTTCATCCGCGTACGTTGCAAATGACAATGTAGCTGTCTTTCTACTGATAATGTGATCGGTCACATTTGGCCATTACTTGTAGGTGTATATATACACTTCAGTTTTGCTAAAATTACTTCTTTGGCGATAGCTAGGGGCTAGATCTAACTTCCCTTTTCACAGGTCCTGGTGAATGAATGTCATTAGACGTCACCAGTCAGTCGGTAACGATTCTGATAATTTCTGATTCTAACCGAAAGTTACAAGTTCCTGGCCATCTGCAATTGAGAGTCCCAACTATAATCACTCGCGCTGGACGCTCATGTTCTGATCTGTTTTGCGCCGTCTATTTTACAACTAATCTCCAAGCTGTCAATTACGGAAATCATTTCCAGCTGATTGTGAAATAAATAAAGTTGAAAGGGATAACTCTTACAAGCTTGTTATAACTGCAACTGCAAAATTCCTTTAGAATATATCAATCTATCTATCTACTGATACTGCGTCGGTCACATTTGACCATTACCGCAGGTGAATATAATAGAATTTGCACGACTTTTCCCACAGTTTGTGTTATAAGGGCAAACAATATACAATGGACAACTGTATCGTGATAAAAAGACAAATACAAGACAAATATAACTCCCCCCCCCCCCCCCACACACACAAACAGACTGGCAAGCCAGGTGGTTTTCTCTGGGTACTCCTGTTTTCGCCCACCTGAGTCCTCTGATTATCGATCGCCTCGGTCGTGTAGGCCAATTCTGCGCAACTGCCAAGTCTGCGCATGGGATTATTTCCAAATTAAGGGGAATGGGTACACCTTCAGGGGAGGCAACTCCTGCAAAAGTATTTTTGTCTCCCATGTCAATAGGGGTCAACTCTTAAAGGAAAAGCAAATTCTTTCCTTTAAGAGTTGACCCCTTTTTCAGTGGGACAGAGTTACTAGAAAAGCGCACAGGTAGTCCCGAAAGTTGTCTCCCTTTGAAAAATGGCCGAAAAATCTGCCAGGTGTTCCCATTCCCCTTAAACGAATCAAATTCAATGTTTTCATTTTCCTTTGACAGGTACTTAACAAACGGCTTCTATTTTGGATGGGACTTGGACTGTAAACTGGGCGAATGAAATTCATTTTATTTATTTTTTTTATTTATTTATTTTTATTTTTTGCCTTAGTTCGCACCACATGCCCTATTTAATTTTGAAAAACGTTGCTTCAACCAACTGGACCATCAGCTTTTAAGCAACACATGACCAAACAAATATAAAAACAAAACTTTCTGGTTTTAAGTATTGTATCTTGACTGGATGCTATCGTTCGGGTGCGCGGAATTAGAAGACAAAATTGATGACGTCTTAACAGGGGGTGGGGTTGCCTTTTTAAAGACATACCATAATATAATTGCACCAGAGATAATTACGGTTGATATTGTCTTTTCAAGTAACAAGCTAAGGCAACTGTACAGCATACTGCTGCAAAACAGGCTTTTGTTCCCTGGAGTTGATGTAACAAAAGCTCAAAATCTTAAGTGCGCAGAATAAGCCTACATCACTGTAAGTGAAATAATCTTGAAAAGGCCGTAAAACACAAACCATAATAATAATAATAATAATAATAATAATAATAATAATAATAAGGCCTAATAATAATAACCTATATCAGACAGACAAGCACTGAAAAAAGCACATGGAAAAAATGCTTGGAGTGCTAAGAGAATGGACTTCATGAAATTTGACATTTTAACCATGCATAGAATTAGCTAAAGCCTTCATAATAACGACACAAATGTCCGTTCTTGTCATCAAATGTCACAAAGGTTTCTGTATCATTTCGGACAACATTCGCCAACGTTTGACAGAGCTATATGTGGTCGTTTACGGTCGATAACTTGCCCATTTTTTTCACGTTTTTTTTTTAAATTTTGTATTCACACTGGTGTTACATGTGGGTTTACGGCGTCCCGCAAACCCCCATGCTGACAAGACAACCGAGCGTGATCTCTGACAGGTGTACGGGCAGCTGTGGGGTAAGGCACAAGAAAGATGTTAGATGAATGACATGAATTATTTACAGTATCTACATACAACACTTACTAACACAAAACATCACAATTTGTTGCTTCTGTAGCCAACTCACGACGTCCGCTCCGAAGGCAAAACAATGTTCTGTGCTCGGAACGGGTGACGTGAATACCTACAGAAGCAAACAACAAAAACAACAACAAAAACAAAAAAAGAAACAACACAAGACGCGACTGGCCAGTTTATAACTTAGGGTGAATCCCCCTCTCGCGTGAAACTTCCTCTCGCGAACTAGTGCAAACTGCACACTAGTCTATGGACATAGTTGCCGATCACAGGTTTAGCGATCGTCCGAATATCCTGCAGGTTAGTTGACCTCTTTTATGGTCTCACATTTTTTGACAATGAACAATGATTCTGATTCTGGTCTACGCTGATTACGGCGGCCTGTCCGCCCTTGCTGGACCCTAACGCCTAGCGTCGTACCAGTACCTGCTGCTATGAAGCAGGGAGCAGCAGGTCACACATTGTTGTGCCTGCAAATTACGATAACTGGACTAGAAACGAGTCACAAAACATACATGCTATATCATGATCCCCCTCCCGGAGAAGTAAGAATATGTTCATGCATATACCGTTATTGCGCATGCGCCGACCAGACATACAGGCTGATTAGTGCATGCGACAAATAACCGTACAGCAGAACTCAACTTGACTGTGCATCAAATTATCAGCACCCAGCGCTTGACACAATAATACTCAAAGTTCATGTTTCCTTACTGAGCACTACAGAGATCAATTAATGCTCACTACTACTGAGCATAATGCTCATCAAATTTGTGCTCACTACATTATCACAAGTAAGAGGCAATTGAACAGACCACGCCTTTGCGCTACCTGGTCAGCTGCCAATTACAGGAAACATAACAATCTCTATTTCATATCCTTCTCCGCGACACGGCGCACAAATATAGCTATTCACAAATTCAATACATTAATAACAGATAGAAACTACAACAGAAGATTTTCATCTATAATCCACAACATTTGTTAGTGTCTCATAAGGGCCAACACTGTTTGCCGTAAATTCTCTCTGTATTTGGTAGGCACCCCGTCACAACCGTCCTCGCGACGCCGATGACGCAGCTGACGTCATCCCCGCCGCTCAGGCCGTTATGACGTGTGGCGACCAAATACTCCCACTTATCATCACGTTCTTTATATGTACATACCTGCACAAACTGAGTTATCAGACAAAAACGGCATCATTACAAAATGAACTCGTAATTCTTCTTGAACAAAATTATTTCTAATCAACGTGAACATGCTTGTAAAATAAAATTCATTACGGTTCATCATCACGGATAACCCAACAGGCTCTTGTAAGAGTTTGTCCTGATGATGAAGATATGGTTAAACCCGTCTTAAGTTTACGTCCCCTCTACACCTAATATCATATTGGGACGGAACCACGGTTTTCTAACCACAGCTAGTCAAAAGTCATGGATCAAACAAGTGACCCGGCGTTTATTAATTACATTCTACAAAAGGGGTCTAAAAGCCTAAATGAATCTAGAATGAGCGGGTGTCCAAACTTTACGTCTCACCAACATCTAGGGTCAGCATGAGACAGGACCTCACTTAGAAAGACTCATTCTACTACTGGAGAAGCCTGGGATCAATCCTGCGACGTCTAGCTGGCAAAGCTAGTAGCCTAATCACTACAGGCCACAACAGTGAATTCAGAATAGGCTTCAGAAAGTTGGGGTATACTAGAAGTAAACCCCTCCAAAACCTACAAGCATGTTCATACAAAAATAATACTAAACATAGATTTAACATACCTTTCAATATACTTTCTACTTCCCGACACGATGTTGTAGGTATACGTTACAACTTGACCTGCTGCTAAAGTGTTCGTTTTTCTCAGGGTTTATATATCTATGAATACTACCAGAAAAACATGCCTACTCATATTACCTTGCTCAATTCGTGGCGAGGTGGAGATACCGGCCACAAACAAAGCCAGATAGCAAAAATCGAGTAGATAATGGATTTGCGTTCAAATAGTATATTTCCCATAGGAAAAATTGATGAAACGACCCTATAATCAATGACATGACTCCTGTCAAAACGAACACCCACACAACACGTGACGGGAATAAAAATCATATATGGCACAATTTGGCGGTTGGCGATTTTTTAGGCAAATTCTATAGGACTCGGCCTTATAGCGGCCCCCTGTATTGTATAAACCACTCATGCATACATCGTATGATATGTGCATGACTTGTTCATGGAGCAGCACAGTTTGCGTACCATATTTCACCTAAAATATTTCACTCGCACCGCCCTACCATATATCTACTAAAATAATTTAGATGTGCATAAGCACCAGAGAGGTTTCCTATTCCATCTCGTAACAACTGGCATCGGGGATATGTGGTAAATGGGCAAAATCCATCACCTTTTGACAGAGTTATGACCCTTGAAAGTTCCCAAATTAATGTTTTTGGCCTCTTATTCTTGTACTTACTGGAATATACGGCGTATCAGATGAACCTTATATTGTGGCCAAGGACAACCATTCTTGTTCTTGAATTATCTGCACTTGATATGTAAAAACTAGTTTTTGGCCCATAGCTCATTGTTAGTAAGGAATATCTTGATAGAACACACACACACACACACACACACGCACGCACGCACGCACGCACAATAATCATGTTGTGGCCAAGAAGCCATACTCTGGCCATTTTGTATTTTGAGTCATCTTCCCTGTAAAAATGTTTTCTGGCCCGTATTCCTTTACTATATCGTATGCGAAGCCTCCGTGGCATAGTAGTTATGCTACTCGCCTTGTAAACCAGGGATCGCAGGATCGATCCCGGGCTTCTCCAGACTTTCGGATGAGTCATTAAACCTAGGTCCCGTCTCCGTATGACCTTAGTTGTTGGTGGGACGTTAAACTCAAACACTCACTCACCCACTATATCGTATGTCTTGATGAAAATTTACAGCTGCGAAGCATATTGCGGCCAAGAGTTGTCACTCTGTTCATTCTGACTCTTCAGTTATTTACGTTTGATGCATGTGAGGTAGGTCGATGAAAGGCCGGGTTTCGGAGTGATCACATTATACTAAGGTCGTCCGATGTTCAGGCTATGTGATTCTTTCTTTCTTTCCTTCTTTCTTTCTTTCTACTGATACTGCATCGGTCACATTTGGCCATTACTCGCAGGTGTACATTACATACACTCCAGGCTTTGCAGGATGGAAGCCTACACAGTAACCATATAATTACGGTAGGGTTCTTTAACCTGCACAGGGGATGGTTCTCCCTGCAGAGGGGGCCTCCAGTTAACGTCCCGATCCGAAGGACGGTGCACTTTATGACATTCATCCCTGCAAATGATGCCATCGGAGCGTGTTCGGACACCGAAATTTTATCGCCGCTGCCGGGGATCGAACCAGGGACCTCTAGCATCAGAGGCAAGTGAACTAACCACTGAGCTATCACCCCCGTCTATAAAATTGCGCGACCCGAAACCGTGGGCCGAGTTTTGGAGTGTATATGAGTCTCTCCGTTCGCCTGTCTGTCCATGATAAAGTGGATGTTGAACACACGCAGAAGTAAAACGTCCCTCAAGCTGTTTACAACGCATTTTCTTCTGCGGGACCTTGCTTAGCTCATTTCACGCGAGAAACCCCTACCAGGATACACTTGCAAACAGTGCAGACCAAGATCAGAAGCCACAGGACGCGGCGTATGATCAGCACCTTCAATGTTTGCAAAAAGCTAAGCTTTTTCTAATTGGATGTCACAATTACTCAAACTGACGCCCCTAAATTTGGAAATGTACTCCTGCTCTGTACGGTCAGGAAGATTCTATTCTGTTGAAAACCTGGGTCCAAGATTATAACTGTTTTATGCTCAACTAAACTGAGCATGGCATTTATCATGCTCATAAATATTAAAATGACAACAATTGTTGGCATTTTAATATTTATGAGCAGGATAAATATTAGGTTCTATCGATCGAAGCAGAAAAAATTACTTTTTTAATGACAGATTCAATCTGTCGTTTCTAGCTATCCTGCGTGTTGTAAAGTAGTTCCGGCTTTCTCAGGACTTTCTTCCGGCTTTCACCGCCAAAGAAATATGAGTCCGCACAAAAATGTAGTCCGGTTTGGCGCAGTTATCAAAATTGTACATCCTATTATCGCAATACAAACTTTTGAAGCAGACGACTTGACGATTTTATCTTACGTTTCAGAGAATAGATTCAGCAGTTCATATGAATCAGCTGCATCAAGCGAGACTGTATACCCAGATCATTGCGGCGTCTGCTCAGACGTCTGCTCAGGTTTTACACTGTTTTCTAACAGTGCTGTCAATATTTAATCCTTAAAGACCAGCCGGTCAGCTGCAGACCAGAATATTAATGGGTTTTCCGATATTCGAGGTCAAGTCTAGGTCAGTTACAACTAGGTGTACATCAGACTTTGCGAGAAAGGTTGTCCCTTTCAACCCTGGGATATGGTACAGATACCTATACAAACAGTGTAGGTCCTGTGATATAATTCTAGGTGCCATATTTAGCAGAATGGACGAGCCCAACTTCAGTGATGGAAGAGTACACTCCAGAAACTCAAGGCAGTGAATAAATCAAAGCACTGACAACACTCATGCCGATTGTCTCTAAATGCAGGCTGGTCATGAACGAGGACTTGGACTGATCCGTTTAAACTTAAGATGTTAGTAACTGATGCAAAAAATGTAGAACAAGATCAGCACCGTGTTCTGTGGCGTTTGATCTTAGTCCTCATTGTTTGCCAGATCGAACATTTTATTCAAGTGCAGATTTTACAGTATCCAAGACTGACAAACGACCCGGCTATGTTTGGGTTGATTGTTTGGCATGCGACCCGAAGTTACAAATAAAAAAGCGATTCAGAGCTAACGTCTACGTGACCATCACTGACTTCTCAGAATAACCTTTTTCTTGCAGAAAATAGCCGCAGTAAGATTAGGGTATTCCATAAGACTGAAGAGGGTCTTCCTGGAATCATAGGGTGAGCTTGGCAAACAGTGTAGACCAAGTTCGGACGCTGCAGAATGCGCTTCTTATCAAAATCTTCACTATTCGTTTGGAATTTCAGAGTTAAATTAAACAGTTTAATCTCAGCCCAGGACTTTTACCCAAACCTACATCCCACCAACACTTTCGGTGCTTTGATTCTCAAACCAAACGATTGTATGATTACAACACGCTGTCGCTTAGGCACCATGTTTGGCGCAGTAATCAAAATTGTACAAGCGTATAGTTATCCTGTAAGCGTAATACAAACTTTTGAAGCAGACGACTTGACGATTTTATCTTACGATTCAGCTGCATCATGCGACGGGGTTGGCGACAACTGCAGTTGAAAAAGTTCCATGAAAGATCAGACGACACATGTTTTTCGTAAAACGAACAATGAACGTGTTAGTTATCTTAAAATCTCAAAAGCGCCATACAAAACATGAAGCAGACGAATTTACATTTTACCTTATTTTTCAGTGATTGGATTTCATTTGAATCAGCTGCCTGCAGATGAATCGTAAGAAAAATGAAGTTTGTGTCGCAATTTAAGAGAAAAAAAAAAGATGAAATGGCCTCTGCTACATTTCAAAATGGCCAGATTAAGATTTTACCCCTTCCACCCACGAGTTTCTCAAGTTCACTCTTCAGTCACTGAATTTGTACGCGTCCATTCTACACATGTAAATTGAGTGTCTAGTCATTAGTCGTCAACAGCATGTCAAACTATGTAGAACAGAATGCGATGCATCATTTTGAGTCATCTCACCATGTTCTACACTGTTTGCATCTGTAGGTATCTGTACTTGGCTATGAAGGGCTGAAAGGGTACAAACTCATAACACTTACATGACCTAATTAAATGCGAAGTACGTGACGCTAGAAACTTCACCGTACGGTATCAAGCCAGCAATAATTTACTCCTAACGGTTATTGCACGACCCGCAGAAAAAGCGACCGACTGAAGTCGGTTGATTTTCTAGAGTGCCCTAAAATCACCGTGTCATTCTGTCATTCGGTCATTCTGTCAGTCTGTCTGTCCGTCCGTAACCCGTTTGTGAAAATTGGTGTGTGTGTGTGTGAATTCGGGTTTAACGTCGCTTTCAACAATTTTTCAGTCATATCACGACGGTGTCTGGTTGCGACAGGGAGCTCAATGCTCACTTTTATAGTGCTGCCTCACTGAAGTATCATGTCCCAGACACATTACATGACACCACACCCAGTCACATTATCCTGACACTGGATCGACCAGTCCTAGCTCTACCCCGTAAATCTGAGTGCCAAGCGAGGAGCAGCTAGTACCATTTTTAACGACTTTGGTATGTCGCGGCCCGGGATCGAACCCGAGACCTCCCGTTCCCCGGAGCGGACACTCTACCAACTGAGCTATCGGGGCCGGTTGTGAAAATTGGTGATAGTGACTTAACCGCTTGGAATATTTAAACAATTTTTGGCATACTGATAGATATCAATGAGATCTAACCAATGAACTTGCGAAATATTACATTACATTTAGTATAGCCTCGCCGAGGCGAAAAATGTGAATATTTTCGAACTGCTTCTCCTCGGAAACCGTTGGGCCGATTGAAGTCAAATTTCATATGGAGCCTCCATGGGAAGGGGGAAACCAAACTTTGCTCATGGGGTCCAGGTCACATGACCAAAATGGCCGCCAAGCCATATATGGTCTGTCTGTCTGTCCGTCCGTCCGTAACCCGTTTGTGAAAATTGGTGATAGTGACTTAACCGCTTGGAATATTTAAACAATGTTTGGCATACTGATAGATATCAATGAGATCTAACCAATGAACTTGCGAAATATTACATTCCATTTAGTATAGCCTCGCCGAGGGGAAAATGTGAAAATTTTCGAACTGCTTCTCCTCGGAAACCGTTGGGCCGATGGAAGTCAAATTTCATATGGAGCCTCTACGGGATGGGGGAAACCAAAATTTGCTCATGGGGTCCAGGTCACATGACCAAAATGGCCGCCAAGCTATATATGGTCTGTCTGTCTGTCCGTCCGTAACCCGTTTGTGAGAATTGGTGATAGTGACATAACCGCTTGGAATATTTAAACAATTTTTGGCATACTGATAGATATTAATGAGATCTAACCAATGAACTTGCGAAATATTACATTCCATTTAGTATAGCCTCGCCGAGGGGAAAATGTGAAAATTTTCGAACTGCTTCTCCTCGGAAACCGTTGGGCCGAATGAAGTCAAATTTCATATGGAGCCTCTATGGGATGGGGGAAACCAAAAGTTTTTGCTCATGGGGTCCAGGTCACTTGACCAAAATGGCCGCCAAGCCATATATGGTAAAAACCCTTCAAAAATAGTCTTCTCCAGAACCACTGGGCAGATTTCCACGAAACTTGATAAATAGCATCTGGGACGTAGGCCCATCATAAATTGCTAAAATGGTGACCCTGGGTCGACCTTGACCTTCTTTGTGCCTAGGTCAAACTTTGACACATATGCTTTAGTATTGGAAAAGTGAGAATGCATTTTATCCTGCAAACGATTCAGAATACAGTACTAAAGTATAAGATATATTTTTGCTCCTTACGATAAGGCGCATTTATTGGGGGAACCATTTTAGGTCCAGGTCACATGACCAAAATGGCCGCCATACCCATATATGGTAACACTCATAAAGCTAAAGCATCCGCCGGGTCGTGCACTTCAGCTGAAGCACTGGTTACTGTCCAATTCTGTTGTAGGTCTGAATTACTGAATACGTAAGCACAATGTTGTGATAAATAATTAGTCACATACCGCAAAACTTCAAACATCGCACAAAAAGTGTTTTTACTTTATTGTAGCGCACGACATAAGGCAGGTTCTTGACTGAGCCGCGAAACACATCTCAGTCAACACGTGTAAGCTTTTACAAGAAAGCTGCGTCTACGCTTTGTCTTGTCATTTTGTTTTGTTTGTTTGATTTTTGTTTTAACGTCCCCGTCAACACTGTATAGGTCATTTTGGAGACTTTGCTTCCAATTTTGTGGGACTTTTACCCGACATTGAGATGAAATGACGTCTCAAGCCCTGCCACCCAATGAAACGAATAAGGTTTATTAGCATGGACGGTCCGCCTCGCACCGCGGTTCCTGGACAGGCCTAGATCCTCTAAGCGGCTTACCAGTACTATTTTGCGGGCCGGATTCAGCTCTGCGTGGAAGCATCATGCAGCCCATATATTTCTTCAAGCCCCTATGGGCGGGGGCCGTGAAATATACACGTATACTGGGTCCAAGTTACGAGAATACATCCGTTTGACAACTATCCCAGCAGACACATGACGTATATGTGACGTCACATCAACGTCGGTGCAACGTCATGACGTTGCATCGACGTTGATTTGACGTTGCCCTAGCGACATGTTCCTGCTGGGTAGTTATTTGCATGTTGTATTATCTATAATGTGCAAGTAAAATGATGATGAAAGTGTATAACAGCCGATTCACCTCAGTTTTGTGAACCAAACTAAAAATCAGCACTCCAGCGCCAATGTCCTTATCAATAAAGAAAGTAAATCTGAATTTTTCACAGAATCTGTCATTTCAGTGCCTTTTGGCGCTTTGATTATCTATAAGCATTTAAATTTTCATGCTCACGTGGGTTGAGCATGAAAACTGTCTTATAACCTCGGGACCAGGTTAGGCATGCAGAGAAAGCAAACGACTTCTGCATAATACCAGACAAATACAGTAAACACTGTCGAACATCTCAAACACACAATGCGACCATGAAAATGTGTTCATTTCGAGTCACTGAGGGTTACTAATAGTGGGTGATGCTAGGAGGCATAATGGGGATAATTAAGATATACAATAGAACTTCGATGGCTCGAACACCGATGGCTCGTTTACCATGGATGTGTCGAACCCATTCTTGAGCCCCTAGCGAAATCCTCTACATAAGAAATAGTGTGTGTGTGGGGGGGGGGGGGATTTTAGTCTTTTATCTTGCAAATGTATGCTGTGTGTACTCATTAGAATCGCCTCGATGAGGCGATTCTAATGAGTACACACAGCATACATTTTCATTATAGAACGCCGAAAAGATATCTAAAAGTATCTCGTTATGCCTCCTGGCAGTAACCCTCAGTGGCTCGAACATATTTTCGTGGTCCCAAAGGTGTTCGAGCCATTGAAGTTTGACTGCATATTTCTGCTGTTCTATGATATTTTATGTTGTGTGTACTCTTATAATCACCTCAATGAGACGGTTCTGATGAGTACACGCAACATACCTTATGTATGTATTTTGAGAATCGCTGTGAGTACACTCAACATACATTTACAAGATCAAATAAGAATGTTTACTTAAATTATCCCTCACCATTTGCTTAAGCATGGTGCGATATTGGAGTCCGATTTTCCGTCCGTACGTCCGTCAAGCCGTCAACAATCGCGTTCACCCGAGCGTTCACACAAGCGACAACCCTAGTATAAGATTCCATTTCTCAAGAACTATTAGAGCCTCATCAATGGCATTTGGTTACCCCCGCCCATAGGGGCTTGAAGAAATATATGGGCTGCATGATGCTTCCACACAGAGCTGAAACCACCCTCACACGAGTACTGGTAAACCGCTTGAGGATCTAAGCCTGCCCAGGCAAAGCGGTGCGAGTCGGCCCGTCCATGCTTATAAACCCTACTAATTTCATTGGGCGACAGGGCTTGAGATGTCATTTCATCTCAATGTCGGGTAAAAGTCCCACAAAATTGGAAGCAAGGTGTCCAAGATGACATTTACAGTGTTGACGGGGACGTTAAACCTCACATCAAACAAAATCAATGACACTTGGTAAAAACCTGCATCTTGAGGCAACTTTGATGCAAGCATCCATATTTGACATTGTCCTACATTTCATGGTTCACGGACTTTGAAAATATTTAAGATTACCCTAGCATTCACTATTTGCGAGTCCATTTTTGAAAACTTTAATGAAAGCATCCATATTTGACATTGACCTACATTTCACAGTTCACTGACTTTGTAAACATTGGCGTTTACCATAGGGTTCACCCTTATGTAAGAGTCCATGCCTGAAAGACTATAAGAGGCTCATTCATGATACTAGGTACAGGGCTATTAACTTAGAAACTTTAATGCAAGCATCCATATTTGACCTTGACCTACATTCTATGGTTCACTGACTTCGTGAATATTTGCGACCACCCTAGCGTTCACTCAAATGGTCAATTTATTTCCCAAGAGCTATACGAGCTTCAGTAATGACACTTGGTATAACTTGTATCTAGGGATGGCAACTTTAATGCAAGCATCATATTTCGCCTTGACGTTCATTTCTTGGTTCACTGACTTTGTGAACATTTGCGACCAACCGTAGCGCTCACCCAAATGGTCAATTTTATTTCTCAAGAACTACTACAAGAGCTTCATTAACGATAATTGGTACAAACTTGTATCTAGGAATGACAACTATAATGCAAGCATCCATATTTGACAATGACCAACATTTCATCGTTCACTGACTTGGTTAACTATTGTGTCAACCTTAGCTTTCACTCTAATGTTTAAGCGTTCATATTTCAAGAGCTAAAAGAGCTTCATTAATGACACTAGGTATAAGCTTGCATCCAGGAATGGAAACTTTTATGCAAACATCCATGTTTGACCGTGACCTAGATTTTATTTTTGCTGATTTTGCGCCCCCAAGGCGCGACATAGCCTTCGGCGAAATTCTAGTTATTATCTGGCGGTCCCTTGGGACTGAAGAACGGGTTCGACTCACCCATAGTAAACGAGCCATCGGTTTTGGACCCATTAAAATTTTAATTAAACCTACCGGAAGCATAAAATGAGCCATTGGTGCAGTAAAATTGAAATCACTTCCTGTAACTGAGGTCCCCTGATGCAGGGGGCCGCGGCTGCAGCAAGTGATTCGAACTTCACTCCATTGATACCACCGACCGCGGGCTTATAGTTCAGTCGGCCTGGGTAGGTGAGTCGGAATCGCGTCTGACTGTTCATCAGCATGTCGTGGGTTCGATACCAACTGGAATCGACAACATTCTTTCGTGCATGGAGACTGAACACGGCCATTCTCTTCCTTTCACTGTGTCAACCAGGATGCGTAGGTTAAGTAAACTGACTGGCTCGATATGACCTAATATTGTAGACTTGGTCCTTATATTTCGGAGTAAATAAGGCTTGTAATTACACGGGAATCGTCTGCTTAACGTGATATATCATACCAGAAATGTCAAGCCTTATTTTCTGTGGCAGAAAATAAGGCTTGACATTATGTGAGATTTGTCTATTTCAAACAAAAGGTCACACCTTATTTCATCTGGCAGAAATTAAGGATTGATAGTTATGGCAAGCGAAGTGCGCAATAAATCTTTAAACCACGGTTTGAACTTGAAACCCCATGGTTTAAAGTTTTCTAACTAGGGTTTTAAAACTTAAAACTTCAAATCACGGTTTTCAAGAAAAAAGAAAAAAGAAAAACTCTGGAATTTTAAGTTATTTTCTATTGTCTTTACTTCAATCCTTAGTTTAAAATCTTCAAACCCTAGTTTCAACGCCAAATGTACAATAAATCGTCAAAGTTTGAAACTCTGGTGATGTTGTCATCTGCGCAGTTTATATTGTTTGATTATCGTTTGCATGTTTTAAACATTAGTTTCAAATATTTAAACACCAGTACCAATTTATCTTTAAACCACGATTTAACTTGAAACCGCAACTAGAGTTTAAAACTTCAATCCACGGTTTCAAAGAAAAAGTGCACACTAACATTTATACAACGCGCTCCAAAAATTACGAATTGACTAGTTTATTTATTGATTTGAGGTTTAAAGTCCCCGTCAACACTGTAAAGGTCATTTTGGAGACGTTGCTTCCAATTTTGTGGGACTTTTAGCCGACATTGAGATGAAATGACAGCTCAAGCCCTGCTGCCCAATGAAACCAATAGGGTTTATAAGCAAGGACGGTCCGACTCTCGCACCGTTTTGCCTCTAAGCGGTTTACCAGTTCTCGTGTGCGGGTCGGTTTCAGCTCTGCGTGGAAGCATCAGGCAGCCCATCTATATCTCCAAGCTTTGATGGGCGGGGGCCTAATTGACTAGTTTAAATTCTTTATGAGTGCTCAGTGAGTCAAACCACGGACTGGGGTTTAAGCATTTATTGTGCACCTGACGTTAAAATGGCCGTTTGAGGCCATCAGAAACTATAAAACCCCAGTTTGAAAGTTGAAACCCTGGTTTAAAGAATTATGGTGTACCCGTTCTTTGAATCGGTAGTGATTCGAGTTCAAACCGCGGTTTAAAGCTTGGCTGGCCATAGATAGTATATCAGAATCATCTGCAGGGGCAAACGATTCTCATGAAATGTCAAACCTTAGTTTCTCTGGCGGACGATTGACATGAAATGTCAATCCTAATTTCTTTGAAAAAATATATAACGATATATTTCATCTGCTCTAAAATTTCCCATAGCGCCTTAAGGGTTGAAAAATTATGCGTGATCACACGCATCGAACGCAAACCGGATCTTATTTAGCGGATGAAGTTTGTGTAATTACAAAAAAAAATATATATACTTTTCCTGTGAAATATTATTACTCAGTAGCTTTTGTTATTCCCAAACCTATATAAATTCACAAACACACGATTATTATACGAATCAAAGCACTGACAGCACTGGTGGGTCGATTGTCTCAGAGTGTAGACTGGAAAAATGAAGGTGACATAGACTGTTAACATTTCGTTTAACCTAAACGACAGTTGAGGAATTATAGCTGTCAAAATAGCTACATGTGTACACATGTAGCCATACATATCTGATGCCCAACTGTTAGATTCCTGCACCGTTAGTAGAAGCCTCCGTGGTGCAGTGGTTACGCTACTCGCCTTGTAAACCAGGGATCGCAGGATCGATATCCCGGGCTTCACCAGACTTTCGGATGAGTTTTTAAACCGAGGTCCCGTCTCCGTATGACCTAAGCTGTTGGTGGGACGTAAAACTCGAACACTCATTCCTGTACCGTAAGTAAACAATGAAGCCCAAGATCAGACGCCGCGTTCTGCGGCGTCTGATCTTCAGCTTCACTGTTTGCCAAACCCAACGCTTGATTCCAGTCACCCCTCTGACATCACGGCGATAAAATAGCGCGGCTATTTCTATGAATAACCGTTAGCTGGATTTCCTACAAATCAGTGATAGTCACCCATAATTGCTTGGTCACCAGTCAGGAGAGCATCGGTTTGAGTTTTATTTAAATGAAAATTGGTTTTGATGTAACAAAAGACCTAGAGCCATTAAAGCAACAATACAGTAGAACTTCGATGGCTCGAAAACTGATGGCTCGTTTACCATGGCTGAGTCAAATCCGTTTTTAAACCCCTAGGGAATTCCTCTATGTACGAAATAGCGAGGGAAAATGTAGGATAATTTGGTCTTTAATCCTGCAAATGTATGGTGTGTGTACTCATTAGAATCGCCTCAATGAGGCATACAACATACATTTATATTATAGAACACGGAAAAGAAATCCCAAATGTATACCAATGCTTCCTGAAAGTAACCCTCAGAGACTCGAACTTTCCCTGAATCGTACAGATTTTCGTTGTCCCAAAAGGTGTTCGAGCCATTGAAGTTCGACTGTATATTGCATATTCGTGGAATTTTAATGTTGACTTTCATCATGTTGACAAGTCCATGTAATTACCCCTGAAAGCCCTGTTTGTATTGCGAAACTACAGTTTCCATGGGTATACATTACTTTCCTTATTTTGTTCAAAACACGGATTGTGGATACTAGGTAGAACCACATTACCGAGGCGGTCCTAATGATCACCACAATCTATATTTGTTGCACAAAATAGAAAAAATACTAATCTTAAGCACACATAATCATTTTGTTTTAGAAGAAAAAAGTAAATGCAGTAAAATTCCTATATAAAGACCACCTTTGGGACTGTTCAAAGGTGGTCTTCAAGACCACTTTTGAACAGACTCAAAGGTGGTCTCTGACCAGATGCCACTATATACAGAAAACTCAAAGAAAGAATAACTGAAACTTTCTAAATAAGCTTTTTAAAGCAGAATTAATCTCAATTTTTGGTGAGCGGAATCGTACTGTATTACAAATTTTCATGAGAAAAATGGCAATTTTGAGCCATCAAAACATTTACTTTGTAAAATATGGATGGGCTATTCTAAAAAATAATGCCATGAAATCAACACCCTGGTCCCCTGCCCACACCCCTGAACCCATCCCACCTCTTTCCCATATATGGGAGGTAGGGGAAATGAGGTGAAGAAAGGCTGTACATTATGTTTCATTAACTCTCCGACACAGGATTTAGACTGTTGGTATTCATTGGCGGAGATTCTAACGAACACCCTCAAATTAAAGGTTAGACATTGAAGTTGTTATAAAACTTATTTTATGTTCATTTAGTTCAATGGAATTTTTGTTATAACTAACCGTGATTCATTTTTATCAAACAGCTTCAAAGGGCCCTTTTTCTCAGAAAACCATCAATATGATAGGTCCCTGGAAAAGGTATCAGGGATTTCCTTTGAACCGTCTGGTAATTTTAATTTTCTGTACCAAAATTAATTGGACACAGTGACCAAAAGCTTCATTTAAACAGAAACCACATAAAATAAAAATCTGATATACATTTTTCAAGACCAGTCATCTTGGAACCTAAATGCCAAAACTTATAGCGGCATTATGTATAATTATATAATTTGGCCAATAAATAAAGGAGATGAACCACTTTTAAAACAGCCCGGAAAATCAAACCTCCGGTTTCCAAGATGGCTGAAAATTGGTGTCAACAAATTAAAACTGCTTTTTCTCCAAAATGACAGGAGGGACCGCCCAAGCCAATACAGAGAACCAATAGGCGATGGGGATGCTTTCTTAATTTGCATTTTTAAAACTGAGTTTGAAAAAAGTTCAGTAAAGTATTCTTTTCAACCAATGCACTTTCTTTAGACCTGGCATTCAATTATAGCCATGTTAGTTAAATGGTCCCTCATTATAAACGGAACATCAGCCAAGAAGAGATAAAAGGACCTTCATAATTGGACAATCAAATTCTAACCTTTTTCTTTCTCAAAGAACCACTAAACACAGTTAGACTACAGTTTGTGACGTTTCTTTAGAGACGATTTGTAGCCTTAGAAATGCTGTACTGGGAAAAACTTTATTGGCCTTGAAAATTTTATGGCCATTAATTTGAACATCATGCTAAATTGATAGCAAATCAAATCCCACCATTGACAGTTAAAATTTTATATTTCTTCAAATATCTCGCTTATAATAACATTGGACTGCCAAAACTTCTGTGTAACACTGTCAGTGAAAATACACTTTTGAAAAAAATCATAAAAAATAAACATTGTGGTGTAATCTATCCTTAAGGGGAATGGGTACACCTTCAGGGGAGGCAACTCCTGCAGTAGTATTTTTGTCTCCCATGTCAATAGGGGTCAACTATTAAAGGAAAGAATTTGCTCCTGAGGAGCAAATTCTTTCCTTTAAGAGTTGACCCCTTTTTCTGTGTGTCAGAGCTTATAGCAATGCAAACAGGAAGTCCCGAAAGTTGTCTCCCTTTGAAAAATGGCGGAAAAATCTGCCAGGTGGTCCCTTTCCCCTTAAGAGCAGATAATGTTTTTTTTCACTTCATTGTTAAATTTAACGTTACGCACATGCGTAATATGCGTAATGGGCGTTGCGCTTGTGCTTTTATCAGCTGTCAGTTGTTTGACCGCGTGAACACAGCTCCATAAGCCGCTTTCCAACAAAGACACGATGTTGACTCAACATCGATGCATCGTTGAATTTGCACTGAGTCTGATGCGAAAGTCTGGAGGAATAGAGGGAATAGTTTCGCTGAGCGCACATATAATCGAATACACATTTTTGTTCGACGCGACCTGTCTTTTAAAAACTAAGCTTCACATTATCCCGGAACTATAATCGCAAAGTAGTTAGAAGCAAACATAGAAGAACAGAATGAAAGGGACTTTAATATTTTCACTATTTTTCATAGTCGCACAAGCAGGTATGTATTAACTTTTTTATATTAACCCTTATCTTGCTGTTTACGACAACCCCTATCTTTGCAAACAGTGTAGATCCAGATCAGATGGCTTCTGAAGAAGCCATCGGATCAGGATCTACACTGTTGGGCATTCAGTTTATGAATTCGTAGCAATAAATTACATCAAGTAATTTGATTGGTTGATAGACAGAAATGGGTGTGGTTTAGATGAATATTCAGCAAGATAAGTGTCAAAATATTTTAATAGGGCCTGAATAATTGTTCGGAGTTGCTTTTTAAAACAGAAGTGTCTGCTGGCGGTACTTCATTCCCCTTTTTGGTAGAGACCTGTGTATTTTAAAACCCTTTCAAGATACAATAAACCTGTGTAAAACAGTGTAGTTCCAGACTCATAATGAGCCATTACATCAGGATTAACACTGTTTGCCACTCTGCCAATAATTTCGATTAAACCCCCTATTTACAAAAATGAACGTGTCCAGATTAAAAGATGCTAGACATTACGAAAACACGCCTATACAAATACATTGTAAACTTTACCGCCGAAAAGATGAATCAGTCGAATTATGGATATCCATAATTCGTCTTGGCAAATAAATACAAAAATATAGACTGAAACTAAAGGCTTTTGCGGTGAACTATGGATATCCATAATTCGAATTAAGGATATCCATTATTCGACTGATTTATGGGTATCCATAATTCGAATTATGGATATCCATAAATCGACTTATGGATATCTATAATTATGGATTAAATAGTAAAACGGCACCCCATACGGTGTGTATTTCTGCTCTTTTAGAGCAGAAATAAGAAAAATAAGATTTACCCCAATACACCCCAATTTTCTATATATATGTATATATAGAGTTTAATGTTATGGCTTGGCGACATGTTTAAACAGCTTTTTGTTGGGGAGTAGGGAAAGTATCACACATATAAGCGACTAGAATCCTCAAATAGCTTGGGCTTAACCACTGGGACTTTACCGAAGTCTTCATCCGCGTGGGCTTAACTGCTTGGATTTAACCCCTTGGGCTTGAACGAAGCCTCCATCCGCCCAAGCGTAAACCTGAAGAAAACGTTGTGTACATGCTGCGTGAGGCCTTACTTATTAGTTTAATATACAGTCGAACTTCGATGGCTCGAACACCGATGGCTCGTTTACCATGGTTGAGTCGAACCCGTTTTTGAGTCCCTAGGGAATTCCTCTGCATAAGAAAAAGTGTGTGATACTTAAGGAGATTTTTGACTTTTATCTTGCAAATGTATGCTGTGTGTACTCATTAGAATCGCCTCAATGAGGCGATTCTAATGAGTACACACAACATACATTTATGTTACAGAACACCGAAAAGATGTCCAAAAGTACCCCCGTTATGCTTTCTGGAACTATACAACATTGGCTCGAACTACCGCTGTCTCGAACAAATTTCCATTGTCCCAAAGGGGTTCGAGCCACCGAAGTTCTACTGTACTGAGAAATCAGCCGTAACCCTTTTAACCGTGCAGACCGGCACAGAAACCTATGGAAACAGTGTGGATTCAGATGATACTGCTCATAATGAACCGTCTGATCTGGATCTACACTGTTTACCAACATACCAATGATTTTGATTACCCCCTATTTTCAACATGGATGTGTCCACAATCAAAGATGGAAAAGTCCATCTCAGAAACTCAGGGCTGAAAGCGAAAATGCAAGTCATATAAAAAACGATAATTGTCAAACAAATAAGGACTATTAATATTGTTTTAAGAGATCCTTAAGATGAGTGGACACATGTGCAAACAGTTGAACTTCAATAACACGAATATCTTTGGGACCATGTTAGACATAAGGGAAGTTTGAACTAATGAGAGTTCACCATCACGTCAAATTATAAGACGTCAAAAATAAAGGTATGCTGTGTGTACTCATTAGAATCGCCTCATTGAGCAATGAGCAATGGTACGCTCCTATTGAAAAGGGAGATAAAATAATTTTGAATGAGTTGCCTCCCCAAGATAGTGTACCCCTTTACTTTAAGTAGACATGAAGTGTTTGAAGCGTTTACTTTAATTGGTGACACAACGCGCCTAAAGGAGTTTAACACATCTCCAGCCAGTTGCCATGTAAATATGGCTTCAAATTCAGCCGACGAGGGAAAGAACACAGTCTTTCGGATCAATTTACTTTAGACTTCATGTCTTTCTATAACACATACATCTGGCCCCATCCATCGGGGCTTGAAGAAATAGACTGGGCTGCATGATGCTTCCGGATGCAGAGCTGAAACTGACCGCAGATGAGTACTGGTAAACCGCTTTAAGGTTATAAGCCTGCCCAGGAAATGTGGTGAGAGTCTGTCTGCCTGTGCATATAAACCATATTGGTTTCATTGGGCGACATGACTTGAGATGCCATTTCATCTCAATGTCGGTAAAAAGTCCCACAAAATTCGAAGCAACGTCTCCAAAATGACCTATACAGTGTCGACGGGAACGTTAAACCTCAAATCAAACAAACAAATAACACATACATCTTATACATACACGTTTTATGACAGAACTACAGGTATCAAGAAGAATGTCATATGAGTTTTAATTTGCCATGGGTATGAACTGAAGCTTTTCCTGTTCATACATCATGAAAACACGCCTATATAATTTTGATCCCCTCTTTTCTTATTTCTGCTCTAAAATAAAGATTGTGGGTACTCATTAGTACCGCATCGATGAGGCGGTTCTAACGACTACCCACAATCTATATTTAAAGCAGAAATAGGAAAAATATCACAATTTTTCATCTAAAAAATTTCATTTTTTCGGCGATAAAGGTTACAATGTATTGGTATAGGCATGTTTTCGTAATGAATGAGCTTAAGACCCTTTACACTTGCCGTAGCACCATGTTTATGCTTTTAAGAATCTTTCTTTTTCTTCCCTGATACGATACTTAGCCCATATATGCCTGGAGTTCCTTAAAAGGAACATGACAAGCAGTGTAGACCTTAGACCCAGATCATCCAGCGCATGTCCATGTATATAATGCTTGCTTAAAGTACAAGAAGTTTTGTTAATCTTGCACTAAATGAAAGTAACCACATACGCTTTACACTGGTAATGGACCTGACACAAGCTACATCACGAAAACACGCCTATATACTTTTGACCCTCTTAAACCCCACTTGTTTTCTAGGAAAACTGGGGTTTAGAGGGGGTAAACATTTTTTTTCTTATTTCTGATCAAAAACGTAGGCTGTGGGTACTCGTTAGAACCGCCTCGCCGTGGCCCCACAATCTAAGTTTTTGAACAGAAATATTAAAAATATTAGAATTTTCATATGAATTTTCATATTTTTTTTGGTAAAGTTTTCAATATATTTGAATAGGCGTGTTTTCGTAATAGCACAGGTCCTAAGATATGGATAACGAAAAATGCGTGGCTTGAAAAACATCTGGTTTGAAATGTTGCATGGCATGAGAAAGTGTTCAATGCACTTGGAATGGCAAAGTAGTGAGAAAAACATCTCAGATCACTGAAAGAAAACAAAGTGACAGTCTCCCTCTCTCTTTCCCGCACGCACGCACACGCACACACATACACAAGCACGGGCGCACGTACATACGGCTCTCGTGCACACACACGCGCGCGCACTGAGGATGTGAGACCTCTTGCTAAAATATCTTTATCTCTCGTTTAAAAACAGATTTTTAAATGAAAAAATAGCTTCATGTTAACTTCCGACGGGTCGGCCTCGGTATTTCGGATGCGCGTCTGACTGCTAATCAGGAAGTCGCGGGTTCGATACCTGCCGAGTCGGCAACATTCTATCGTGCAGGTTGAGGATGAAATCTTTTCTGCGGCCAGTTTCTCCATTCCGCTAGTTGTCAGAATGTCTACTGTACTGATTAATCAAATTGCCTATATACAAGCCTGTCTCGGTTTTGGTTTGGTTTGATTTGAGGTTTAACGTCCCCGTCAACACTATTTAGGGTTAGGAAAACTGACCTGCTCGACATGACCTTAATAGTGTTGACTGGGTCGTTAGATAGCTGAGCTGAATATATAATCGATTATCAGTCCGTCCTGCCATTTTGATAAAAAATCGATTAGTAATCATGGAAGATTTGATCATAATTTTACCTTTCTGGCTTTCTGTCTAAGCATGACTTTTATCATATTTTTATACTATACCATACGTTTTGGGGCGGACAAGCCTTATCAAACAGTGTAGACCCAGATGAGACGCCACATAATGTGGCGTCCTATCAGGGTCTGCACTGTTTGCCACCCATCCAGCTATTTTAGACACAACATTGGGTAGTAAATTGTACTTATTAAATAATCGATTACTAGCAAATCACTGACGATAATATTTTTATGGGATTTAAACGACCGATTAATCGATTAGCCGATTAATCGCACCAGCCTTAGTTAGACACCAAATAATCGATTACTAGCAAATCACTAACCATAATAAGTTTATGGAATTTAAACGACCGATTTATCGATTAGCCGATTAATCGGGCCAGCCTTAGTTAGACACCAAACAGTCAAGCAAGCAGACTTCCGACGCACGCAAACAACAACAACAGAAGGAAAATACCTACTGGTCGCGGCCCGTTCGACATCGTGATGTGCTTCCGCGCTGCCTGATCAGTGTCCTCGCTGTATGCTTTAGGGTTGAAATCTGGGCTATCCAAAGAACAAAAACAGACTGGCTTCATGCACAGCTTGAGCTGAGTACTCGTTTGTCGAATGGACCCGAGGGTATAAAACTATTCTCACGCTTGGATCATTTAAAGGTCAAATTGTTAAATTTAAAAAGATTCATTGATTCAAGGAATCGAAGGTCGAAAACCGAATCAAACTATAGTTATTAGTCTATTTCAGTTTGAAGTGTGAAATATTTTAGGGAAAAAGACAACTTCAAACTGCCTCACTAGTAGGCCGTGGTGTATGAATGTCATTTGACGTGTCACCGCTAACAATTCTGGTTCTGTTATATAGATGTACATTAAAATTTTAAATATTTAAAATATGAAATACTCTTGTTTGATAGTCCCCAGGAACTGTATAATTAGCTATCTGAATAATTGAAACTGATCTCAACTGGTATGCTATATTTTCAATTGCAAACCTTAAATTCAGATTTTAAATAGTTAATTAAAATGATTTCAATTTCAGTTTCTGTATTTGTAAGTGGATGACATAACGTACAGAACTTACTGATCTGTTTAAAAGTCATGTAAAAACACTTAATTCATATGGTCTAAATGAAAATTTCAATTAAATGGTAGTTTTAAACATTTTAAAAACTACTTTAAATGTTTAAATTTAAGTTTGAATTTTGAAATCAAATTTCTCAATTATATCATAAATTATGAACAGCATGCAGAGAAATCAAAGGGCGTGACACAAATATATTTGACAACCGTAAAATGGAAAACACGGTAGTTCAAAATTATTTAAAAAAAAAAAAAAAGAAAGAAAAAAGGTTGAAACCACTATGACATCTATTGGTTAAAACCAAAGAAACTTCAAGGTGGGATACTCTTAGTAGAAAATAGGCATTATCAAATTTAAATGAGCATAACTTTAGAACGAATTGTAATTTTTTTACGCCGTTTTCAATTAAATTGTGTCTGCTTTCACCCTGCTTGATATTAAGAATATTTCTAATTTCGTTGTAATTGCTTTTTAAACATGAAATTTGTCCTGCTCATAAATTTTAAATGCCAACAGTTGTTACTTACTTGTTGGTATATTAAAATTTATGAGCAGAACAAATTTCAGCAGGACAAATCATTAACTGTCTTGCTCATAAAGTTTAATGATCATAAAATTTGTCCTGCTCATAAATTTTAAAATGCCAACAATTGTTGGCACTTTAAAATTTATGAGCAGGACAAATACCATTCTCTGCTGATCTGAGCATGAAAAAAGGGCATATTTGAAGGCAGTGTTAAATCTGTGAGCCACACAGTTTTCATGTTCAGTTGAGTTTTGTTGTGCTCTGACTTACTTTATTATGCTCTCCGAAGAATTTCGGGGGAGTATATAGTCGCCGCTTCGTCCGTGCGTCTGTACGTCCGTGCGTCCGTCCCGCTATTGTCCACGCGAATTCTCAGAATCTACTAGTCGGATTCCAATGAAACTTCATGGGAATATTAAGTATCGAAGGTGGATGCGCTTATCACCTGCGTGTTTTGGTTCGATGATTTTTTCAACAGTTATGGTCCTTTGATGAATTCTGCATGAATATGTTGGGTACTGTTCGTGTCCACGCGAATTCTCAGCAACTACTTGCAGAAATTCAACGAAACTTGAATGGAATCTTAAGCAGCAATAGCGGATGCGCATGTTATCCGTGCTATCTGGTAAGATGATTTGTCACAGAGTTATGGTACTTTGTTTAAAGCTGCAGTGTAAGGTCACTGTGGCTATTTTTAGAAAAATAATGTCACCACTCTGGTGCCTACATTTATTGATGGATTTTAATATAACTTCACACAAATGTTGGGTATGATAATATCTTGAGCATGTTCGACTTCCAGGATCCTAGGCTCAAGGTCAAGGTCACTGTGGTTATTTTTAGAAAAAAACTTTGTCATCGCTCTAGTGCCTACATTTATTGATGGGTTTTAATATAATTTCACACAAATGTTGGATATGATTATATCTCGAACAAGTTTGACTTTCAGAGTCCTGGGCTCAAGGTCAAGGTCACTGCGGCTATTTTTAGAAAAAAAAACTTTGTCATCGCTCTAGCGTCGTCACTTGCTGATGGATTTGAATATAACTTCACACAAATGTTGGTATAATAATATCTCGAGCAACTTCGACTTTCAGGATCCTGGGCTCAAGGTAAAGGTCACTGGTTATTCTTTAAAAAAAATAAAATAAAAAAAAATATCATCGCTCTAGTGCCTACATTTATTGACGGATTTCAATATAATTTCACACAAATGTTGGGTATGATAATATCTCGAGCAAGTTTGACTTTCAGGGTCCTGGGCTCAAGGTCAAGGTCACTGCGGCTATTTCTAGAAAAAACTTTGTCATCGCTCTAGCGTCGTTATTTGCTGATGGATTTTAATGTAACTTCACACAAATGTTGGGTATGATAATATCACGAGCAAGTTTGACTTTTAGGGTCCTGGGCTCAAGGTCAAGGTCACTGTGGCTATTTTTAGAAAAAGCTTGATGGAGGCAGAAATTTTTCCAACTGTAAAAGGAGTTCCATTACACACAACCTTTCATTATCAACCTCTCATCATTCTGATATGACTGAAATACTACTAAAAAGGATGTTAAATCGCAAGTCATCCATCTACATTAGAGTTGCAGATAAATTGGATCAAAGTGAAAGAAGCTAGTCTTGGCAGATGGTCAAAACGACCTTTTTTGACAGTCAAGGGGATAAGATCAGATCCATTTTCGAACCCGTCTGATATTTTACATGCATGTAAAGGCACCCAATACGGAACCATACCTGGAGACAGTCCTATGAGGATTGCCTCTGTGTACGAGGGTTAGTTTTCAATAATTTGTACTAAAAGTAAGTTTTACTCAATTAATATAGCTAAACTGCCACCCAGGATCTTGGGGTATGGTATCGTACCTGAAGACACTTCCTTTCATTTATTCCGACTTTTGTGTTGCTGATGTTTGTATGACAGTGCCATCAGGCAAGCTAATCTGTCCACCGACAGGTTTTGTTATACTCCATTTTGAAGTACAGTGAGTATACACAGTATACCGCTCTTTAACTAGGATAATGTTTCATGTTCCGACTATTGCATCCATCGGTTTCACCGATATTCTTGTTTTTCCTACAGCTGTTGTCAGGGATTGGTTTCAGCATGATCTTTCTGACGAAATAGCAGTCCATGTCGAAGACGTTCCGTTTGATGTCTACGAACCATGTGATTTAATCATCCGACAAAGTGGTTTCCCCATTGACTATGTAGCTACGGGCTTCGGTGGTGACTTTGTATCCCTCACCTGTGATGCCAGATGCAAGGGCCCTGGGGCAACGCCTGCCTTGGCATGGTATAAAGAACCAAGTGAAAGACCAATACCTTCAACAAGGAGTCGGTGAGAGGGATTTTTTTCTTTGTATCTTCAATAACAAAAATATAGGGATCAACCATGGTTTTTCATGCATTAGCATCTGCCGGATCCCGAGGAAGCTGTTTGAACATGAGGCCCCTAGGCCGAATGTTCAAATATCTTCCGAGGGATCCGGCAAATGATAATGCAATGAAATAACAATGGATGATCGTTGTTCTTGCATAACTTATGAATCCGACGGTAAATTTTGACGAAAACGCCCAAAAGCTCTATATAAACTCTTCAAATGCGATAGGCAAACCAAAATGGCGGCAAGTTCAGAATATTGTTTACAATGACGTTGCCATGCAGTGACGTCATCATAGAACTCTAAAACGCTACGTTCAGGGCGATAACGTTACGTTGCTCAACGTAACGTAAACAAAGCAAGGCCCGTCTTGTGATATCAAAAGCTCAAAATCTATGTTCAAACAGCACGCGAATTTCATGATTTGAACATGGTTTTTGATGTTTTGAGCACGGCTTTCGGTCCATTTGACAATGGCTTCAAACAGTCATGCGCATAGGTATTTATGCAAGAATAAATGATCTTGCATAAGTGATATGGAAAGAGATTTCAAAGAGCTTCATATATCTCATACGCTTTGATCTTTGGTGTGGCATTCTTCTTATCATATCGCCATTGTGGTCGATAGTTTGGCATTCGACCCAAAGCTACTTAGCGCGGCAGCTTTTCGTCGACTATCACTGATTTGTAGGAAATCCGAGTAATGTTTAATATAGAAAATAGCCACATTAGTTTTAACACTGAAATCTGTGTGTTGCGTGAGAGTGTTGCAGGGGTATACATTATTTTTCATAGTTTGGTCAAAAACATAGATTGAGGCGGCTCGAGCACCCACAGTTTATGTTTGGTCTAGAAATAAGAAGTTATCCGAATAGTGCTGATTCGGACGATTTGAAATACACCGTTTCAACAAAGGGATGTGTTTTCGTAATGTTTTGTGATATTTTGTGATATGTTTTCGTCAAACACGCCTAAAGGAGACGGATGAAAGCTTATATAGTTTATTTCGTGACCGCTTGAAATTCCACCAAGTAATATTCGCTTCAACATTGTTTTTGTAATCTTTTGCAAAATGCCAGATTTAAGTAACGAAGTAATTTTGAAACTAATAATGTGCAACGACATTTTGCATTATGGTCCATCAAAACATGCCTCTGTGGCCCAGTGAATAAGGGTGGTGTCTCTTTAGCGCCAGATCCTTCACCGTAATGAGATTGAGTCTCGCACCGGCCACACGTGAGGCGCCGTTTTTACCCCCGGTTAGCTGTTGTTTATCGATCGTCTCGATTTAAACCAACCCCTAACCGGTACCCTGGCAAACAGTGCAGGCCCAGATCAGACGCCGCAGAACGCGGCGTCTGATCAGGGCCTCCACTGTCTGCTAAAAGTTCAGTCATTTTCCAAATAAATTTTGATGAAAACACAACCTGACACCCCTAAAGTCTGAAATGAACTCCTGCTATATATAAAGAGGTACAAAAAGGGTTAATGAAATATTGTAATCAAAGTTGTGGGTGGATTGTCTCTTGAGTGTAGGCTGGTTCTGAACGAGGACTTAGACTGGTTTCGTTTTACCCTTAAATTGTTGTACTGTAGACTCTGATCAGACGTCTGATCTGGCCAAATTCAGTCCAGATTCTATCGATAAACCTGTTACGCAACTCTCTGACCTCACAGCGATAAGGATAGCGTGGTTATTTTCTATAAATAACTGTAACCTTGATTTCCAACAGTGACTTCAGCGTTTAAAAAAGGCTTCCATACGGGAAAAGTTAGGCCATATGAAATCAAGGGAACAAACCTGTACTGGCAGTTTTTCCAGGTAGCTTCCAGAATTACGCTACTTGACACCTGTTTTAAAGCAATTCGGCTATAGTCGGCAGTTTTCGGTGACTATCGGTTGTGACCGTTAATCCTTGTCTCAGACAATTGCTTGAGGGCATTACAGTGGCATATTTGTTATAACTAAATATGATGATTTATTGGTCCATACACAATACGGATTAAATTGCTTTTCAAATATTATAGTATTTTAAGGGAAAGTGTTTGTTTTATTCCGCATTTATAAATAACCTACTGCCACTTTTATTTTATTTTATTTATTTATTTATTTATTTATTTTTTTTTTGCGAAGTCGTTAGTTAACGAGTCGTTAAATTTTTTATCATTTTGTACAGCAAAAAAATGCGAATAGGGTTTGCATCAATTTTGCAAAAAGCTCCTCACATTTTCCAGCAGAAATACAAGAGTATTAGGTACCTATTCAATAATTAACGTTTTGACCAGTAGCGAGTTCATTAACCCATTCAGCATACCAGAAACCCCTTAAGGGGTACCTTGGCAAACAGTGCAGGCCCAGATCAGATGCCACAGAACGCGGCGTCTGATCAGGGCCTGCACTGTTTGCTTAATGTTCAGTCATTTTCCAAATAGATTTTGATGAAAACACAACCTGACACCCCTAAATTTTGAAATGGAGTCCTGCTGTTTATAATGTGGAAGATTCCATTTGGTACCTAAAGGGTTAACTTACGCTGCTTTCAACAACTTGGTCTTGATGCTCAATGTGTGTTAAGTAGAACGCAGTTGACTAAATGTTAAAGTTTTGAAAGTTTTGAGACGGATTGACAAACGCTACTAAGTACAGTAGCTTTGCACTGCTGATTTCACGTGCCTGTCACTGGTTTATTTGAAACCCATCATTGAAACTGCTCTAACGAGTACCCACAATCTATGTCTTGGACCAGAAAGAGCAAAATAATGTATGCCCCTGTTAATACAGAGTGTTTTGAGGGGTTCTTCAAGGACTTGCTTTACGTGATGGAAAACGGCTATTTAAAGCCGCACGCCAGGGATCGAAAGAATGTGCACTGCACTGGTTAACCGCTTACGTATAAGCCTGTCCAGGAAAAGATTGGATAGGTAAACTGATCGGCTCAAAAAATGACCTAAAATAGTGTTGACTGGACCGCTAAATTCCAATACAAACAAAAGCTCTGTTGGCCTCGTTAAGCAATAAAGGGGTACACAGTAAGCAAAGTGTTTCATTTTTAATCATTTTATTAGCTCACCTGACCGAAGGTCATGGTGAGCTTTTGTGACCGTAAGATGTCCGGCGTCGTCGTGCGTCGTCCGTCGTCCGTCGTCCGTCGTGCGTAAACTTTTTCTTGTGAACAAACTAGAGGCCACAGTTTTGGTCCAATCATCATCAAACTTGCTCAGAATGATCATCATGACAATATCTCGGTCAAGTTCGAATATGGGTCATGTCGGGTGAAAAAGTAGGTCAGTAGGTCAAATCATAGAAAAACCTTGTGAACACTCTAGAGGGCACAGTTTTGGTCCAATCATCATCAAACTTGCTCAGAATAATTATCATGACAATATCTCGGTCAGGTTCGAATATGGATCATGTAGGGTCAAAAAGTAGGTCAGTAGGTCAAACCACAGATAGTCCTTGTGAACACTCTAGAGGGCACAGTTATGGTTCAATTATCATCAAACTTGCTCAGAATGATCATTGTGACAATATCTCGGTCAAGTTTGAATATGGGTCATGTCGGGTCAAAAAGTAGGTCAGTAGGTCAATTCATAGAAAAACCTTGTGAACACTCTAGAGGGCACAGTTATGGTCCAATCATCATCAAACTTGCTCAGAATAATCATCCTGACAATATCTCAGTCAAGTTTGAATATGGGTCATGTTGGGTCAAAAAGTAGGTCAGTAGGTCAAATCATAGAAAAACCTTGTGAACACACTAGAGGGCACAGTTATGGTCCAATCATCATTAAACTTGCTCAGAATGATTGTCATGACAATATCTCGGTCAAATTTGAATATTGGTCATGTCGGGTCAAATGTAGGTCAGTAGGTCAAATCATGGAAAAACCTTGTGAACACTCTAAAGGCCACATTTTTGGTCCAATCATCATCAATCTTGCTCAGAATGATCATTAGCTCACCTGACCGAAGGTCATGGTGAGCTTTTGTGACAGTAAGATGTCCGGCGTCGTCGTGCGTCGTCCGTCGTCCGTCGTGCGTCGTCCGTGCGTAAACTTTTTCTTGTGAACACACTAGAGGCCACAGTTTTGGTCCAATTATCATCAAACTTGCTCAGAATGATAATCATGACAATATCTCGGTCAAGTTCGAATTTGGGTCATGTCGGGTAAAAAAGTAGGTCAGTAGGTCAAATCATAGAAAAACCTTGTGAACACTCGAGAGGCCACAATTTTGGTCCAATCATCATCAAACTTGCTCAGAATGATCATTGTGACAATATTTTAGTGAAGTTTGAATATGGATCATGTCGGCTTAAAAAGTAGGTCAGCGGGTCAAATCATAGAAAAACCTTGTGAACACCCTAGAGGCCACAATTTTGGTCCAATCATAATCAAACTTGCTCAGAATGATCATCATGACAATATCTTGGTCAAGTTCGAATATGGGTCATGTCCGGTCAAAAAGTAGGTCAGTAGGTCAAATCATAGAAAAACCTTGTGAACACTCTGAAGGCCACTGTTTTGGTCCAATTATCATGAAACTTGCTCAGAATGACCATTGTGACAATATTTCAGTCCAGTTCGAATATGGGTCATATCGGGTTAAAAAGTAGGTCAGCGGGTCAAATCATATAAAAACCTTGTGAACACCCTAGGGGCCACAATTTTGGTCCAATCATAATCAAACTTGCTCAGAATGATCATCATGACAATATCTCGGTCAAGTTTGAATATGGGTCATGTCCGGTTGAAAAGTAGGTCAGTAGGTCAAATCATAGAAAAACCTTGTGAATACTCAGGAGGCCACAAGTTTGGTTAAATCATTAATCTTGCTCAGAATGGTCATTGTGACAATATCTTGGCTAAGTTTGAATAAAGGTCTTTTCGGGTCAAAAAGTAGGTCAGTAGGTCAAATTAAAGAAAAAACTTGTGAACACTCTAGTTTTACATAGACTTATATAGGGAAAATCTTTAAAAATCCTTTTCTCTGAAACCACAAGGCCTAGGTCTTTTATATTTGGTATGAAGCTTCATCTAAAAGACCCCTAACAAGATTATTCAAATGATAGTGCTGAGGCCAAAAATGTCCCCGCCCCCGGGCCCTTTGGTTTTACATAGGCTTATATAGGGAAAATCTTTAAAAATCTTCTGCTCTGAAGCTGCAAGGCCCAGGACTTTGATATTTGGTATTAAGCTTTATCTAGTGGACCCCTACCAAGATTGTTCAAATTATAGTGCTGGGGCAAAAAATGCCCCCGTTCCGGGGCCCTTTGGTTTTACATGGCCTTATATAGGGAAAATCTTTAAAAATCTTCTTCTCTGAAACCGCAAGGTCCAGGACTTTGATATTTAGAATGAAGCTTCATCCATTGGACCTCTACCAAGATTGTTCAAATTATCGCCCTTGGGCCAAAAATGCCCCCGCTCAGGGGCCCTTTGTTTTTACATAGACTTATATAGGGAAAATCTTTAAAAATCCTTTTCTCTGAAACCACAAGGCCTAGGTCTTTTATATTTGGTATGAAGCTTCATCTAAAAGACCCCTAACAAGATTATTCAAATGATAGTGCTGAGGCCAAAAATGTCCCCACCCCCGGGCCCTTTGGTTTTACATAGGCTTATATAGGGAAAATCTTTAAAAATCTTCTGCTCTGAAACTGCAAGGCCCAGGACTTTGATATTTGGTATTAAGCTTTATCTAGTGGACCCCTACCAAGATTGTTCAAATTATAGTGCTGGGGCAAAAAAAGCCTCCACCTGGGGCCCTTTGGTTTTACATAGGCTTATATAGGGAAAATCTTTAAAAATCTTCTTCTCTGAAACCGCAAGGCCCAGGACTTTGATATTTTGTATGAAGCTTCATCTAGTGGACCCCTACCAAGATTGTTCAAATTATAGCCCTTGGGCCAAAAATCCCCCTGCTCAGGGGCCCTTTGGTTTTACATAGACTTATATAGGGAAAATCTTTAAAAATCTTCTTCTCTGAAACCGCAAGGTCCAGGACTTTGATATTTAGAATGAAGCTTCATCCAATGGACCTCTACCAAGATTGTTCAAACTATCGCCCTTGGGCCAAAAATGCCCCCGCTCAGGGGCCCTTTGTTTTTACATAGACTTATATAGGGAAAATCTTTAAAAATCCTTTTCTCTGAAACCACAAGGCCTAGGTCTTTTATATTTGGTATGAAGCTTCATCTAAAAGACCCCTAACAAGATTATTCAAATGATAGTGCTGAGGCCAAAAATGTCCCCGCCGCCGGGCCCTTTGGTTTTACATAGGCTTATATAGGGAAAATCTTTAAAAATCTTCTGCTCTGAAACTGCAAGGCCCAGGACTTTGATATTTGGAATTAAGCTTTATCTAGTGGACCCCTACCAAGATTGTTCAAATTATAGTGCTGGGGCAAAAAAAGCCTCCGACTGGGACCCTTTGGTTTTACATGGCCTTATATAGGGAAAATCTTTAAAAATCTTCTTCTCTGAAACCGCAAGGCCCAGGACTTTGATATTTTGTATGAAGCTTCATCTAGTGGACCCCTACCAAGATTGTTCAAATTATAGCCCTTGGGCCAAAAATGCCCCCGCTCAGGGGCCCTTTGGTTTTACATAGACTTATATAGGGAAAATCTTTAAAAATCTTCTTCTCTGAAACCACAAGGCCTAGGTCTTTTATATTTGGTATGAAGCTTCTTCTAAAGGACCCCTACCAAGATGATTCAAATTATAGTGCTGGGGCCAAAAGTGGCCCCGTCCCGGGGCCCTTTGGTTTTACATAGACTTATATAGGGATAATCTTTAAAAATCTTCTCTGAAACCACAAGGCCCAGGACTTTGAAATTTGGTATGAAGTTGCATCTAATGGACCTCTACCAAGATTGTTAAAATTATAGCCCTGGGGCCAAAAATGCCCCCACTCTGGGGCCCTATGGTTTTACATAGACTTACATGGGGAAAATCTTCAAAAATCTTCTTCTCTGAAACCACAAGGCCTGGGTCTTTGATATTTGGTATGAAGCTGCATCTAGTGGACCTCTATCAAAATTATTCAAATTATAGCCCTGGTACCAAAAATGTCCCCGCTCCGGGGCCCTTTGGTTTTGCATAGACTTATATAGGGAAATCTTTAAAAATCTTCTCTGAAACTGCAAGGCCAAGGCCTTTGATATTTAGTATGGAGCTTTATCTAGTGGACCTCTACCAAGATTGTTCAAATTATAGCCCTGGGGCCACAAATGCCCCCACCCCGGGCCGGGGCCCTTTGTTTTTACATAGATTTATATAGCCCTGGGGCCATTTGGTTTTGCATAGGCTTATGTAGGGAATATCTTTAAAAAAAATCTTCTTCTCTGAAACTGCAAGGCCCAGGTCTTTGAAATTTGATGTGTAGCTTTATCTAGTGGACCTTTGCCAAGATTGTTCTAATTATAGCCTTTGTTGATGTTTGGTATGAAGCTTCACCTTTAAGACCTCCCTCAACATTATGCACATTAAAACCCTGGGGCCAATAATGGCCCTCTCTGGGGCCCACTTGTTACACTATGGATCAGGTGAGCGATCCAGGGCCATCATGGCCCTCTTGTTTGACAACTAATCGGTTTTTAATCCGTTGAACCCATACTGGCCTAACATTACTTAACCCTTTTTATACCAAGTGGAATCTTCTTCCTATAGCAGGAGTCCATTTCAAAATTTAGGGGTGGCAGGTTGTGTTTTCTTCAAAACCTATTTGGAAAATGGTTGATTTTTTTAAACAGTGTAGGCCCAGATCAGTCTGATCTGGGCCGACCGATCTGGGCCTGCACTGTTTGCCACGGTTTCGAGTCTGAACTGGGTTACTCACGATTAGCAGTGAAATATCTGCATATCTGAAACAAATAAGGATATTATTTTCACACTGCGAAGCTTGTGATAAACAGCTGTTTAACTACAGCATAGTCGCGTATAAAATGAAGAGATTTCTGTTTTGTCGAAACAAAAAAAAAAAAAAAAAAAAGCAGAAAATTTTTCATCTCGTGTATTGAAAATAATAAAAAAAAATCACCCATGCTGCACACTCGTGAAAACTATGACGTTTTCAACGCACTCGTTAGAAAAGTTTTTTTTTTTGGCACGAGTGAAAAATTTAATGTTTTTAATACGCTCGATGAAATAATATTTTTGGTATTTCTCATAAAAAAAAAGTAAATACATACATTAGGTTAACAAGTCCGTGAAATGAACACCCCATAAACCCCACTTTGTATAGGAGAAAACTTGGGTTTACGGGGTATACACTATTTTGAGCTCACTGAAGCGGTTCTAACGAACGCCCATAACCTATGTTTGCAGTATAAATAAGAAAATTATCGCGGATTTTCATTAGAAAAATAGCTATTTTGGAGATATGAAAAAATGCACGTTGACGCACGAGTGTGTTAATTCTTGCTCCAAAACATCAATTGTGGGTACTCATTAGGACCGATGAAAGAGATATATCTTGGAGAAGAAAATAGGATACTTGATAAATAGCGAATAAGATTATATGACAAACCCCAGACCAACCTGGCATCTGCACAATCTGATCAGAGTGTTCATTGTGCGTTATATGGATATATTTTGTTATAATTGAAAGACTTGAATTGTGCTCAACCCTTTTTCTTTCTTTTTGTTTGGGGTTGGGGGGGGGGGGGATGGGGGCCGGGGTGGGCTAAATTCTAATTAACAGAAGCTTAGGGGTGAAAGGGAAAGCGTTAACTGGACCGAGTCCATTAACTGCAGAGAACGTTTGTCTAAAGATTACCTAACATAAGTTTGTCGATATCATGTCAACAATTAAGGCTTCCGGGTCATAAAGCAATTAATTTGAATATACACACAGCGCGTGTCAACTCTAAAATTCTGTGCATTTATTAATTGATGCGTATTAATCGAAACTTGTTAAATCAGCTTTTGTTGATTTCTTTCTGGTTAGCATTAAAATATATTTTGTTTTGAAACCCTGACAACACATTACAAAACATGCCTGTACAACTACACAGTAAATTTTATTGCCGAAAAAGAGAAAATTTTAAGATGCATTACGATAACACACACGTCATGCACACGTGCAGCATAATACATTTTCCACATCTCCAAAATGGTTACTTTTCCTATGAAAATCCGTGATATTTTTCTATTTTATACTGAAAACATAGGTTGTGGATGCTCGTTAGAACCGCCTCGTTGAGGCGGTTCTAACGAGTACCCACAACCTATGTCTTGGAGCAGAAATAAGAAAAATAATGTATACCCCCGTAAATCCCAGTTTTCTCTATATAAAGTGGGGTTTAGGTGGGTGTTCATTTCACGGACTTGTACATGTGATGGAAAAATTGTGAAATTTTCTGTTGCACAAAATATAGATTGTGTAACGAGTACCCACAATCTATATACAGAGTAGAAATAAGAAACAAGGTTTACCTCTATTATATAAAAGTGGGGTTCAAGGGGTCAAAATTATATAGGCGTGTTTTCGTGATGATTATTTTTCTGTGTGTAATTACATGCAATTTATCCCAGAAAATAATATTTGAACCAGGGCACAGCACTCCCTACAATTTACGTGTGCCCAGCAAAGAATCACATCAGCTTGCGCATCCTAGACTTTTCTTGCTGCATGAAGAAGCATTGGATCTTTCGCACAACGTAGACCCTGATCAGAAAAAGTACCTAAAAGTACCTAAAGTACAGTATCTGTAGTATTCCCACAACCGGCATGATTGGCAGTAATTAGCAACAATTGCCAATTAAGCATGTGTGTGAAGAACTCGAAAAAAAAAAAAAAAAAAAAAAGATTTTTCACCGAAATCAATATATTTTCGATAGTCAAAAAAAATCAATAAATAAAGTTTTTTTTTTCTTTCTTCTTCTTCTTTTGTAAACAATATGAAGTGTTTGTTAATTGCGCATCAGTCACATGCAGAAAAATATATTAAACAAGAAAACAACAAATCAAAAACAGTAAATATATAAATAAGACGATATAAAAATAAATTTATTTCAGCATTAAATGACATTAACAAAAATGTTTTCAGCAGCTCACTTTGATATTCGTCTTAAACCAGCTAAAACCCGGAAATTTCCGATTTAATCCGAAAATCGCGTAATATGAGAACCGATAGCTATAAATAGATACAATGAGGAGAGACGGCTGAAAGTACTGAAAATGGCAAGAAAACAACCTGAAAATGACTAACTTTGTTTTTATTTGATCTTCCGTTATTTGATACTGTTGGAAAGAAAAATCATTTATCTTCTAGAATTTAAAGTCACATTTTTAACAACGTATTTTATAATTTAATTATTACGGTATAAAGACAGACACCCTCGTGAGTTTTTGTTAATTTTCTATTGAAGTAAACGAGAGGTTCACGAGACGAAGGGTCCTATTTTCATTTCAAAATTGACCAGTTTAAATTTTATTTAAAAAATATAAAATTATAATCAAAATTAAGATAAAAGATTGAATTTTCATAATTTTCAATCACATTTTCGCTATCTAGCCTAGTATTTTTTCAATCATGTCTTAGTTTCACATGCCCTATTAATTTCTATACAATTTGTCTCGCGGTTTAAATCGGACACAGGTAATAGGCGGATTACAATTGTCCCACATGTGGGCTTTAAAGCTTTGGCTCCACAGATACACAATCGACAAAAAATGTGATGCATCAACAAACATAACATATCCGGGTGATTAACCCTTTTTGTACCAAATGGAATCTTCCTTCTTAAATATAGCAGGAGTCCATTTCAAAATTTAGTTGTTTCAGGTCGTGTTTTCTTCAAAATTTATTTGGGAAATGGCTTAACTTTTTGCAAACAGTGTAGGCCCTGATCAGACGCCCCGCTCTGTGGCGTCTGATCTGGGCCTGCACTGTTTGTCAAGGTACCCCTTTAGGGGTTTCTGGTACTGAATGGATTAAAAGACTCCGTGGTGTTCGCCTTGTAGATCAGTGGGCGCAGGATCGATCCCGGGCTTCTTCAGACTTTCGGATGGGTCTTTAAACCGGGGTCCCGTCTCCGTATGACCTTAGCTGTTGGCAAGACGAAAAACTCAAACACTCATTCACACTTAATACCCGTGTGACATAGTACATTTATTTATGGCAACAGAAACGACATTTTTTTTTTTGCAGTCTTATTTCTTCTTTATGTAGTAAGCATAAGTTGTAGGTGCTCGTTAGAATCGCCTCGACGAGTGGTTCTAACGGGTACCCATTCTATTTGTCTTGGAGCAGAAAAAAGAAAAGTATGCGTCTGTAAATCCCCACTTTTTCCCTGTATAAAATGGGTTTCCTTGGATTTTTTAAACATGGACTTGTTAACGTGATGTTAACGTGATGTTTTATAATTGAACTCGATTACAACCGAACCCTCAACAAAACATGTAGGACCGGCGTTGACTCAGATCAGACAGTGCAATATCATGCCCTCCCGAACCTAAAGCGTTAAGCAAAAAAAAAGTGACTACCCAGACTGAGTCGGAGTACAAGTTCCCGCCACAAAAAAGTATTCTTGTATGTTTTGTCATGATTCGGTCCAATTAGTGTTATATAAATAAAGAAACGATGTAATTTTGATGACATCTCACTCACAAGCTCTTGACTGATTCAATGTTGGCGAATATCATCATCATCATCATCATCATCATCATCATCATCATCATCATCATCATCATCATCATCACGACGACGACCACCACCACCATCATCGTCACAACCACCAACACCTTCATCATCATCCTTGTCATTACTACCACCTCCACCACCACCACCATTATCATCATCATCATCGTCATCGTCATTACCACCACCACCACCACCATCATCATCATCATCATAATCATCATCTTCATTATCAGCATCAACATCATTGTCTTTTGTCGTCCTCCGCCTCTTCCTCCTCCACTTCCATTCTTTTATTCTCGACACCCTCCGATCGGGGCTTTGAGAAATAGATTTGGCTGCACGATGCTTCTGCGCAATGCTTTAACCGCCCAGTCAACGCTATTAAGGTCATTTTTAAGCCGGTCAGTTTACCTATCCATACTTTTCCTGGACATGCTTATACGTAAGCGCTTAACCAGTACAGTGCACATTCTTTCGCCAGAAATTGACAACTGCCCTTCTTGAATCAGCGGAAGGGACAGAATGACAGTAGAAAAGATTTTATGAACAATCTTCACGAAAGAATGTTGCCGACCCCGGCAGGTATCGAACCCGCGTCCTGCTGATCGACAATCAGACGCGCATCCGACTGAGCTACCGAGGCCGGCCATGCGCAATGCTGGAACCGATCGAACATGAGTACTGGTAAACCGCTTAGCAATTTGTTTTGGTGACAGGGCTTGAAATGTCATGGCATCTCTATTTCGGGTAAAAGTCCAATAAAAATGGAAGCGACGTCTCCAAAATGACCTAGATAGAGTTGAGGAGGACGTAAAACAAACAAACAAACAAACAAAATCATCTTTTATTCCAGTTTGTCTAGCTACAGTCGAAGTTCTAGTCGAGTCCAAAGGCTCTTCATCTCTTTCTTTCTTCAAAGACATGTTGGAGTTTACACGTGCAGGGGCTGGCTCGGACCAATAATCGGGTGGGTGGAAAAGAGCATCACGCTGCAGATGGGTAAGTGGCCCAAATGTTAGAGACTGCATTTTAACCCATTTTGTACCAAATGGAATCGTCCTCCTTATATATAGCACAAGTCAATTTAACAAGAAATCAAAATTTAGGGGTGCCATGGTTGTGCTTTCTTCAAAATTTATTTGGAAAATGGCTGAACCATTTGCAAACAGTGTAGGTCCTGATCAGACGCCGCATATTGCGGCGTCTGATCTGGACCTGCACTGTTTGCCAATTACCCCTTTTTGGGGGGTTTCCGGTACATAATGGGTTAATCCAGCGTTAACGCTTCAAATGCGAAGAAACATGCACCAGGCAATGCCATCTGTTAATTTCGTCTGCTGCTACTTCTGGCATTTTTAAAACATTTTTTTTTTTTTGCATACAGGCAAACAGTGTGGTCTCTGATCTGACTGTTCCTTACCTTTAGGAGCAGTCTGTTCTGGGTCCACATTGTTTGCAACAATGGCTTTTAAACTGTGGCTGTGGAGCGCTGTTGTGCAGTGGTAAATCATCGGGTTTGAGATCGAGAGGTAGCCGGTTCGATCCCCACAAGCGTCAAGTGTTGTTTCCTTGAGCAAGAGACTTTATCCACATTGTTTAGTACAGGTTACTACCCAGGAAAAGAGGGCCACATGGAAGATTAGTACTAGTACTAAATGTGGTACCCTCTATAAATAAGGTCGATTATTATTTTTTTTTTATTATGATGGGCATTTTTAGAGTTAATTGAAAGCAGATATTAATGGGCCAATTACAGTCAAACATTAATGGCTCAAAGACCTTTTGGATCATGAAAACTTGTTCGAGATAGTGGTAGATGAGACACTGAGGATTAAATACAGCGCCATATCAGGATGGATAACAGGGATAAAACTTTCAATTTCAAACAAGGCGGCTCTGAGTACACACCTTTCAAGATAAAACAGGCCCCCGCCCATCGGGGCTTGAAGAAATAGATTGGGCTGCATGATGCTTCCACGCAGAGTGGAAACCGACCGCACTTAAGTACTAGTAAACTTAGAGGTTCTAAGCCTGCCCGGAAAAAGTGGTGCGAGTCAGACCGTCAATGCATATAACCCCTATTGGGTTTCATTGGGAAGCAGTGCTTGAGATGTCATTTCATCTCACTGTCGGGTAAAAGTCCCACAAAATTAGAAGCAACGTCTCCAAAATGACCTATACACTGTTGACTGGGATGTTAATTGTTTGTTTGATTTGAGATTTAACGTCCCCGTTAATGACATTTCAAACCCTGTCGTCCAATCAAACCAATAGAGTGTATATGCATGGACGGTCCGGTCCGACTCGCATCACTTTTCCTGGCCATGCTTAGAACCCCTAAGCGGTTTACTATATAGTAGTCGTGTGCTGTTGGTTTCAGCTCTGCGTGGAAGCATCGGGAAGCCCAATCTATTTCTTCAAGCCCCGATGGGCGGGGCCGTACTGGGATGTTAAACCTCAATTTTGATATCTGGAGAATTTGGAAGAATTCTCTGGAGTTTGACTTTTATCCTGCATGCTGTTCACGACAACCCCTATCTTTGCAAACATTGTAGATCCAGATCAGATGGCTTCGATCAGGGTCTACACTGTTTAACATTCAGTTTATGAATTTGTAGGAATAACGTACATCAAGTAATCTGATTGGTTCAAAGACAGAAATGGGTGTGACTAAATTGAATATTCAGCAAGATAAGGGTTAAATTAACCATGGTGAACGAGCCATCGATGTTCAAGCCATTTAAGTTTCATTGTATTTAAGGGGAATGGGAACTCCTTCAGGGGAGGTAACTCCTGCAAAAGTATTTTGTCTCCCTTGTTTACAGGGATCAACTCTTAAAAGGAAGAAATTAAATTAAAATCGACCGCTTTCCTTTTCTTGTCCACACCTATCTGTTTTGATACAGAAATGAAAGTTGCTGGGAATAACACTCGCCGGTTTTTCAAAATATGCTTAAAATGTTGACTATTCACCTTATTTGCATTATCTGCTGGTTCCTAGTCTGAAGGTTATCAATGTTGGAAAAACAGGGTACCAGACCCCCCTGACCTTGAAAGGTCAGGGGGGTCTGGTTACCTGTTTTTCCAATATTGACAATGTGCCAGCTGGGAGCCAACAAATAATGCAAATATGTGAATAAGTCATAAATCGGGAACACTCACTTATTTGTTGACATTTTTGAAGTCTCGTAAGTCATGGCCGGAATCGTCCATAAGGAATTTGAGTGCATAATCGCCGACTACCCATTACGAGTCTACCAGGCATGTATAGGATAGGTAACCGGTGTTATTGACTAGAGTTTGCACATGTTTAAAGTTTGATTTTCGTATTCTTACAAAAAAAAACATAGATTGTTCAGTGAGCAGTTTAAACGAGCACATAGAATCTATGTTTGGATACAAAATAAGAAAAAAAAAATATCGCACATTCTCATCAAAAATGTGGTTAGCAGCTATGAAAGAATCCACTATCTCACATGGGTGTGTTATTCAAATGAATTCTCAGTGATGTTAGATAATCAGTAATTGTGTCAGAACAGATTTCGCGTTGAAAAGATGACTTGAGTGAAACGAAAATATAGCCAACTTTTGATGGTTCGAACACTGATGGCTCGTCTACCATTGTTGTTTTGAGCCATAGAGAATAGCCCCAGGTACATAATATTTAGGGATTATTTATCAAGTGTGCGTGCGTGTGTATGTGTTTGTTCTTTCGGTAGTTCAAGCCAGCTGTCTACTTTAACTGTATTTTTAATTTGAAATTACTTTTTTCTCGTTATATTTTAGGCTGTGCCCATCCAATGATATCTTGTGATATTAGCCGTTGTTTACCAGCTGCGTATAGATGTGACGGTAGGAAACAGTGTGAAGATGGTTTCGACGAATACGGTTGTGGTAAGTGACAGCGGTCGCAAGAGGTCAATAAGAGAATTCGGTAGAGTGTCTTTCGCATGCCTTTTGCAACTGGTCGAAATGGTCATATACAGCATACTTTGTTTGTGTTACAAATGAATTCACATAATCGGGGGTGGGGGAACGGAGGCATGTTTTACCTTTTTTGTTATTTTTATTTTTGTTTTACATTCCTTTTAAGATTATTTCACTCATATCGAGCCGATCGTGGGCGAAAGCCGGAGTATCCGGAGAAAAACTACCTGAAGTTGCAGAACTTGGCGTCTCGCAACCTTTTTGTAAATAAAATATTCCAAAGACAGGCGCAAATGACAGCTCCGACCTACAAATCTTAAATGGCCTGAAAGTTCTATATTGTCAAGTACCCGAGCCCATTCTGAAATAATGGGGAAATTAATACATTATGACAAAACACCCCACAAGTTAAAGAAGAAAGCCATCTGAAGACTTTGTAACTTAGCCAGTTCCTTTCAGAGTTCAAACTCCATATGGGCCCCGTCAAGCGATTTTGGTACTTATCGTCTATGCGAGCAGCGAAGGTTCAGGCGAGCCTGCGCATCCGCGCAGTCTCGCCAGAACCTTCGCTGCTCGCTCATACAAGCAGTGAATCAAGAGGAACCTTCAGACAGAAAGCCATATCCTTGGCCCCTCTGAATGGCTCGGCATGCGCAGTTAAAATTTGTCATGACGGAATGCTCGAAGACACATATTCGCTTGGCGGGGCTCAAATATACATAAGAGATAACGCACGCGTGTGATGTATAGCATTCTTCCCTAAAATGACATTTTTATCTGATGAATCTGATGAAAACTTGAAATAATTTTCTTACTTTTGCTGCAAACATAATTTGTGTGGGTGCTCATTGAGACCGCCTTATTGAAATGGACGACATGGCGGTTATGATTGTGTTGACTCTGTAAATACAGCTGTATGTTGAGATGAACGATATGGCTGTTTTGATTGTGTTGACTGTAAATACAGCTGTATGTTGTGATGGACGATATGGCTGTTTTGAATGTGTTGACTCTGTGAATACAGCTGTATTGTTGTGGTGGACGGTATGGCAGGTTTGATGGTGTTGAATATGTGAATACAGCTGTATGTTGTGATGAACGATATGGCTGTTTTGTTTGTGTTGACTCTGTGAAAACAGATGTATGTTGTTATGGACGATATGACAGTTTTGATTGTGTTGAATGTGTGAATACAGCTGTATGTTGTAATTGACGATATAGCTGTTTTGATTGTGTTGACTGTAAATACAGTTGTATGTTGTGATGGACGATATGGCAGTTTTGAATGTGTTGACTCTGTAAGTACAGCTGATTGTTGAGATGAACGATATGGCTGTTTTGATTGTGTTGACTCTGTGAATACAGCTGTATGTTGTGGTGGACGATATGGCAGGTGTGATGGTGTTGAATGTGTGAATACAGCTGTATGTTGTAATGGACGATATAGCTGTTTTGTTTGTGTTGACTCTTTGAAAACAGATGTATGTTGTGATGGACGATATGACAGTTTTGATTGTGTTGAATGTGTGAATACAGCTGAATGTTGTGGTGGACGATATGGCTGTTTTGATTGTGTTGACTCTGTGAATACAGCTGTATGTTGTGATGGACGATATAGCTGTTTTGATTGTGTTGACTCTGTGAAAACAGATGTATGTTGTAATGGACGATATAGCTGTTTTGTTTGTGTTGACTCTGTGAAAACAGATGTATGTTGTAATGGACGATATAGCTGTTTTGATTGTGTTGACTCTGTGAAAACAGCTGTATGTTGTGATGGACGATATGGCTGTTTTGGTTTAAACATATTTTATCACTATAGCAATGACAACATGTGACAAGTTATTTTACAATTTGGGATTAGAACGAAAGCACAAGTACTTATATAGTTCTTCTCCCACAAATATGGCTGTTTGATTGTGTTGAGTGTGAAAACAGCTGTATGTTGTAATGGACGATATGACAGGTTTGATGGTGTTGAATGTGTGAATACAGCTGTATGTTGTAATGGACGATATAGCTGTTTTGATTGTGTTGACTCTGTGAAAACAGCTGTATGTTGTGATGGACGATATGGCTGTTTTGATTGTGTTGACTGTGAAAACAGCTGTATGTTGTAATGGACGATATGGCAGGTTTGATGGTGTTGAATGTGTGAATACAGCTGTATGTTGTAATGGACGATATAGCTGTTTTGATTGTGTTGAATCTGTGAATACAGCTGTATGTTGTGATGGACGATATGGCTGTTTTGATTGTGTTGACTCTGTGAATACAGCTGTATGTTGTAATGGACGATATGGCTGTTTTGATTGTGTTGGCTCTGTGAATACAGCTGTATGTTGTGATAGACGATATGGCTGTTTTGATTGTGTTGACTCTGTGAATACCGCTGTATGTTGTAATGGACGATATAGCTGTTTTGATTGCGTTGACTCTGTGAATACAGCTGTATGTTGAGATGAACGATATGGCAATTTTGATTGTGTTGAATGTCTGAATATGGCTGTTTTGATTGTGTTGAATTTGTGAATACAAAATTGTGTATGCTGTGATGGACGATATAGCTGTTTTGATTGTGTTGACTCTGTGACTACAGCTGTATGTTGTGTTGGACGATATGGCTGTTTTGCTTGTGTTGACTCTGTGAATAGTTCTGTATGTTATGATGGACGATATAGTTGTTTTGATTGTGTTGACTCTGTGAATACTTCTGAACGTTGACATGGACTATATGGCAGTTTTGATTGTGTTGAATGTGTGAATACAGCTGTATGTTGTGATGGACGATATGACAGGTTTGATTGTGTTGACTCTGTGAATACAGCTGTATGTCGTGATGGACGATATGACAGGTTTGATTGTGTTGACTCTGTAAATACAGCTGTATGTTGAGATGGACGATATAGCTGTTTTGATTGTGTTGACTCTGTAAATACACCTGTGTTTTCGAGATGGACGATATAGCTGTTTTATTGTGTTCGTTCTGTGAATACTTCTGTATGTTGTGATGGAAGATATAGCTGTTTTGATTGTGTTGACTCTGTGAATACAGCTGTATTCTGTGATGGAAGTTGTGGCTGTTTTGATTGTGTTGACCCTGTGAATACAGCTGTTTGTTGTGATGGACGATATGGCTGTTTTGATTGTGTTGACTCTGTCAATACAGCTGTATGTTGTGATGGACGATATGGCTGTTTTGATTGTGTTAACTCTGTGAATACAGGTGTATCTTGCGATGGACGATATGGCTGTTTTGATTGTGTTGACTCTGTGAATACAGCTGTATGTTGTGATGGACGATATACGTACTTGTTATGATCGTGTTGTCTGTACAAATAGAGCTATATATTGTGATGCACGATATCAGTGTTATGGCTGTTTTGTCTTAGAAAAGGTCTCTGTTCTGTGATGGACGATATCGCGATTATGATTGCGTTGTCCCTGTGAATTGTAGAAGTAAAACAAAGATCAGGAATTGATACAATTAACTTACTCCACCCATAAAAGACACCAACGGGAAAGAAATACAAACATTAAGCGACCAGACCATAATGGAAACCTAAACAAAGGAAGGCCATAAGGACAGTTACTTTCCCACAAAATGGCCATATGGCCATCCAAAATTAAAAGACACAAGTGATACACAAAGTAAGCAACAAACAACAACATAAATAAATCGCCACAGAAGAGCCGCCTTGGAACGGTCAGTGGAAGATTTCCACTGGGGGGCTTAAATCGATTTTACGTGGCCACAATCCTCGCCCTTACTTCCGTCGCGATTTAGACAAATAATTTGTTCAGTCCGCATGAAGGCCTCCTAACAGTCCGCATGAAGGCCTCCTAAATAGAGCTGTATGTTGTGATGGACGATATGACTTGTTATATTTAGTATTATACAGTAGAATTTCGATGTCTCGAACACCGATGGATCGTTTACCAGGGCTGAGTCGAACCCGTTCTTGAGTCCCTATGCAATTTCTCTATATAAGAGATAGGGAGGGTAAAATTTTGGATATTTTCGTCTTTTATCTTGCAAATGGATACTGTGTGTACTCATTAGAATCGCATTGATGAGGCGATTCTAATGAGTACACACAACATACATTTTTCATTATAGAACAACGAAAAGATGTCCTAAAGTATATCGTTATGCCTCACGGCAGTAGCCCTCAGTGGCTCGAACTACCCCTGTCATGAACAGATTTTCGTGGTCCCAAAGGTGTTCGAGCCATTGAAGTTTGACTGTACATTGTTTTCATAGAAACGTTTCAGACAAGATGAAACAATTTTTCAGGATCCGATTCTTGTCATGGATCAGAATTTTATTGTGATGACAGATGTAATGATTGGGTTGTACAATGTGATGGAAATTATGATTGCTATGATGGGACCGATGAATTGAACTGTGAACCAGGTGAGCAAGTTTCGTTTCAATGGACATTCTTGCATAAAATCCTATGCATTTAGCTGTCTGCAACTATTGTTGAATGGGCCAGAGGCCGTGTTCAAACAACAAAACCTATGTTCAAATCATAACTTTCACGTGCTGTTTAAACATAGGGTTTGAACACAAGATGGGCCTTGCTTTGTTTACGATATGTCGTAACGTTGTCGCCCTGAACGTAGCTTTTTAAAATTTCATGATGATGTCAGAACGTTATTGCGGAACTGATGTCATTGTTGGCAAAATTCTGGCCATGTTTGTTTTTCGGTCGCATTTTGAGAATTTATGAATATGAGGTTTGTGCCGCCTTCGTCACAATTTGCCGTTGAATCGTAAGATATGCAAGAAAAACGATAATCCATGGTTATTTCAATGCAATAACATTTGCCGGGTCCATCAGAAGATATATTTGAACAATAGGCATAGCGACCTCGTGTATAAACAGCTTTCGTGAGATCCGGCAAATGTTTATGCATAAAAAATCATGGGCGATCCTTTTATTGATACACTTTCAACTCTTTGAAATATCAAGTAGTTAGTTGCCTAGTCGGCCTGGTCGAGGAAAACACTAATTGCTTTGATTTCTTTGATGCGCTCTTTGTTTGCAAGGTACCTGGATTTGCAAAACATGTTATGATTAGGTACCAAAGCCTAAGGGTAAGTTCTTCAGAGCAAGCGAACTGTGCAAAGTAATATTTAGTTTCTTTACTATCATGGAGGATGGTAAAAATGCAAACACCCTGCTCTTTTTGAAAAATGCTTACAATACTAGTATGCAGTTTTCTTCCAAACTGAAACAGTTTAATTAAAGTACAAAACGTCAGTGGGATTTTGTCAAAAAGACACTATTAGAATCCTATATGGGTGTGGGAGGTGAATAGAAAAATTCATCCCGAAGGTCACTGTACGGCATCGCGTGGCTTGCCGGGTGATGCCGGACATTTATCCCGAGAGACAGATTTTTATATCCGCACTTTCCGAAGAAAAGCGGATATACTGTAATTGGTCCCATCCGTCAGTCCGTCAGTCAGTCAGTCAGTGCACATTTCCCCGTAACGCAAACTTCTCCTACATCGGTCGTCGGATGGTGTTCATATTTGACAGGATGATTGCCTGGGATGTGTAGATTACACATAAGGTTTCGGATGCTGGCTGTGACCTCCGGGGTCAAAGGTCTTATTGTAAAAGTGCGGATATTTGCGATTGGCCCCCAATCGACTTTGCTCTAGTTCTTTCTGCCCCTCCTCTTATCCATGTAAGATTCTTTTTCTTGCATACCTTTCATTTCTGATGGTTGATGCTTTTTATAATGCTGTCACCTTGATTGTCGACGTCCGCCATATTTTGGTGACAATATTGCGGTGTTTTTGACGTCACTTTACAATGCAGTGGTGTTAAACTTAATGACAACGTAAGTGACGCCCCATTCAACAAGTGCACATCAAAGACGTGAAATTTCTCTATTTTTATCCTGGCCTTGGATAGGGTAACCTGGATAGGATAAGGATTTCTATCCCAGGGTTAACTCAAGGATTTTCTTATCCGGTGTGCAAGAAAGTGAATTCTTTCATTGCTCCAAAAATAACACTTGCCTGAGAAACATTTTATATGAAAAAAAGAGACTCCTAAGTTGCATTTTATTTGAAAAAGTTGAACCAAACTTTCAACCAACCAGCAAATACTTGCAGCTGAAGACAATAGATATTGTTCATATAGCAATTCTGAAATCTACTTGTGTTCTGGATAGAGTGGCTCTTAATCACATCTACAGAATAAGAGATAATGAAGAAAACATCTTGTCCTTTCCGCTTTTCGCTAGTAATGTTGTCATTAGGTTTGGTTACTTCAGTGTTTGGGTTTCTTTCCATTGTGCGTCTCTTATGATAGGTGTGAGGAAATTGTTTCGATTCCTGATCATTGCCTTCACTTTTATTTTGTAAAGAGGGAAGTGAAAATTGAAAAGAGAAACGACCAGGAACTGATACAATCATATCCCAAATTCTTCCCACAATTTCACTAGGAAGTGACGACAGTAAACATAAATGGACAACAGGTAAACCGAGTCCGCAGCTCTTTCCCAGACAGTTATCTAAAACCTAACTAAAAAGGACTAATATACATAATGGGGGGAAAGAATCAGAATCACCAACATGACCAATATTAAACTGGAAGGACAAACGTAACTAAATTGAACAGGGTAAGAAACAGAATCATCAACGTAATAACATATATTATTAGGGAAAGAATCAGAACCACCAACACAAAAGGTTTTCTAACCCATCATTGAATCAACTCGGTAAACAAAGAACTCACAATTAAAACCAAGTTGACACAATTGTGAGGACTCGACAGTAAAACGCACTGCGCAATCCTGTGCAACACCACAGGAACACTGGAGCAAAAGAAATCCAACAGTTCAACCCCTTTGGACCAAGCAAAGTTCCGGCTCCGACCAACTAATAAAACGTTTTTAGCCAAAGCCATCATGGAGTCTGGATCCCGATCCAGCGGTGTGCAATTATAAAGAGAAAAGCATAATGTCTGACCGTGATTGGGTCAAACATAATGCATGCAGACTGTTGAATAGAATTTTATTATATCCAATGCGTTTGTAACGTTTAATAATATTCTGAAATTGTTCCGAAAAGTTAGATTTGCATTCAATTTTTCTTAAATAATATATAATGTCGCCAAAAAACTCAGGTTGTGAATCCCCTGCAGCAAAAGTGTATTTAATCCAACCTTAAATTTAGAAATTAATTGATATTTTCGGCGATAAAACTTAGAAAATGCTCTTCGAAGTTTAACAAACCGATATATCTGATGTAGCAGTTTATCAGTTTCAAAATTAATGGTCAATAGTTTCTTTCTTTTTTTCTTTTTTTAATAAAAAGTATATTAAAGGTTATAGTGCCAAAACACTGGTTGGTCTGAAGATTTACCCGATAGTGGAATAAGACCAAAATGTCCATTCGACGAAAATTGTTTATCTGTTTATTTTATTTTTACAATAATTTTGTGTTTAACTATTAAACGCGACGTCTTCTTAAGATCCGGAACTAGCGACACTCTCGTAACCAACGTAACCCGGAAGTCACGTCATAATATTAACGTCTTATTAAAGTCTATGAATATGCATTTGCAAATTACCTCATTTCCACTGGTACCAATAGAAATGTCTCGTCCCAAGCAATGTACACGCCAAATACGAAAACTTAATGGCAAGTGATGAAAAATTACGCTTTTAGTTAGGTCAAAGGTCAAGGTCAAAGTCACAAGGTTAAAAAAGTGATATCGACTGAGATGTCTTGTCACAAGCAAAATACAGTTAAACTCCAATGGCTTGAATACAAATGGGACACTCGAAATGTTGTGGAGATAGGGATAGTTCAAGCCACTGAAACTTCACTTTTCATATGCATTAGAAAGCTGCATGACAACATGGTTCAAAGTTATGTTCAGTGCTTCCTGTTGCATAAAATAAAAGTGAAGGCAATGCTTAGGAATTGATTAAATTACAATTTCCTCACAGCTCCCAACAGAGACACCAAAGGGAAAGAAACACGAACATGAAGTAACTAAACCCTAATGAAAATATCACTAGCAGATAACCGAAAAGACAGCTACTTTTCCATAATATGGCCAAACTGCTATCCAAAATAAAAGTACAGTCGAACTACAATGGCTCGAACACCTTTGGGACCTCGAAAATCTGTTCGAGACAGGGGTAGTTCGAGCCACTGAGGTGACTGCCAGGAGGCATAACGAGATACTTTTAGACATCTTTTCAGTGTTCTGTATTATATATGTATGTTGTGTGTACTCATTAGAATCGCCTCATCGAGGCGATTCTAATGACTACACACAGCATACATTTGCAAGATAAATGGAGAAAATCTTCCTAAATTACCCCTATATCGTATTTGGAGGAATTCCCAGCGGACTCAAGAAAGGGTTCGACTCATCCATAGTAAACGAGCCATCAGAGGTCGAGCCACTGAAGTTCTACTGTATCACTAGCAGATAGCCGAAAAGACAGCCACTTTCCCATAAAATGGCCAAACTGCTATCCAAAATAAAAGTATAAGCATTACATCCATGCAAAGGCAAGCTATAACAAATGAGCCAGCGCACGACAAAACCTACAATAAGACATGTACGCCCATCGAAGACTCAGATCAGCCTGTGCATCCATATAGTCTAACCAGAGACTTCACTTGCTGCATGAAGCAGCATTGGGCCCTTAGCTATCCTTAGATCGCACAACGAAGACTCTGATCAGTCTGCGCGGAAGCGCAGGCTGATCTGAGTCTTCGTTGGGCGCACATGTCTTATTGTTTGTTTTGTCATGCGCTGGCTTAAATAATAAACCACGACAGAAGAACCGCCTTGGAACGGTAAGCAAAAAAGTATTTCACCAGGGGCTTAAATCGATTTTACATGGCCATAACCCTTGCCCTTGGTTCTGTCGTGGCCTTTTAGCACATAACATAACTTTGTAGAGTAACCTTCAAGACCGGTTAGACAATATAGTTTGTTTGCATTTCCACAATGATCATCTAGGTGTTGTTTTTTTTTGTTTCATTTCATTTGGTTTTAAAGCCTTCGAGGTTATCTCGCGTATATTGATCAAACTGTTAATGAAAGGAGGGAGGGAAAAAACTGGAGTACTCAGACAAAAACCACCTGAAGTTCCGTTAAAGAACTTGACATCTCAAGTGTGAGTGAGGTTGGAACCCTCGGCAGTCAGTACTCTTAACCAAAAAGCTACAGATGCTCGTTGACATTGTTTGTTCCTAATCTTTTTGCAAAACATAAGATGTCAAGAGAAGATAGCACAACCTAATATTCTTCTGAGCAGTGTCGGTTCTGTTTGAACCAAATTTTCTTGCACACCAGACAAGGAAATCCGTGATTTTACCCTGGGATAGAAATTTATGTTCTGACCCTGGTGTTCCGACCCAAAATCGAATATAATCGCGTGTTTGATAAATGCACTGGTTGATTACGACCTCGTATCGCCATCGTTAAGGTTGACGCCACAGCACGTTTTAAGTCGCTAAACATTCCTGCAGTGTCAACACAATATGCCGGACGTTGGTAACCGAAGTGACTGCAGATAAAAATCCGCGCTAAGAAATGGAAGGTATGCAAGAAAAAGAATCCAATATGGGTGTGAGGGGTGGATTGAAAAATCCGTCCCTTGGGATCACTATCCGGCATCACTCGGCAAGCCTCGTGATGCCGGACAGTGACCCTTGGGACGGATTTTTCCATCCACCCCTTACACCCATTTAAGATACTTATATTATCTTCTTCTCTCCAAGGACCGAGTCCTTCTGAGCTATGATTGATTAGCGGTCACTTACATAAATAATACCAGCCAGGCCCCGAGGTTATAAAACTTTTTTCATGCTCAACTCAGCTGAGCATGAAATGTTTTATATTTAAACGTCGTTAAGGACGTAGTACATGTAACGTTACGGTACGTATCTAGCTAATTTGCATGTTTAATCCACTAGTGGATTGTCGAAAATATTACATGGCGTTATTATACTCTCAGACGCGACGTCATATGCTAAAGTATATTTCTTGCTAAAACACATTACTCGCCATTTTTTCCAAAACGGGTCCAACAAGATTGACTGACTTGGTAAATGCCACATTTTAAAATCACAATTAACTACTGATGAATGAATACTGAATGCTGAACAGTTTATATTATTTTGCATAGTAATGATGAAACTATAGGTTGATGAGTATCATTAGAACTGCATCGATGAAGATGTGTCAGTGAGTTTACTCACTATGAACTCACTATGAACATACTAAGCTGTTAGCTTCTTAAAGGCGCATCTCGATAGAATTGACGATAGTCTCTTGTGTGGTGGCCGGTTTGGTAACATGCTGGTTCAAATTTATGAGGGTGCCCGTGCCAGAGTTTATTTAATCTGCTTTTGAATGAATTCACGGAGGGTGCATTAACTACACTATCTGGTAGGTCATTCCATGAATTGACGATTCTGTTGCTAAAAACGTTGGCTCTGAGGTTTAATTTAGATCTTCTTTTCTGTAGTTTGAAAGGGTGGCCTCTTGTTGCAGTGAATCTAGCCCTTGTGAAGAGCTTGTCCTTATCAACTATGTCGATATCGTTTAAGATTTTATATACTTGGATAAGGTCTGCTCTTTCTCTTCTGTATTCAAGGGTCGGTAGCCCTAACTTACGCAATCTTTCGGGGTATGACAGGTTTCTGCATGATGCTACTAGTTTTGTTGCTCGTCGTTGAACATTTTCGATGATGATTTGGTCCTTCTTGTATATAGGCGACCATATTGGAGTAGCGTACTCGACGTGAGGACGCACAAGTGATTTGTAGAGGTTTAGGAACATTTCTTCATCGATATATGTAAAGGTCCTAAAAATGATACCAAGATTTCTATTGGCTGTATTTACTTTTGCTGTTATGTGATCTCTAAATAGTAGGTTTTGGTCAATTATAACCCCCAAATCTTTTTAACTTTTAACTTGTTCAAGCTCAGTTTCCTGATTGTTGGATATCATGGTGTATTTCGTTCCTCTATCGTGTTTGCCAATATGTAAATGGTGACATTTTATGATATTATAAAACATTTTCCAAACTTCTGCCCAATTAACTGCGCAATTTAGACTGCTTTGGACTTTGTTTTCGCCAGTTTGGTTAGAAACCACTGCATATAATTTTGCATCGTCAGCAAAGAGCTTTATTGATACCTCGATGACATCTGGTAGGTCATTAATAAATATTAAGAATAGCACTGGTCCCAGGACACTGCCTTGGGGAATGCCGCTGGTGACATCTTTCCATGAGGACTGAGTACCATTCACAATAGCTCTTTGCTGTCTAGATGAGAGGAATTCCTTGATCCATTCATGGACTTTTCCCCTTATTCCGTAGCCATATAACTTTTTTAATAGCCTCTGATGCGGGACCTTGTCAAAGGCCTTACAAAAGTCGAAATAAACTACATCGATGTCCTCCCCATTATCTATGGATTGAGTTAAATCTACCAAAAATTCTAATAGTTGTGTCACGCAAGATTTCCCATTTGATGAAGCCATGTTGAGCTTTGGAGAATAGGTCATTTTCTGTCATATGTTTCACTATTTTATCGCGTATTATTTTTTCCAGTAGCTAACAAGGAACTGAAGTTAAACTTATTGGGCGGTAGTTACTTGAGTCTTTCTTTTCTCCTTTTTTGAAGATTGCAAACATTTATAACAAGATGATACATAGCTGCATTTTATATCTAGACCCAGGTAATATTACAGCCGGTTTTTAGATCTGGCTATTCTTGCATACCAGACAAGGAAATCCGTGATTTTACCCTGGGATAGAAATTTATGTTCTGACCCTGGTGTTCCGACCCAAAATCGAATATAATCGCATGTTTGATAAATACACTGGTTGATTACGACCTCGTATGCGCCATAGTTAAGGTTGACGCCACAGCACGTTACGTGACGTCGCTAAACATTCCTGCAGTGTCAACACATTATGGCGGACGTTGGTAACCGAAGTGTTTGCAACATTAAAATCCGCGCTAAGAAATGGAAGGTATGCAAGAAAAAGAATCCTATATGGGTGTGAGGGGTGGATAGAAAAATCCGTCCCTCGGGATCACAGTCCGGCATCACTCGGCAAGCCTCGTGATGACGGACAGTGACCTCGGGACGGAATTTTCCATCCAGCCCTCACAACCATATAAGATTCTTATATTCTTCAGAAAACAGCAAAGAATATGCCACTACCTTTGCTAATCAAGCGGTTATCACGAAATATAGCATGGAGAATCTGTGGGGAATTTAATTCTGGATTTAGCAAAGCTTTTGTGCAAGCTTCAATGCCAGGTTTTGTTTGTTCAATAACTTGATGTACATGTACGCTCGTAGTTTCGGAAGGACAGTTTATGTTTAAAATGATTACTCTCTCTTTAGTGTCTTCGTTTTGTCTGTAACTATCTATTGTAAATCTGTTACAAAGTACTCTACAGAGTGTCATGTTTTATCATTTCGTTTATATAATTTGGTCCAACTGGCCAGAAGTGTCAAATGTCATTCATTTACGAGGACTGCAAAAATGGAGCTCTGTAAAATGCAACTAACATGGTTGGGCCTCTGTTGTAGTTTATTACTGTCATTGTTTGTCTTTGCATGTATCTTCTGCTACTTTTTTATTTGGATAGCCTGTTGGCCATTTTGTGGGAAAGAAACTGCCCTTTTAGTTTTCGACATGTGACGTTTTAGTTACGGTGACGTTGTTTTATGTTGGTGTATCTTTTTCCCTTTGGGTGGCCAGTGTAGGGTAACTGTATTGATTCCTAATTATTGCCTTCACTTCTATTTAACAAAGTTGCTTGTCGTCGTGAAAAACAAAATCACTGGGTAATACCGCTGTAGCGAGAGATTATTGATCCCGTGAGATTCTTCAGTCGCACCGGAAGTGGCTGAAATCCCTCACGGAGGGGGTGTGAGATAATTCAGCTGTGAGAATTGTAATACGATAACTCTATAAGAGACTGGGGTATCTAAACTCTCTGAGTATATTAAATGACAAGTTATGCTGACACATTAATTAAACTTTAAATTAGAAGCTGTGTTACTAGTGATTTTATTTATTTATTTATTTATTTATTTATTTATTTATTTATTTAATTATTTATTCACCAAGCTCCGATTGGCGGGGCCCCAATAACAAACAACTACTATAGAATGTAGAATGATATTATCTTGATTAAAGACAACCCTGTCAAGCTGAACTTATATTGGGTTCCGACTTGACCAAAGCCAAACTGCAACGCCCAAGATCACTCAGGGCGACTGGACTTAGGGTCGAAATGGTCCGTATTCATATATGGTGGTGTTGATTATCAAATTACAAAAAAAAAAAAAAAAAAATAAATAAATAAATAAATAAAACTGTAGGGACATTTCTTGTTCGTTTTGTTTGATTTGAGGTTTAACGTCCCCGTCAACACTGTATAAGGTCATTTTGGAGACGTTGCTTCCAATTTTTCCCGACATTGAGATGAATTGAAATTTCAAGCCCTGTCGCCCAATGAAACCAATAGGGTTTATGAGCATAGACGGTCCGACACGCACAGCTTTGCCTGGGCAGGCTTAGATTCTCTAAGCGGTTTACCAGTACTCGTGCGCGGTTGGTTTCAGCTCTGCGTGGAAGCCTCGTGCAGCCCATCTATTTCTTCACGCCCCAATGGACGGGGGCAAGCTGACTTCGTACTTCTAACTTCTGCTTTGACGTTGTATAGGTATGTAAGTAAATAGGTAAGTGGTTTGGTGGCTAGATAGGTAAAGAAGATGGGTGGCTGGGTAGGTAGATAGGTTGGGTTTGAGGTTCAACGTCCCCTTCAATACTATATAGGTCATTCGGAGACGATGCTTCCAATTTCGTGGGACCCGACTGAGATAAAAGGACATCTCAAGACATGCTGCTAATAGGGTTTATATGCATGGATGGTCTGACTCGCATCACTTTGCCTGGGCATGCTTAAGCGATTTACCAGTACTCATGTGCGGTCGGGCATCATGCAGCCCATCTATTTCTTCAAGTCCCGATGGGCGGGGTAGATTTAAGTAGGTAGGTAAGGATATGTGACTTGGTAGGTAGGTAGGTAGGTAGGTAGGTAGGTAGGTAAGTAGGTAAGGAGGGATGTTGGTAGGTTGAATTTGAGGTTTAACGTCCCCGTCAATACTATATAGGTCATTTGGAGACGATGCTTTCAATTTCGTGGGACCTGACTTTGAGATGAAAAGACATCTCAAGACCTGCCGCCCAATGAAACCAATAGGTTTTTATTCATGGACGGTCCGAATCGCATCACCCGCCTGGCAGGCTTTTGCGGTGTACCAGTACTCATGTGTGGTAGGGAATCATGCAGCCCATCTAGTTCTTCAAGTCCCGATGGGCGGGATAGATTTAGGTAGGCAGGTAATGGGGTGTCTTGGTGGGAAGGTAGGTCGGTAGGTGTTTGTTTGTTTGTTTGTTTGTTTGTTTGTTTGTATGTTCGACTTGAGGTTTAAAGTCCCAGTTAACACTGTGAAAGTCATTTTGGAGACATTGCGACCAATTGCGAAAAAATTTGTTGGACTTTTACCCGACATTGAGATGAAATGACATCTCAAGTCCTACCGCCTTATGAAACCAATAGGGTACTTAGGTAGGTAGGCCGGTAGGTATAAATAAGTAAATGTATGTCTGGCCGTCCGTTCCCATACGGAATGAAGCCTCCGTGGTGTAGTGGTTATGTTACTGGCCTCATAGACCTGGGGTTACATGTTCGATCCCGTACCTACCTATCTACATGCCAACCGAGCCACGAAGCCACCAGACCATTTCCCTACCTACGTACCTAGCTGCCTACCTAGCTACCATGTAGTCCATCTATTTCTTCAAGCCCCGATGGGCGGGGCAGGACTGCATACCTACCTATCTACCTACCTACCTACGTACGCACATACCGACTTAGTCACCCCCGCCCATCGGGGCTTGGATAAATAGATGGACTGCATGGTGCTTCCACGCAGGGCTGAAACTGACCACACATGAGTACTGGTAAACCGCTTACTAGGACTAAGCCGATGAGTCAGTCCGTCAAAAGCATCTTGGTTTCATTGGGCGGCAGGGCTGGAGCTGTCATTTCATCTCAATGTCGGGTAAAGAGCTGAAACCGACCGCACACGAGTACTGGTAAACCGCATGGAGGCTCTAAGCCTGCCCAGGCAAAGCGGTCGGAGTCGGACCGTTCATGCTTATAAACCCTATAGGTTTCATTGGGCGACAGGGCTTAAGATGTCATTTCATCTCAATGTTGGGCATAAGTCACAGAAAAATGAAAGCAACGTCTCCAAAATAATCTGTACCGTGATGACGGGGACGTTAAACCTCAACTCAAACAAACAAACAAACAAACAAAATCTATCTACCTAACTTCCTACTTACCTTCAATGTCGAAGGTTGGCCCCCGCCCATCGGGGCTTGAAGAAATGCATGATGCTTCCACGCAAAGCTGAAACTGACCGCACACGAGTACTGCTAAACCCCTTAGAGGATCTAAGCCTGTCCAGGAAAAGCGGTGCGAGTCGGCCCGTCCATGCTTATAAACCCTAATGGTTTCATTGGGCGACAGGGCCTGAGGAGTCATTTCATCTCAATGTCGGGTAAAAGTCCCACATTGGAAGCAACGTCTCCAAAATGACCTATACAGTGTTGACGGGGACATTAAACCCCCAGTTCAAACAAAAACATACATACTTAGTTACATTTCTACCTGCCTATACGTCTACATATCTTCCTATCGATATACGTACGTAATACATGTACCTAATTACCTACATTCCTGCCTGCCTACCTACCTAACAAAACATACATATCAACGATCCTACCTACGACCTTCCTATAGATCTACCTACATAACCATCGCCACAAGCCCAAACCTACCATTCCTATCTCATCACGCAAACACGCCTGTATAATTTCGATCCCCTTAAACCCCACTTTTAGATAGTAAAACTGGGGTTTACAGGGGTATTTATTACAATAGAACTTCGATGGCTCGAACACCGATGGCTCGTTTACCACGGATGTGTCGAACCCATTCGTGATCCCCTAGCGAAATCCTCTACATAAGAAATAGTGGGGAATAATTAAGGAGATTTTAGGCTTTTATCTTGAAAATGTATGCTGTGTGTACTCATTAGAATCGCCTCGATGAGGCGATTCTAATGAGTACACACAGCATTATAGAACACCGAAAAGATGTCTAATAGTATCTCGTTATGCCTCCTGACAGTAACCTCAGTGGCTCGAACTACCCTGTCTCGAACAGATTTTCGAGGTCCCAAACGTGTTCGAGCCATTGAAGTTCGACTGTATTTGTCTTATTACTGCTCAAAAACATAGATTGTGGGTACTCGTTAGAACCGACGCGCCGAGGCGGTTCTAACGGGTACCCACAATCTATGTTTTGTGCAGAAATAGGAAAATATATCAAGATTTTGATGAGAAAAAATTGTTTTTGGTTGTAAAATTTTGTCAATATATTTGAATAGGCGTGTTTTGTTGAAAAACCTACCTACATGCATACCTCCACTCTACCTACCTGTCGCAACCGCCCATCGGGGCTTCTATAAATACATGGGCTGCATGATGTCTCCGCGAAGAGCTGAAACTGACCGCACACGAGTACTGGTAAACCGCACAGAGGCTCTAAGCCTGCCCAGGCAAAGCGGTCGGAGTCGGACCGTTCATGCTTATAAACCCTATAGGTTTCATTGGGCGACAGGGCTTGAGATGTCACTTCATCTCAATGTCGGGCATAAGTCCCACAAAAATGAAAACAACGTCTTCAAAATACCGTGATGACGGGGACGTTAAACCTCAAATTAAACAAACAAACAAAATCTATCTACCTAACTTCCTACCTACCTACAACGGCCCCCGCCCATAGGGGCTTGAAGAAATATATGAGCTGCATGATCCTTCCACGCAGAGCTGAATCCGGCCCGCACACTAGTTCTTGTAAACCGCTTGGAGGATCTGAGCCTGCCCAGGAACCGCCGTGCGAGGCGGACCGTCCATGCTAATAAACCCTATTGGTTTCATTGGGCGACAGGGCTTGAGATGTCATTTCATCTCAATGTCGGGTAAAAGTCCCACAAAATTGGAAGCAACGTCTCCAAAATGACCTTAACAGTGTTGACGGGAACGTTAAACCTCAAATCAAAATCTGTCTACCTAACTTCCTACCTACCTACAACGGCCCCCGCCCATAGGGGCTTGAAGAAATATATGGGCTGCATGATGCTTCCACGCAGAGCTGAATCCGGCCCGCACACTAGTACTGGTAAACCGCTTAGAGGATCTGAGCCTGCCCAGGAACCGCCGTGCGAGGCGGACCGTCCATGCTTATAAACCCTATTGGTTTCATTGGGCGACAGGGCTTGAGATGTCATTTCATCTCAATATCGGGTAAAAGTCCCACAAAATTGGAAGCAACGTCTCCAAAATGACCTTTACAGTGTTGGCGGGGACGTTAAACCTCAAATCAAACAAACAAAAACCTACCTACGAAGTCGAAGGTTGGCCCGATTACAGGACATTTGCCCCCCAGGACATTTGCCCCCCCCAATGAATTAATCTAAAAATGGACATTTGCCCCCCAGTTGAAAATGCGACCCGGACATTTGCCCCCCAGAGCTTATTTTTGGTATGGACATTTGCCCCCCACTGCTTATTTCAGAAAGGGACATTTGCCCCCCAGATAGACCAGGGCTAACACAAAGGAGGAAAACAATGTATTTATTGGTTTATATTAAATATCATCAGAAATACAAAATGTTAAGCAATAAATTACTCCATCTATATGAATGTGAATCCCATAATAACCTGCTGTTATGGACAACCCCTACCTTAGAAAGCAGTATGGATCCCGATCAGATGCCATATCAGATGGGGAGCTATAGTGTTTGTCATGCAATTTGTTAAGTTAACAAAAGTATACCAAGAATGTGATGGTTAATAGTCAACAATTGGAGATGCTTAATTTATTCAGCAGGATAAGGGTTAAGCAAGTCAGCTACAGAATCTTATATTGAGTTTGTGCCTCACTGAGGGTTCAGTGTCAGACACCTATACTCAAGTGGTTTTTACACTGGATACACTGATGGTTAATTCTTGAAGAAATTGAAATGATCTTAAATGGGCTGTAAAACTTTAACCAAAACATTATCATGTAAATTATGTAGCTATATACAAGTCTGTGTAATGAATATCCTTGTCTAGCCAGGTTGGGGGGGGGGGCAAATGTCCCTTTTTGAAATAAGCAGTGGGGGGCAATAGTCCACCTGTAAAATAAGCACTGGGGGGCAGATGTCCATACCAAAAATAAGCTCTGGGGGGCAAATGTCCGGGTCGCATTTTCAACTGGGGGGCAAATGTCCATTTTTAGATTAAGTCATTGGGGGGCAAACGTCCTGGGGGGCTAACGTCCGGAGACCGGTTGGCCCCCGCCCATCGAGGCTTGAAACGGTAAACGTTAACCCTCAAATCAAACAAAACAAACAAACAAACAACGTAGAAGGAAGACGTTAAAAGTAAGTTACCTACCTACCTACCTGCCCATCAGACCATTCACAATACCTACATACCTACCTACCTACCTACCTAGCTACCATGCAGCCCTTCTGTTTCTTCAAGCGCCGGTTGGTGGGGTCGATTTTGATTGGTTGACAGTAAGTACTGGGTTCGGTAATTACTTCTGTGGTTTTTTTTTTTTTTTTCATTATTTTTATTATTATTATTTTATTATTTATTTATTTTTCTATTGAAACGGTCAAGAGAAAACCTGTTTGGTTGACATTAGGCATTATTACCCCATATAAGCAAACAGGTGTGAAAATCAGTCAGTGTGTTTTGATAAGCATGGGGACAACAGGAAATGTCAAACCATAAATCACACATGTTAATCACCTTGGTGATATAACCAAAATTTAAATTCCATGAAGGGTTTAACATCGTTTTGAAGCTAGGAATACACCGTAGAACTGAAAAGGTAAGAGTGTACATGTTTTCCCTAAGCCTCGGATTATGATTTATATTATCATTATTAATAATTATAATTGTTATTGTTATATTATTATTATTTTATTGTTATTATTATTATTATTATTATTATTATTATTGTAAAAAGGCACTTATATTGAGACCAGGATTATGCTACAGTGTTCCAATCCATTTAGGCTGAATAATATTTTTAAAATTTCCACAAAACTTGTTTTTTAAAAGTATTAATTGCGAGAACACGCCCATTGAAATATATTGAAATTTTACCATCAAAATTTTAGATAAAATATTCTGATATTTTTCATTTTTCCGCTGGAAAACAAAGATTGTAGGTACTCGTTAGAATCGCCTAGCCGAGACGGTTCTAACCAGCACCTACAATCTATGTTTTCAAGCGGAAATATGAAAATAATATACACCGCTGTAAACCCCAGTTTTACTGTATAAAAGTGGAGTTTAATGGGGTTCGTAATAATTTCAAGAAAATACATGTACCCGCATATTTTTTGTTCTTTTTGAACGCATGGAAACCTATTTATGGCATATTTAATACGCGCATCTTTCGAATAAATAAAAAAAATAAATAAATAAATAAAAATAAAGCCTGTGATAAAGATGTTCTATTTAAAGTTCGTAATGTAAGCAGATTTATTTAGACATTTTATACAAAGGGGCAGGGGCTAACAGGAAATGGATGACATTTCTCACGGCCTTCTTGCGCATGCGCAGATATACCTTGGTATTAAGGTTCTCACGGGTTTAAAGATCTCACGCTACACCGCCAATATCCCCATTTGAGGTTTAACGTCTCCGTCAACACTATAAAGGTCGTTTTGGAGACGTTGCTTCCACTTTTGTGGGACTTTTACCCGACATTGAGATGAAATAACATCTCAAGCCCTGCCGCTTGAAACCAATAGGGTTTATAAGCATGGACGGTCCGACTCGCACCGCTTTGCCTGGGCAGGCTTAGATCCTCTAAGCGGTTTACCAGTTTTTGTTTGTTTGATTTGATGTTTAACGTCGCCGTCAACACTGTAAAGGTCATTTTGGAGACGTTGCTTCCATTTTGTGGGACTTTTACCCAACATTGAGATGAAATGACATCTCAAGCCCTGTCGTCCAATGAAACCAATAGGGTTTATTAGCATGGACGGTCCGCCTCGCACCGCGGTTCCTGGACAGGCTTTGATCCTCTAAGCGGTTTAAAGTACTCGTGTGTGGGTCGGTTTCAGCTCTGCGTGGAAGCATCATGCAGCCCATCTATTTCTTCAAGCCCCGACGGGCGGGGCCGTTAATGTAAACCTATAGAAAACAATGTAGTTCATACTGCCACGAACGCATCGAGTCTTATGATTTTCAGTGACGTCAAGTGACGTCATTCTAAACCCTGTTTCTCTACGCTCCGCTCTTTGTAGAAAAAAAAAACATTTTTTTTCGCCCAGTGATGAGGGAGAAAGAAAGTTAATATAAAAATAAACTTAATTTTTCTGCTTTTCATGAAAGTATGAACGACAGCGGGTCGCTAGCAAAGTTTACATGAACACCTTGCACGCGACCCACTGCGTTCATGCATTCGTGAACATCAGAAAAATAAAATTCATTTCTTAAATAATTACATTGACTCACGCGACGTCACATGCTCATCAAGTGACGTCAGAAACAAACCATGGTCCTCTCCATAACTTACTAAAATCAAATAAACCTCTTATACAGAGTGTACTACAGTGCCAGATAGCCTTATGTGCGCTATATGAGCATTCTTTTTGAGGATGCCTCTGTGGCACAGTTGGTAAGGACGTCGGCTACTGCAGTGTTCGACGCCGTCGCCGCATCTGTGCGTGGGTTCGAATCGCAGTAAAGGCGAATATTTATTTCTCTCCATTATGATTCGATGACGGAGACATTATTACTTCAACGGCGCTCTTAATAGGAAAAAAATGGGTGTTATTGTGTTCGTCCCTCAATCCAGAATTTTTCGTAACATAATGGATGGCAAATCATGAAAATATAAATAACCCGATGATATTCTATTCACACTTTAACCCTTATCTTGCTGTTCACAACAACCCCTATCTTTGCAAACAGTGTAGATCCAGATCAGATGGCTTCTTGTGATGGGCGCTTTAAATTTTTAATTGTGTATGGTCAAAGTTGACAATGACTTAGTCTTTTGTTGGAAATCTTTCAAGAGGTCCAGGGATACCACAAGATGACATTATGTTGGCCTTGTATCTCAAGACTTCATAGTGTCATGCTTATATATTGAGGCTATCTAGTAGCAAGTTCTATGAGAAATAAAAAATCTTGTATCTCAAGACTTTATATTTCTTCATCAGTAGAAACTTGACTGTCAAGCGTCAAGTGGTTTGGCAAATATATTGAGGCTTGATAGTAGCAAACTTCTGGATAACAGATCTTGTATCTCAAGATCTATTTTTGATTCATTAGTTTGACTATGAAGCGTCAGTGGATGTTAATTCTAGCCATCTCAAGTTTAGATACTACTACCCTCTTCGCAATGAAGAGGGGGTGAAAAGATAAGAAAGATTGGTGAACAGTTTTAACTTTATTTGTCCCGCTAACTAACTTGATTACGATGAACAGAGGATTAGGACCGTCCCTCTGTCACCGTTAACAATATGAAACCTTAACGTTGTTGTGAAATTGGTTTTAATAATGTCTTTTGATTTGTCTGTGGCACAGTCTCTTCCTCGTCATAGGTAGGTGAATCATATTCATCCAGTGTCTTCTCAAAGAGGAATCTGCGTTTCTTGACGGCACTGTCCATGGATTCATCTGCATCGTAATCTTTCTCGTCCCTCAGTCGTTTTGCTGTGCTTACGATTTTCTTATGCACTGGATCTTTCTTCAGTGCTTCTGAATATCCAACCAATGTTCTGTAGAAGTTTGCAAGCTCTTGTGTATATCTTGGTTTGAGTTCCTCATATGCCAAATTTTCAGCATCTTCTGTGTCGATATTATTATGTTCTGCCAAAACTTCTTCCACGGTCTCATTGAATGTATCTTGTAAGCTTTCTTGGGTTTTCAAAACCATTCGGTCCCACGGTCTGTACTTAGATTTCATTTTTTTTCTTTTTGGGTATCTCAACTTCGTCATCACTATCATCTTCTTCGGTGAATTCTTCAGAATCTTTGGTATAGTCATATTTTCCAAATATATCTTCTCCTTTTCCCAAATTATAGCGAGGGCTTGAAGACGCTACACTTTCTTCGTCATCTGACATATCTGTATTATCCTCTTTACAAACACCACTGGATCTATGTCTTCTCAAACTGTCTGATCTTGCAAACTCTCGGAAACACTTATGGCACTGATATCTCCCCATGGATATCAAATAATGAACTGATTTTTTTCAGTCTTGTCACTCCTTTTATACTCTTCCACAAAATTTTCTAACTTTCTGCACAATTTTCTGCAACTGTCTGTGACTGTTTGTCTTCACTTTTTCTTTTACGCTTGATATTCTTTAGTGGTAAAGACGTAGGTCTCCTGGGAGTATCAGGCCAGTGTTGTTTCATTTTTCTTCTTGGTTCTGCCAGACGACGTCTTTTCGGATGTCTTGTTTTCGCAAGTTGTTGGATTTCTGCGTTACATATTTTGCAGAATCTGGAGGGCCGTCCTTCTCTGAGCTTATTGCTGAGAACTGTGTTAAGTCTTTTCATCAAGTACCGCATCTGTCCATAACTTGTTTCGTATTTACTAGGGTTTTGTGTCACTGGTAACTTTTTGCATTTGACCATCTTTTTGCAGGATGTTTTTGTCTGTTTCTCTGAACTAACCATCTTATTTCCTTTCAGGAGTCTGATAAACTGACAAAGTTAGTATTAATGCAGAGTATTTATATCATGTTGAAAAAACTGTTTGTGTCTAAAGTGTAATTTAACCAAAGATTTTCCAGTCATAAAAGGTACACTTTTACCAGTGGCTGTTTTTATGCTGATATGAACTTGGTCAATGAAAGATTTGGCTACTGGCACATAGTGCAAATTTTTTAGTTCTGTATGAAAATAAGTAGAATACTTGGTATGATTAAATGGAACAATTCTCAAAATCGGTGCCTTCACATCACCAACATTTGTAAAATCTGCAATGTCTGAATATATGAAAAACGTATCATGTGGAGCATTCAGGTCTGCATTAAAAATAAATGAATCTTTTTCATTCCCAATAGGTTTTCCGAATAGAGAAGGATTGAGCCCCAATAACTTTCCAAACTCTTTGGAAAATTGTAACCTAGTTTGTCTTTCATCTTGACAAATTATTTTCATGCGTTTAGAATTTTCATCAAACACAACTCCAATGCCAACATTTACATGTTCTAATAATCCGTTCTTAAACGCATTGATAGAAGATTGCATTTCTTGTGCCAAATGACTGGGAGAAACATAATTGCTAGGTGGGATGATCAGTTTAAATTTGTCACATGTATTAGTATTTCTACACATTTCAGTGACATTTTCGAAACCGTGTCTTCTTATATAGCTTGGATCAAGAAAAACCAAATAGAAAAAGTTATTTTCTTCACTGATGTTCAGCACTTGTGCTGAAGTCATAATTTCTACTAATGCAACTTCCCAGTTTTCTTCATTGATATTAATGGGATGATCTAGTCTCACCGTAAAACTGTTTTGTTTGTTTGTTGGAAAAATGTCCAAGGAACTGTCACTTAGCAGTGTAAGGTAGAAGTCGTTCATTATTCGGGTGTGGCGTCTGATCAGGGCCCACAATGTTTAACAATGTCCCGCTGAATATTTATATACTTTCTTTTCTACAGAATGACAGTGTTTCAGTTGTGCATTTCAGTCATTTCTTAAGCAACACAAATTTAAAGTTACAATTATTATTCAATATCGTTATAAAAAAAGTTATTTTTTTTTTCTTACTATTTATAATTATCGGAAAATTTGGTTTGGGTTGACTATATATACAAAGTGGTTTCTTGTTACCAACAGGCTAGTGCTCTAGCTTACTGGTGCGTGGTTTGTGATTTATGCATTGCGTGTTTTTCCGGCTTGGTCCAAAGATGCGAGATTATCGAATATATGCTTAAACAGAGTAGAAGGTAGCTACGCTCAGGCTACTTTAAGGGGATCCACGGACATTGGAAAGCCTCCGCTCTGGGAATCACTGTGGTCCATAGAGACATTCAGGTGGTTCTAAAGTGTATTCGAGATAATCTCAAATCGCCAGGAGTCCCAAGTTGCAGGGAAACACATTAATGCAATTCACAATCACACTAGGGAGGTTGTTTGCCATCAGAGGTGGCATCTAATTCTCTTGTCCTTTTTTTCCATAAACAGCTTGGTCCTACCAAAGTTATCTTAAGTTATATACCTGCCACCGGTCAGGTATTAAGAGTCAAATTGTTCAATGTGTAGATGTGGACGTGTGGAATCTCCTTATTGTGGATCCACATCCTCCGCATCACATCCACATTGGGCATTTTAAGCTGAGTCTTAGAAGCCAGAAAGGCCTGGTTGCAATATTGCCGAATGTGTAGATGTGGACATGTGGAATCTCCACATTGTGGATCCACATTCTCCACATTACATCCACATTACATCCACAATTTCAATGTGGAGATGTGGAGGTTCCACAATTTCGATGTGGAGGTTACACAATTTCAATGTGTAGATGTGGACGTGTGGAATCTCCACATTGTGGACACACATTTTCCACATTGCTCCACATTGAGCATTTTAAGCTGAGTCTTAGAAGCCAGAAAGGCCTGGTTGCAAAATTGCCGAATGTGTAGATGTGGACATGTGGAATCTCCACATTATGGATCCACATTCTCCACATTACATCCACATTTGCTCCACATTACATCCACAATTTCAATGTGAAGATGTGGAGGTTCCACAATTTCAATGTGGAGGTTCCACAATTTCAATGTGGAGATGTGGATGTTCCACAATTTCAATGTGGAGATGTGGAGATTATACATTTGTGATGTGGAGATGTGGCAGTGAAGAGACCATTATATATTGCAAACAAAATATATCTTGGCACTTTAGCTCAGTTGGTAGAGCACCTGTCTGATAAGCAGGAGGTCATAGGTACGAGCCCTATTCGTGCCAAATATTTTTTTCAATTTCAAGTTATTTCCAAAAGAACAACATAATGCCATCTTGTGGTATCCCTGGACCTCATGAAAGATTTCCAACAAAAGACTAAGTCATTGTCAACTTTTACCATACAAAATTAAAAATTTAAAGCGCCCATCACAAAAGGCGCTATAATCCCACAAAATTGAAAATTTATAGCGTCATTATGAAACAGTTCAAGATGACACTATAATCCCTCAAAACTGAGAAATTATAGCGAGATTTTATGGCGAGAAATTTATAGCGAGAAATTATAGCGAGAAATTATAGCGAGGAATTTATAGCGAGGAATTTATAGCGAGAACCCCCAAACTAGCCTAGTCAAGCTTAGATACAGGGGTGTCACCTTTGGCGAGAGACTATGGCGAGAAATTATAGCGAGAAATTATAGCGAGAAACACAACCAAAAAATCTCGCTATAAAATCTCGCTATAAAATCTTGCTAAAATCTCGCCAAAGTGCCCCCCTATACTACTCACATGACACAATTGTATTCATATGTAAAAAGTACATTCATTTCTTAAATATATCTACTTCAATCATAGCTTAGAAGCCTCCATGGTCTAGTGGTTATGCTACTCGCCTTTTAAACTAGTGGTCGCAGGATCGATCCCGGGCTTCTCCAGAATTTCGGATGAGTCTTTAAACCGAGGTCCCGTCTCCGTATGACCTTAGCTGTTGGTGAGACGTAAAACTCAAACACTCACTCAATCATAGCGAATAGGTATTTGTTATATCCGCGGCTCTAACACCTACCTTTATATCAAAAAATGGCAAGCAATGATGTATACACTGGTAAACTCCACTTTTCGCTATATAAAGTTGGAGTTACCGCGGCGATTATTACGTGGACATGATAACCCGATGTTATGGAAGTTTCTCATATGTTTACGTAGATATAAAGACAACACCTCCAACTCTCCCACCCTTCGACTACGACGACGAAAATACAACTGATAGCTCACAAAGAACGGGTACGTAATAGAAACACAATATTTTCAGTCATCTGCTGGGAAACAAATTTTGTTTTTTTGTTTGATTTGGAGTTTTACGGCCCAGTCAACACTATTTAGGTCATTTTTGAGCCGGTCAGTTTACCTATCAACACTTTCCTGGGCAGGCTTATACGTAAGCGGTTAACCAGTACAGTGCACATTCTTTCGCCAGAAACTGACAACTGCCCTTCTTGAATCAGCGGAAGGGAGAGAATGACCGTAGAAAAGATTTCATGATCAATCTCCACGAAAGCTTGTTGCAGACCCCGGCGGGAGTCGAACCCGCGTCCTCCTGATCACCAGTCAGACGCGCATCCGACTGAGCCACTGAGGCCGGCACTGGGAAACAAATACCGCAAGTTACATTGTCTATGAATGGAATGCAATGTAAACACATTTAATGCTTATAGAAAGAAAGAAAGAAAGAAAGAAAGAAGAAAGGAAGAAAGGACATCTCATTTGTACTGTCATGAAGTACAGTGAATTAAGCGGAAACACAGATACTCGGAAATACATTACAGAAGTACCTACACTCCCGCTTGCGAGAAACTTTCCAGCGCACACGCATTTGTTTCGCATTTGTATCGCGCGAGATTCGCACTCGCGATTCACGCGTTTCACTTGCGAATGACATTTATCCAATCAATTTCTTTTATGAATACCGCGATATTGCGTGTAAATCACGATTGTTGACCAGCCAATCAAACCTGAGTGTCGAAAACGCAGATAGGGCACATTCAAAGACTGCTTCGCGTTTCAAAAGCAACCAATCAATACTGCGTAACTATTTCGCACTTATCGTTTTTTTTTTATTTCCATTTTCTATTTCTTCAACGTTTTCTTATTCAAGATTTTTTTTTTTGCAGTTTGAACCTAACATATCTGATTATTTCCGAAATGCGGACTAGTCAATTATCCATTTACATTTTCCTGGAGGAAAGGGTAAAATACAGGTACTGCATAGTGATTGCAGTTGACTGAAAAAAATGCAGGATGTTTATTGACACCCAGGTGCAACTCGGGGCTATAAAGATAACTGTTTCAAAACAACACCTTATTGTTGTCATTTATTCTAGATTGTCGAAATAATTGATGTTCTTTCACTCACTGAAGCGGCCCTTTTTTTAATTAATTATTTTTGTAATTTTCATTTATTTTGTTTAATTAACTCGGGGAATCAGGTTGTGTATTCTTCAAAATTTATTTGGAAAATGCCTGAACCCTTAGCATAAAATGTAGGCCCTGATCAGAGGCTGCATGATTTTTTGCCATTTGGCGACAAATGGAATCTTCAACCTTGTTAGTAGAACAAGTCCATTTCAAAATTAAAGAGTATGAGGTTGTGTTTTCTTCCAAATGTATATTTTTGCAAACCAAGTAGGTTCTGATCAGATACCTACTTCTGCTAGGTATGATCTAGATCTGCACTTTTTGCCATTTGGCGTCAAATGGGACTTTCACCTTTTAAAAAGCGCAATATCGTTTCAAAATTTAAGAGTGCGGGGTTGTATTTTCTTCAAAATTTATTTTGAAAATATCTGAAGTTTTTTAAACAATGTAGGCCCCGATCAGGTGCCTATTTCTGTTGCATATGATCTTGGTCTGCACATTTTGCTAATTGGCGCCAAATGGCATACCTTGTAAATAGCACAAGACCATTTCGCAATTTAAGAGCGTGACGTTGTCTTTTCTTCAAAATTTCCGAAATAATTCATGTTCAGTCATTCAAAAAAGCAGCTCATTTGTTTAATCATTTATTTTGGTAATTCTCATTAATTTTGTTTAATTAAAACATTTGTTTTTACAAATGGAATCTTCCACCTTATACATTACAATAGTCCATTTCAAAATGTAGGAGAATCAGGTTGTATGTTTGTGTGTGTGTGTGTGTGTGTGTGTGTGTGTGTGTGTGTGTGTGTGTGTTTTTGTTGTTTTTTTTTGGTGTTTTTTTTTTTTCGAAATTTATTTGGAAAATGACTGAACTTTTTGTAATCTTTTTTAATCTAGGCCCTGATCAGACGCCTATTTCTGCTGCGCCTGACCTGGGTCTTGTTTTATCATTACCATTTTGTTCCCATTTTCTGCAAAATTTATAATTTGGAAAAAAAATGGCTGTACTTTTGCAAACAATGTAGGTCACGAACAGACGCCTAGTTCTGTTGCGTTTGATCTGGGTTTCCACTTTCTGCCAATTGGCGCCAAATGGAATCTTCCACCTTGTAAATAGCACAAGAACATTTCAAAATTTAAGAGTGTGAGGTTATGTTGTCTTCAGAAATTATTATGAAAATGTCTGAAGCTTTTAGAAACGGTAATCGGAAAGAAAGTATCAGGAAAAAAGTATCAGTTTTAGGTAGGAAAAAAGTATCAGGAAAAAAGTATCAGTTTTATCCATATTCGCTGCTGATGTTACAATGATATGATGATTAGGATACTTTTGAATGTTTTGATTTGTTTTTCAATTAATAATAAATTTTGCAACCTAGCAACCTATCTTTGTAACCCTTGCTTTATAAAAGGGATGAGAGATCACTTCCTCACAATGTCTGGTAAAAGTCCCACAATTGGAAGCAACATCTCCAAAATGACCGATAAAGTGTAGACAGATACGTTATAAATTAAAGTGTGCAAGTCGGACCTCCATGCTCATGAACCCTATTTGGTTTCATTGGGCGGCGGGGCTTGAGATTTCATTTCATCTCAATGTCTCTGGTAAAAGTCCCACAACATGATCTGAGATGCTACACGCATCAGATACACTAACATTTACCTTAAGATGGCAACTGCATTAAAATCTTAATTCTGTATGTATACTATCCTTTTTAGCTCACCGTCACGTAGTGACGAGGTGAGCTTATGGGATCACTTTTCGTCCGTCGTCCGTCGTGCGTCCGTGCGTCCGTGCGTCAGTGCGTCCGTGCGTCCGTGCGTCCGTAAACAATTTCTTTAAACGACATCTCCTCCTAAACCACTAATCGGATTTTGACCAAACTTCACAGGAATGATCCTTAGGTGGTCCCCTTTCAAAGTTGTTCAAATGGTTCCGGTCCGTTGCACATATAGGTTTTTGGGGCCAAAAATAGATTTTTTTCACCAAAAACTTAAAAAATCTTCTTCTCTGAAACCACAAGGCCCAGGTCTTTGATATTTGGTATGAAGCTTCATCTAGTGGACCCCTACCAAGATTGTTCAAATTATAGTGCTGGGGTCAAAAATGCCCCCGCTCCGGGGCCCTTTGGTTTTACAAGGGCTTATATAGGGAAAATCTTGAAAAATCTTCTTCTCTGAAACCACAAGGCCCAGGTGTTTGATATTTGGTCTGAAGCTTCATCTAGTGGACCCCTACCAAGATTGTTCAAATTATAGTGCTGGGGCCAAAAATGCCCCCGCTCCGGGGCCCTTTGGTTTTACATGGGCTTATATAGGGAAAATCTTTAAAAATCTTCTTCTCTGAAACCGCAAGGCCCAGGTCTTTGATATTTGGTCTGAAGCTACATCTAGTGGACCCCTACCAAGATTGTTCAAATTATAGTGCTGGGGCCAAAAATGCCCCCGCCCCGGGCCCCTTTGATTTTACATGGGCTAATATAGGGAAAATCTTTAAAAATCTTCTTCTCTGAAACCGCAAGGCCCAGGTCTTTGATATTTGGTATGAAGCTTCAACTAGTGGACCCCTACCAAGATTGTTCAAATAATAGTGCTGGGGCCAAAAATGCCCCCGCTCCGGGGCCCTTTGGTTTTACATGGGCTTATATAGGGAAAATCTTAAAAAATCTTCTTCTCTGAAACCGCAAGGCCCAGGTCTTTGATAATTGGTATGAAGCTTCATCTAGTGGACCCCTACCAAGATTGTTCAAATTATGGTGCTGGGGCCAAAAATGCCCCCGCTCCGGGGCCCTTTGGTTTAACATGGGCTTACATAGGGAAAATCTTTTAAAATTTTCTTCTCTGAAACCGCAAGGCCCAGGTCTTTGATATTTGGTATGAAGCTTCATCTAGTGGACCCCTACCAAGATTGTTCAAATTATAGTGCTGGGGCCAAAAATGCCCCCGCTCCGGGGCCCTTTGGTTTTACATGGGCTTATATAGGGAAAATCTTTAAAAATCTTCTTCTCTGAAACCGCAAGGCCCAGGTCTTTGATATTTGGTCTGAAGCTACATCTAGTGGACCCTTACCAAGATTGTTCAAATTATAGTGCTGGGGCCAAAAATGCCCCCGCCCAGAGCCCCTTTGATTTTACATGGGCTAATATAGGGAAAATCTTTAAAAATCTTTTTCTCTGAAACCGCAAGGCCCAGGTCTTTGATATTTGGTATGAAGCTTCATCTAGTGGACCCCTACCAAGATTGTTAAAATTATAGTGCTGGGGCCAAAAATGCCCCCGCACCGGGGCCCTTTGGTTTAACATGGGCTTACATAGGGAAAATCTTTTAAAATTTTCTTCTCTGAAACCGCAAAGCCCAGGTCTTTGATATTTGGTATGAAGCTTCATCTAGTGGACCCCCACCAAGATTGTTCAAATTATAGTGCTGGGGCCAAAAATGCCCCCGCTCCGGAGCCCTTTGGTTTTACATGGGCTTATATAGGGAAAATCTTTAAAAATCTTCTTCTCTAAAACCGCTAGGCCCAGGTCTTTGATATTTGGTATGAAGCTTCACCTAGTGGACCCCTACAAAGATTGTTCAAATTATAGTGCTGGGGCAAAAAATGCCCCCACTCTGGGGCCCTTTGGTTTTACATGGGCTTATATAGGGAAAATCTTTAAAAATTTTCTTCTCTGAAACCCTAAGGCCCATGTCTTTGATATTTGGTATGACTTCACCCCACAAGGCCCAGGTTCATACCCCCCCCCCTGGGGTCAAAAATGCCCCCGCTCCGGGGCCCTTTGGTTTTACAAGGGCTTATATAGGGAAAATCTTGAAAAATCTTCTTCTCTGAAACCACAAGGCCCAGGTGTTTGATATTTGGTCTGAAGCTTCATCTAGTGGACCCCTACCAAGATTGTTCAAATTATAGTGCTGGGGCCAAAAATGCCCCTGCTCCGGGGCCCTTTGGTTTTACATGGGCTTATATAGGGAAAATCTTTAAAAATGTTCTTCTCTGAAACCCTAAGGCCCATGTCTTTGATATTTTGTATGACTTCACCCCACAAGGCCCGGGTTCAAACCCCCCCCCCCCGCCCCGGGGCCCTTTGGTTTTACATGGGCTTATAAGGCCCAGATCTTTGATATTTGGTCTGAAGCTACATCTAGTGGACCCCTACCAAGATTGTTCAAATTATAGTGCTGGGGCCAAAAATGCCCCCGCCCCGGGCCCCTTTGATTTTACATGGGCTAATATAGGGAAAATCTTTAAAAATCCTCTTCTCTGAAACCGCAAGGCCCAGGTCTTTCATATTTGGTATGAAGTTTCAACTAGTGGACCCCTACCAAGATTGTTCAAATAATAGTGCTGGGGCCAAAAATGCCCCCACTCCGGGGCCCTTTGGTTTTACATGGGCTTATATAGGGAAAATCTTAAAAAAATCTTCTTCTCTGAAACCGCAAGGCCCAGGTCTTTGATAATTGGTATGAAGCTTCATCTAGTGGACCCCTACCAAGATTGTTCAAATTAAAGTGCTGGGGCCAAAAATGCCCCCGCTCCGGAGCCCTTTGGTTTAACATGGGCTTACATAGGGAAAATCTTTTAAAATTTTCTTCTCTGAAACCGCTAGGCCCAAGTCTTTGATATTTGGCATGAATCTTCACCTAGTGGACCCCTACAAAGAATGTTCAAATTATAGTGCTGGGGCAAAAAATGCCCCCACTCTGGGGCCCTTTGGTTTTACATGGGCTTATATAGGGAAAATCTTTAAAAATTTTCTTCTCTGAAACCCTAAGGCCCATGTCTTTGATATTTGGTATGACTTCACCCCACAAGGCCCAGGTTCAACCCCACCCCCCCTTTGGTTTTACATGGGCTTATATCTTAAAAATCTTAAAAAAACTTCTTCTCTGAAACTGCAAGTCCCAGGTCTTTGATATTTGGTATGAAGCTTCACCTAGTGGACCCCAACCATGGTTGTTCAAATTATAGCCCTAGGGCCAAAAATGCCCCCGCTCCGGGGCCCTTTGGTTTTACATAGACTTATATATGGAAAACCTTGAAAAATCTTCTTCTCTGAAACCAAAAGGCCCAGGTCTTTGATATTTGGTATGAGGCTTAATCTAGTGGACCCCCTACCAAGATTGTTCAAATTATAGTGCTGGGGCCAAAAATTTCTTCTCTGAAACCGTAAGGCCCATGTCTTTGATATTTGGTATGAAGCTTCACCCCACAAGGCCCAGGCCCTGGGGGCCAAAAATGCCCCCATCCCACAGCCTTTTGGTTTTACATGGGGTTATATAGGGAAGATCTTTAAAAGTCTTCTTCTCTGAAGTCGTAAGGCCCAGGTCTTTGTTATTTGGTATGAAGCTTCATCTAGTGGACCCCTACCTAGATAGTTCAAATTATAGTGCTGGGGCCAAAAATGCCCCTGCCCCGTGGCCCTTTGGTTTTACATGAGCTTATATAGGGAAAATCTTTAAAAATCTTCTTCTCTGAAACCGCAAGGCCCAGGTCTTTGATATTTGGTATGAAGCTTCATCTAGTGGACCCCTACCAAGATTGTTCAAATTTAAGTGCTGGGGCCAAAAATGCCCCCGCTCCAGGGCCCTTTGGTTTAACATGGGCTTACATAGGGAAAATCTTTTAAAATTTTCTTCTCTGAAACCGCAAGGCCCAGGTCTTTGATATTTGGTATGAGGCTTCATCTAGTGGAACCCTACCAAGATTGTTCAAATTATAGTGCCGGGGCCAAAAATGCCCCCGCTCTGGGGCCCTTTGGTTTTACATTGGCTTATATTGGGAAAATCTCTAAAAATTTTCTTCTCTGAAACGGTAATGCCCTTGTCTTTGATATTTGGTATGAAGCTTCACCCCACAAGCCCCAGGTCCCCCCCCAGCCCCAGCAGGGCCTTTTGGTTTTACATAGGGTTTTATAGGGAAAATCTTTAAAAATCTTCTTCTCTGAAATCGCAAGGCCCAGGTCTTTGATATTTGGTATGAAGCTTCACCCAGTGGACCCCTACCAAGGTTGTTCAAATTATAGCCGAAGGGCCACAAATGCCCCCGCTCCGGGGCCCTTTGGTTTTACATAGACTTATATATGGAAAATCTTGAAAAATCTTTTTCTCTGAAACCGCAATGCCCAGGTCTTTGATATTTGGTATGAGGCTTCATCTAGTGGACCCCTACCAAGATTGTTCAAATTATAGTGCTGGGGCCAAAAATGCCCCCGCCCCGAGACCCTTTGCTTTTACACAGACTTAAATAGGGAAATCTTTAAAAATCTACTTCTCTGAAACCCCAAGGCCCATGCCTTTGATATTTGGTATGGAGCTTCATCTAGTGGACCTCTACCAAGATTGTTTAAATTATGGCCCTGAAGCCAAAAATGCCCCTGCTTAGGGGCCATTTGGTTTTACATAGGCTAATGTAGGGAATATCTTTAAAAAATCTTCTTCTCTGAAACCCCAAGGCCCAGGTCTTTGATATTTGGTGTGTAGCTTCATCTAGTGGACCTTTGCCAAGATTGTTCAAATTATAGCCTTTGTTGATATTTGGTATGAAGCTTCACCTCTTTAGACCTCCCTCAACATTATGCACATTGTAGCCCTGGGGTCAATAATGGCCCTCCCCGAGGCCCACTTGTTACTCTATCATATGGATCAGGTGAGCGATCCAGGGCCATCATGGCCCTCTTGTTACATGAAACTGATAGTTTCTTCCTGTTAATTTTTTTCCTGATACTTTTTTTCCTGATACCTTTTTTCCGATACTTTTTTCCTGATACTTTTTTCCTGATACTTTCTTTCCTAAATTCTTTGGAAACAATGTGGGCCCTGATCAGACGCCTAATTTTTCTGCGTCTGAACTGCCGGGTCTGCACTGTTTGCAATTTGGCGCTAAACTTTATGAAAAATGTATGTATTTCAGGCTTTACTATATTTTCATTATTTTTATTTATTTATTTATTTATTTTTCTTTGTTCCAAACAGAGATTGTTGGTACTTCATTGCGAGAATACGCCTTAGAAATCTATTTAATTTTTTACCACCAAAACTGAACATTTTCCGGAGAGGCGGTTCTGACGAGTGCCCACAATCTATATTTTGTGCAGAAATAATAATAATATATATCCCCCTAAATTCCAAATTTACACATATCCCATATTACCCTCCTGGTCCCCTACACCAAATTCCTCAGAATACCTCGAGTGTTTATTATCTCTAAACTGACAAACATTAGGGTGTTATGTAATCCAAATATGTTTTTAAATGTTATTGTGGGTGTTTATCCGAAGAAATCACTATTGATAAGAGAGACCAATGCCGCCATTAATTTATGTACGAATTAAAAAAATTAAAATAAAGAATATGGGTCAAACATATGAGCCAAGAAGATTTTGATTGGCAATATGAAAATATTTTGGCTGATTCCCTGCCCCCCAATGCATATGGTCATTACTTGGGACAACGAAAATCTGCCGGATTTCACTAAGTATTCTCGCAGTTTTAGAAAAAATAGTTCGTTCTCGGGAAGTGTTAAATTTTGGTTGCCACCGCGACAATCTTTAACCGTGTAATTTAAAAATGTGTCTGATGAATATCTTCGAATAGGGTTCATCGAGGCGGTTCAAACGGGTACCCACAATCTATATTTTAAAGCAGAAATAAGAAAAATAAGTTTAACCCCAGTCAACCCCAGTTTACTATATAAAAGTGGGGTTGAAGTGGGGGGGGGGGGGGGGGTCAATATTATATATATTTGTTTTCGTGAAGGGGCTTCCTCTTTCGTTTGCTCTATGTAGCTTCAAGAAAAAAAAATGCCTAAGAGGGGATTCATAGGCCTTAAAGGGAAACTCTTACAAGTCTAGTTTTATCTCGCATATGTTTGTGGGTCTGCTCTTAAAGGAAATAACTTGCTACTTAGGAGTCGACCCTTTTTTTGTTGGCGCTGGTATCAGAAAGTAGAATAAAATTGTTATCTCTTATAAAACAATATCTTAGGCGTTTTTTCTTCCCTAAAAGGTTGTGGGCAGGGCGTTTATCTGTGAATATGGTATTTCTTTTATTTTCTGTTCTGTCTGCGTGAAACATTGTTTTGTAGACTGTCAAGGAGACCTGTTTCTCTGTCCTGATGGCAAGTGTATTCCTTACAGCTATGTATGTGATGGGATGGCAGACTGTGCATCGGAAATTGATGAGCTGGACTGTGGCTGGCCGACAACGACCCCACCATGTATGTATGCAGTAGACGTATACAGATATGTTAGATTATGTCGTTTTTTTGTATTTTATTTTTTAAAGATATTGTCATGACAAAGTTATTCGCGGGTTTGCAGCAAAGACAATATTTTCAAGTTATTCAATTCATTCGCGAGTGATCTAATTCGCAAATATTTGTGAAAATAAGTTTTCACAAATAAAACAATTTAGAGGGGCACGTTTGCACCCAAGAGTTTGAGACTGCGATCGTTTAATATCCATTGTGTACAGTAAGAAAACGCACATGTGTGCTGTTGATATCTTCATGGCTGTGAAAACGTGTGTGTGTGTGTGTGTGTGTGTGTTTGTGTGTGTGTGTGTGTGTGTGTGTGTGTAAAAATAATATTAACCCATTTAGTACCAGAAACCCCCAAAACAGGTAGCCTGGCAAACAGTGCATGCTCAGATCAGACGCCGCAGAATGCGGCGTCTGATCAGGGCCTACACTGTTTGCAAAAATTGAAGCCATTTTACAAATTTTGAAGAAATCACAACCTGACGCCCGTAAATTTTGAAATGGACTCCTGCTGTATATAAGGAGGAAGATTCCATTTGGTACAAAAAGGGTTAATCAAATATTGTTTCAAACACCGGTTGTTACATCACGAAAACACGCCTATATAATTTTGACCCCATTGAACCCCACTTTTATATAGTAAAACTGGGGTTTACAAGGGTAAACCTTATTTTTCTTATTTCTGCTCTAAAATATAGATTCTAGATTCGAGGCGGTTCTAAAGAGTACCCACAATCTATATTTTAGAGCAGAAATAAGAAAAATATCACATTTTTTCATCTTAAAATTTTCATTTTTCGGCGATAAAGGTGGCAATGTATTTGTATAGGCTAGTTTGCGTAATGAGTGCGCAAGACAACTACTTCTTTGAGGAGATTCTAATAAGTACCCACAGTCTATGTTATTTTCTATTCTGTCTGTATGAAACATTGTTTTGCAGACTGTGAAGGAGACCAGTTTCTTTGCCCTGATGGCCGGTGTATTCCACCCACTTTTGTTTGTGATGGAATGGCAGACTGTGATTCGTTGATAGATGAGTTGGACTGTGACTGGCCGACGACTCCTACATGTGCGTATGCACTTTTATACGCGATGCTGTAAATCACTTGAATTTTCAGTCATTCTCTCCCTTCCGTTGATACAAGATGCACGGCGAAAGAAAATGCATTGTATTGGTTACCTACCCTGGACAGTGTGGTTTCGTAAAATGACCAGCTCAACTTAGCATAAATACAATGTAGTAATCTATCTTGAAGAAATAGGCGGGCTGCATGATGCTTCCACGCAGAGCTGAAACCGACCCGCACACGAGTACTGGTAAACCGCTTAGAGGATCTAAGCCTGCCTAGGCAAAGCGGTGCGAATCGGCCCGTCCATGCTTATAACCCTTATTGGTTTAATTGGGTGGCAGGGCTTGAGATGTCATTTCATCTCAATGTCGGGTAAAAGTCCCACAAAATTGGCAGCAACGTATCCAAAATGACCTTTACAGTGTTGACGGGACGTTAAACCTCAAATCAAACAAACAAAGTAATCTATCTTTATTACATACCTACTATAGGAAAATTACATTAGAATCTTTCGATACAGGCTCATTTTTTCGCTATTTTGATGGCACAGTCACGTGACGGGACCAAAAATCCATATAATATGGATTTTTTGCACTGCCTTTCAATATTGGCACTGCTCCACTCTGTTACTATAGCAATAGATCGTTAATGCCTACTCCATAAGCTTCAAAATGGCCGCAGAAAAAAAACACTTGAAGCAATGTCAACCCGACTTCTGGACCTAGACAGAGTGATAGAAGAAAGTAATAGCAATAGATTTTGAAGAAAGTCTGATATTTCGTGGCAAGCATGTAAAATGAAAAACAAAATACTTTTTAAAAGAAGTTCACTCACGATTGGGAAGATGCCTTCACGCACAGCAGGGATGTGCCAACATTTGAAACAATAAGGTCTTGCCAAAAACCTTAAACGAACAGATCCCTTCACTTATGAGGAGCTGGAAATTGTGTGGAAGAAATCTGTGGGAGGGAAAAATGTCCCCAAAAATTGTCTTGTATTTTAACGTAAACAACCGCCGCGACCGACTGCTACACACGGAATCGATTATGCAGTAGCTTGATGAATGACACTAAGAGCCTTTAAAATTAAAATGGTCTTCAAATAAGCACAAAACATTCTGTAAAATACCTTAAAAAGCATTCGTTGAACTGCAGAAAGTCTGTATTTAAAGTGGCGATTTGTTTTTGTTTTGAAACTTACAGTTGCGACGTCACTTGTGACGTAATTTGCTGCGCACTACTATGTTACTGTATTACCGTGAGCATGGTAAGTGTAGGCCTACTAATCAGTGATATAATTTAAAAGGAATTTCTTTTTTTTTTTTCGGCGGATACCGACACACTCAATGAAACAATCCCGGCATCAACCTTTAAAAAGTAAATATTCTCTTTGCCTTAATTTCTTCACGATGCAATGTTACTATGCTATATAAATGATGTAATAAAGAGGTTATGATGTGGTGATGGTGTGCCTCTAAGTCATATTGGCACCGGAAGTCATATTGGCCCTCGGGCCATAGCCCTCGGGCCAATATGACATACCGGTGCCAATATGACTTAGAGGCACACCTTTACCGTATAATAACCTCTATATACTGAGTCGGTCACATTTAGCCATTACCCACGTTTTCGAGGTCTTGAGCAAATTCCTTGCCGTCAGGTTAACAAGTCCTTGTGTTGAACATCCCTTTTGACCCCACTTTATGTAGAGAAAACTGGGGTTTACGGGGTTAGTCATTATTTTCCTTATTTTTGCTAAAAACATAGATTGTGAGTACTCGTTAAAACTGCCTCAATTCTAACGAGTTACCCCAATCTCTATTTGACACGGAAAATTAGAACAATATCAAACATTTTCATCCAGTGCTTGAACCAGAGGTAGGAGAGACGCAGTATTTGGTCAATAATCTCATTAGAGTACCTCACTGTCGTTAACGTTCGGTTTTAACAACATACAGATCAGTTTTTCCATTGACGCTAATGCCTGCCAAAACCATGACTGAACGCTTTCAGTCCATGCCACATTCAAGTAATCACATCGTTCTTTGGGCATTCTCTACACCAACTGACGTTTATCAGTGAAGTCTAGACAGAATCTGGACCCATCAGTGAAAATAACTGGTGTCCAGTCACGAATTGTCCACCTAACATGAGATCTGGCAAAGTAAAGTCGGTCTTGCACATGCTATCTCGTCAAAGGAACACGAGCAGCGGGTCTCCTGACACTATGTCCGAACTAATGGAGCCTGTATCTAAGAGTTTTTGTAGAAATTCGAGCTCCAGTTCCGTTTCTAAACTCGTTATACAAGCGCGTAGGGTTCAGGAACCGCTGACATCGAGAATGAATCAACAAAAACTGGTCCTGCCCTTATTCGACCACCACTATGTCTGTGTGACGGATTTTCGTGGGTTAGATGACGACCACATTCGGGATAACACGCTCTGACACATTAAAAATCCCAGCAACACGACAGATTCTAACATTCCAATCCCACGGTTCATTGCTTTGGTACTTAAGCGGTTTCTGAATTACCCTCGAGCCATATAAGGGTTACCAAATGAAAACCTTTTCACGCTTAGAAAATCAAAACTAACAATTTTATTTTCTGGTTCGAATGCAGTGTTACGCATGATTTAGAGTGTGCACGGGATGAAAGTGTGCACTTTTGTCAGTTCTGGAATGCGCCTAAAGATAACATTCAATATACGGAATACAAACTGTCATACATCACGCAAACATGCCTATAAGGTTTTGACTCTCTTGAACCCCCAAACTGGGGTTCACAGGGGTAAACCTTAATTTTCTTATTTCTGCTCTAAAAAAAAGATTGTGGGTACTCGTTTGAACCGCCTCGACGAGGCGGTTCTAACGAGTGCCCACAATCTACAATTTGAGCAGAAAAAAAAAATTATAACATTTTTATCATCTTAAAATTTTCATTTTTTTACGATAAAGGTGGCAATGTTTGATACATAAAACGTGATCACAATCAAACTTTGAATAGTATATACAAAATTTTTTACAAAATGAACATTTTCAGATAAAAAATCTGATATTTTTATTATTTCTGCACACAATATATACATGTATTAGTTGTAGTCGTTAGAAACTCCTCAGTGAGGCGGTTCTATGAGTACCCATAATTTTTTTTTTGAGCAGAAATAAGAAAATTATATATACCCCTAAAAACCTGTTTTACTTTGTAAAAGTGGGTTTAAGGGGGTAGGGATTATATGGGCGTTTTAGTGATGGCTGATTTCTGTGTAAAATGACAGAAAACATGTCAGGTGTTTCCTTTTTCATTAACCTACTCACACTGAAAGAGAAGTTTCCTGTTTAGCTATCCAGAGCCTTATGCACACAGGATGCTGTTACCATAGGGCCATGCATTCGTCTCCCGTCTGTTTCAACACGTTCAGGCATTTTCCCCTCTGAAACCACGGAGCAGATTGAAGCCAAACTATATATGGAGCCGTCAGGCATCGAGGATGCTGCCCATCGGGGCTTGAAGAAATATATGGGCTGCATGATGCTTCCACGCAGAGCTGAATCCGACCCGCACACGAGTACTGGTAAACTGCTTAGAGGATCTAAGCCTGCCAAGGCAAAGCGGTGCGTACGAGTCGGACCGTCCATGCTTATAAACCCTATTGGTTTCATAGGGCGACAGGGCTTGAGATGTCATTTCATCTCAATGTTGGGTAAAAGTCCCACAAAACTGGAAGCAACGTCTCCAAAATGACCTTTACAGTGTTGACGGGGACGTTAAACCTCAAATCAAACAAACAAATAAAGGATATGAAAGTTTGTCAGAAATGTGTGCGGGGAGGGGCTTGGTCACCTGACCAAGATGGCCGCTCCGCCTTTATATGTATAACGCCTCTTCTTCGCCGGAAGCAATACGCCGGTAACCGTGGGGCTTGTTATGTAGCGTTTGGCACTCGGCTGGCCCTACATACTTTGCTCAAATAATGACCCTAGGTTATACTCTTGACGCATTTTATTTGTTGTTCTTCGCTTTTGAATGGAAAATGGAAACAATGTGCAGCGTATGATATGACGTAGTTTCGTCGTACATGAACCTCTTGGAATGTCAAAGGCCAAGATCTTTTAGCAGCCCCGCCAAAAAGTCGCTTACCTTGATTCAAAACGTTGCATATGAAGTCGGCGTTTGATGAGAGATAGAAATTGCATTCAAATGTTTCCGATCGCATGACCGCAATGGCTGACAAACCCAAATGAAAGAATTAGAAACAAAAAACGCTTCTTTTTCAGAACTACACGGTAGATTGCTTTGAAACTTGGTATGTAGCATCAAATGACTGCGCACTACTATTTTCATAATGATTATCTTGACCCTGACACAATTTCGGTCCCTTAAGCAAATTAAAATTTGCTTCTTTCCGAAGCTGTTGTAGCCTGTCATATGAAAATACGTGTAGGCTCTACAATGTCTGCATGAACTCCTATGAATGCAAAAGGTCCAGGTCATTCAGCGATCTTGGGCCCGGGCCCCCAATGGGGAATATGTTCAAACTTCTTTATATATGAAACGGCAAATATTATTAAAGTCACGCTGCATATAAAGCTTGCGTGGATGAGAGAATTGAACTACATCCAGATGGACTATTTCAAACAAACGTTAATCCATTTAGTACCAGAAACCCCAAAACGGGTACCCTGGCAAACAGTGCAGGCCAAGATCAGACGCCGCAGAACGCGGTGTCTGATCAGGGCCTCCACTTTTTGCTAAAACTTCAGTCATTTTCCGAATAAATTTTGATGGAAACACAACCTGATACCCCTACATTTGGAAATGAACTCCTGCTATATATAAGGAGAAAGATTCCATTTGGTACAAAAAGGGTTAAACATCTGCTACTCCAGAAACACAGCTGGGACTCCTGAAATTATCTTGTAACTTGGTGTATAGTATTTCTTGACAAAGTACTATTGATGATCCCACATTGACCTTTTTCCATTTGACTGTATGGTCAAACTCGGACCCTATGTATTTTAATGGGAAAAACAGACAAAAGGTATATATTTTTCGTTGGGTTTACAATGAAATGCATTATATTCTTTAGAAGCATTAACAGAGTGATTGTGGGTTCCGTTAGAACCGCCTCAACGGGTCGGTATTAATGATCAACCGTAATCTATGTTAGCGTTATAAAAGAGAATGCCTTACTTTCATCAGAAAAAATGCCAGTTTTTGGGGATATGAAATAATGCACAACGTCACAAAGGAGTTTCATCCAAATACATTACTTAAAACCAAGGATGATGCATCTCATTAACAAAGAAAACAAAGGGGGGGGGGGAGGTACAACGATGAATTTCTTCTTAATTTTGCGAATGCAAAAGCTACTGAATATTTTTCAGTAAAATATTTACCCTTTGATCATTATCCGATTGACGCTTATGGCCCACAAAGAGGGTTGACGCGTCGTTAAACACGAAATCATCATCATCATCATCATCAGTAAAAAGATTTAATTTAGCATTCATCACGTGAACAAGTCTGTCATTTAATCCCTTTTCCTCAACGAGTTTGATAAATTTAATAATACATGAATGCAAGATTCTAGTTATCAAATGGCATTTTGAACGCATTTTCTTCACGATTTGTTTGCAAACAATGTCAATATTCCGACATTAGTAAACGCGACGACGTTCAGGGCGCTGTACGCGTAATGTTACGGGACGTGTCTAACTAATTTGCATATTTAATCCACCATTGGATGACCGAATTTATTTCACGACGTTATTACATTCTCAGACGCGACGTCATATGATAAATGGTGTTTACAACGGTCTTCATCTCACTGAGTTGACAACATGAATACCATTTCGACCTTTAACCCTTATCTTGCTGGATATTCATTTAAGCCACACCCATTTCTGTCTATCAACCAATCAAATTACTTGATGTAATTTATTTCTGCAAATTTATAAACTGAGTACCAAACAGTGTAGATCCTGATCAGAGAAGCCATCGGATCTGGATCTACAATGTTTGCAAAGATAGGGGCTGTCGTGAACAGCAAGAGAAGGGTTAAAACATGTTCTAAGCAGGGGCAGTCCGAACCACTCAGCTAGGATTATTCAAAGCCGTATGTCAGAATGCATAATGGCGATAATTTAATGGTATCTTTTCGAGCTTCTATAAAATGACAGCATGTTTGTTTACTCATTAGTATTGCCTCAATGAGGCGAGTACATGCCACATATATTTTTTTCGATAAAATAAGAAAACTCTCTATATAACCCTAAGTATTTGTTTTTCCTAAGGACATAAGAACTAGTTCATATGATCCATGCTAAACGAGCTATCGGTGTTCGAGTCACTGTAGTTTCACTTTTTGCATTGTTAATCAAGACTTGCATACCCAATAAACAAATGAGTGCGAAGCACGTGTTTGTTTATAGGATTAGCAAGTCTCTCAGGAATTATTTTCTATGTTTTAAACACAAGGTGGATTTTTCTATCATAGTTGGACCCAGTACAAGTTCTTCAACTGTTGAATTGACCAGTAGTCCTCCAACAACTGCCAAATATACTATACCTACAACTGTAACAACTGGTTCACCGACTACTGCATCATCAGGTATGTTCTTAATTTAGCACTCATCCTGCTGAATGAACTCATTATACCACATTCAGTGTTCGGCTCTCTGTCAATCAAATTATTTTGTGTGTTGTATTCGCTCGGTTCACAAACTGCATGATCTTGAAACAGTAGCTGTCTGATCTGGATCTACACTGTTTGCCAAAGTAGGGATTTCGTGTTCAGCTTGATAAGGATTAAATCGGCATATTTTCATATACTCAACTTATTTATAGCTATAAAACTTGCATTGATGAGTATCATGAACGATGAAACCCGAGAAACAGCCGTTCTGATATCATTAGTCGGGGCACAACATTTCCTACAATTTACATGTGCGCCGAGCGAAGACTCAGATCAGCCTGCGCATCCGCGCAGTCTGATCAGAGTCTTCGCTGTGCACTGTAAGGATATCTAAGGGCCCAATGTTCCTTCATGTAGCAAGAGAAGTCTCTGGTCAGACTACAGTAGAACTTCGATTGCTCGAACAACGATGGCTCGTTTACCATGGATATGTCGAACCCATTCTTGAGCCCCTAGCGAAATCCTCTACATAAGAAATAGTTGAGGATAATTAAGAAGATTTTAATCTTTTATCTTGCAAATGTATGCTGTGTGTACTCATTAGAATCGCCTCGATGAGGCGATTCTAATGAGTACACACAGCATACATTTTCATTATAGAACTCCGAAAGGATGTTTAAAAGTATCACGTTATGCCTCCTGGCAGAAATCTTCAGTGGCTCGAACTACCCCTGTCTCGAACAGATTTTCGAGGTCCCAAAGGTGTTCGAGCCATTGAAGTTCGACTGTATATGGATGCGCAAGCTGTTCTGAGTCTTCACTGGGCGCACGTTTAAATTGTAGGAAATGCTGTGCTCCGGCTCATTTGATATCAGTATTGCACCTTTTAATGGATGCCTTCAAATTTCAGCGTAAGGCAACATTGCATCTGATAACGTCTTACGGAAATGAAGTCACTCAAAATAGAAGTGAAACAAAGATCAGGAATTGATACAATTAACTTACTCCACCCATAAAAGACACCAAAGGGAAAGAAATACAAACATTAAGCGACCAGACCATAATGGAAACCTAAACAAAGGAAGGCCACAAGGACAGTTACTTTCCCACAAAATGGCCATATGGCCATCCAAAATTAAAAGACACAAGTGATACACACAGTAAGCAACAAACAACAACATAAAAAAATCGCCACAGAAGAAAAATGTATTTTCTGATTAAATGCATGTTTAAAGACTAAAATTTCGGACCATGACGCAAAAATATGTATAAGTCTAAAATCAAAGGGATACTGCAGTGATGTTGCAGTGATATTCGTGAATTTTGTCCCCCGTTTAGCTATCGGATGACACGAGCTGTATAACCCTTAGGTTCATAGCGCCACTTACTCATACTTTGCATGTGCGTAATATAAATGTTTGCAATAAAAAGAAACAAGCATATAACATTTTCCATAAGATATTATAGCGGGTGCTCTAACAGAAAATAATTGGCTCATATGGTAGCAAATTCTGTCACTCAATATTGCGAGTAGCCAGAAGATTGCACGGCCCGTCAATGTTGGGCGGTAGGGCCAATTTTGTTCAGTTCTCTATAGCTAAGCCGAGTGTTTATCGGTTTTGAAGAAACTTCTAGTTATTGGACAATTCTTAGAGTATGTTTACAGAAAATCTCTGTTTTTCATTGGTTGCGGGCCGTGTATAACTTCACTCAGACCTTTTGGCTTGAAATATTTTTTTTGTTGTTTTTTTTTTGGGGGGGGGGGGGGGGGCGGGGGTAGGTGTGTGTGTTTTGTGTGGGGGCGGGGTGGCTACGCTATTGGTGTTGTTAAAAAATTTAAAAAAATCGTATATTGCCTTATACAAAAAAAAGAAAAAGGTAAAACACAATAAAAACGACTTCATTCAATGTTTCTCAGAATTTTTTCTCTGTTCTTAGACTGCGACACCAGTGTATATTTCAAATGTTGGAATTCAAAGGGGTGTATTCCTTCAAGCTGGGTGTGTGATGGAGTCGATGACTGCCCTGACGGAGATGACGAACATGATTGTACAGGAACCACCGAGTCTTCTGTTAATGTAACAACCGGTACTCCGTCAGTTTCTACGACACCATCGGTTAAATCCACTGAAGGGACAACGACCTCAGTTACCTCTCCAAAACACTCTAAGACATATGGTTACACATCATCGGAAGCGGTCACTTCTAATCCCACGAGTGAAACTGCTCCTAAATTGTCTACAACTCAACCCACAACTTCTAAGATTACCAGGCACAAAACAACAGACACTTCTCAGTTCACAACCTCTAAGACTGATGCTAGTTCCGAAACTACTAGCATTACGATTACTGAAACTACGAAGCGGGCACTGGGTAAGTTACGAACAGCGGGTTATTTACACTTATCATGCTTAATAAATTAATTTAGCAACACACATTTCTGACTATCAGCAAATCAAATTACTTGCTACAATGTATTCGCTCAGTTCACAGTCTGCATAACAAGCAATGTAGAGCTTTATCAGATGGCTTCTTCAAAAGTCAGAAGCCATCTGACCTGGATCTTCACCATTTGCAACGGTAGGAGTTGACTCGTTTAGGAAGATAATGGTTACCTTATTTTTGTATCTTTAAGAATGTTATTTTCGCAGTAATGACTTAGAGAGACCTTCAATCCTTTAAATCTATCAGGATAACACATCCACGTGATATTATAAGAATTCCTCATGCGTATAGACGGATTCAATGTTTTGACACATGATCATGCTTACATTCCATAGAGCCTGCGCCAATTACCTTCCCTGCAGATTAACTCTTTTTATATGGTTGGCAAAATAATTAATCATCTTAAAATTTTCATTTTTCCGGCGGTGAAACTTACAATGCATTTATGTAGGCATGTTTTCGTAATGACTTTGGATGTGTCTATAGATTCGGAATAGGCGTTTCCAACCCGAGGGATACCCGGGGCCTACTGGAACCAAGGCTAAGCTGAGGTTCGTAAACGTCTATATCGAACCCAAACAAATAAAAGATTCTTTGCTTGAGTACCACAGCCTTATCTTTTATTTATATTTATTAGTTAAGTGAATGATGTTTTCTTTGCGTGAACCGGATTTAAATATTTGTCTAAATCGCGACGGAAATAAGGGCGAGGATTGCGGCCGCGTAAAATCGATTTAAGCCCCCCGTGGAACGCGTTTCCCTGACCGTTCCAAGGCGGTTCTTCTGTCGTGGTTAATTTTTGTTATGGTTTGTCTTTGAGTGTGTGTAGCGCTTATGTTTTTTTTGTTTGTTTTGGATAGCCCATTGATCATTTTGTGGGAAAGTAACTGTCCTTTTGGCTTTCCGCTATTGATGATTCCATTAGGGTCTAGTTATTTCATGTTTGTGTTTCTTTCCCTTTGGTGTCTCTGATGGGAGGTATGGATTAATTATATCGATTCCTGGGGCCAGTTGTTCAAAGCATCGTTAGCTTAACGAGCTCGTTAGTGGTCATATTGTTAACTCTTCTAGCAAGTACAATATCGTAAACTTTGGTATTTTTGCTGAAAAAATGTGAGCAAAAAGCTGCTCACATTTTTTCAGCAAAAATTTCAGCATATTTGCCATATTTAATGATCAAAGTTTTAACGATACGTTAACTAACGACATCGTTAGTTTTGAACAACTGGCCCCAGATCCTTCACTTCTGTTTTATTGCAATTTTGTTGTTGAGCTGACAAAGCGAACATGTATCGGAGTCAAACTGTTGGTTTTCTGTGGCTCCAGCATTTCAGTGGTTTCTTGCTGTCGAGTCCTCACCCGTTGTTTCATCTCTGTGGTTGTTGGACTTTTGTGTTCACGGAGATGTTGCGCTGATGAGTTAGGAGGCCTTCGTATGGTCTGAACAAATTATTTGTCTTAATCGCGACAGAAGTAAGGGCCAGGATTGTGGCCACGTAAAATCGATTTAAGCCCAAAGTGGAATTCGTTTCCGCTGACCGTTCCAGAGCGGTTCTTCTGACATTGTTTTTTAGCTCGGCTGTTTTCGAAGAAAACGACGCGGTATTGTCAAATCTCTGGCGTCGTCTGCGTCGTTGTCGTCGTGCAAAAACATTTTGTAATTTCTCTGTCATTGCTGAACATATTCACTTGAAACTCGGACTAGTTGTTCATTATGAAAGGGGGAACTCATACCAATAGGTGAGGTAACCCTCAAAATATGTTTGGCACAGTTATGCCCCTTTTCCGACTTAAAGTTTTTGCAGCCGAGCGTTGGCACCCGCATCCGGTGCTCTTGTTTTTATGTTTTGTCTTTGGGTGTTTGTGTCGCTTATATTATTTTATTTTGGATAGCCTATTGGCCATTTTGTGGGAAAGTAACTGTCCTTTTGGCTTTCCGCTATTGATGTTTCCATTGGGTCTTTTGTTTCATGTTTGTGTTTCTTTCTTTTCGGTGTCTCTGATGGGAGCTGTGGGTTAATTGTATCGATTCCTGACCATTGCCTCCACTTCTGTTGTGAATAAGGTTATGCGCTATAAGTAGTGCATCGTAAAAATAAGGAAATACATAGAATATCAGAAAGACTGATAACGTGAACAAAACAAAAACAAACTGTATGAAATTGTTAGCGTTTTCAATGCAAAAATGCAAAATTTCCCTTTCGATTTTGCCGTCGCTGTCTGCCAAACCAAGCAAATAGTGATCAGCAGAGTAGAAAAAGGAGAGGAAGTTAAACAGGGTCAGATAAGAATTTCTATAAGCTGTGCAAATGTCGGATATTTGGTTCCGATATGTCAAAATTGTATTTTTATCTCAGAAAAATGCACTTTCTCTGATGAATGTATGTGATATTTTCCATAATTTGGCTCTAAACAAAACGTTGCTTGTTAGAACCGACCCATTGAGGTACATCACGTGAACAATTCCATGAAATGAAGACCCCCCAACACCCCACTTTATATAGAACAAACTGGGGTTTACTGGGGTATAGTCTATTTCTCTTATTTCTGCTCGCATACATAGCTTGTGGGTACTCGTTAGAACCGCCTCACTGAGGCGGTTCTAACGAGCACCCTCAACCTATGTTTTGAACATATATAGCAAAACTATCAAGGCTTTTCATCAGAAAATTAGCCATTTTGGAGATGTGAAAATTGCACTATGTCGCACGGGTGAGTTATCGTAATGGCTTTAACGTGTTTTTGCATGAGATGTAAGAGTACACTTTATACCTTTGTAGTCTCAATATTCCTGTATATAAAACCAATCAACGCATGGCAAAACCTATAGTAAGACCCTTGCATTCTACAATTCAAGTCAAAATTAAAGTTAAACTTCAATCTATATGGCTATACTGTTGTCATTTTCAGCATGCCCAGGAAAATTCAACTGTGGTCAAGGAGTGTGCATTCATCTAAACCAGCGATGTGACAGTATTCCTAATTGTGATGATGAACGTGATGAGCAAAACTGTCTAGGTATGGTTGAATAATGCTAAAGCAGAAAAGAGTGGTCTTGTTGAAGTTCAGAGAAAGAAGCAGAATTAATATTTGGGGTGATTTGCCCATACCAATACCAATACATGTATACATACAGAAATTGCCCATAAATGTATACATGCCGGCATGCGTATGCAATAGCATATATTATAGGTATATATATATTACATGTATACACGTACATACGGCTATACTCGTACGCATACCCCAAATACACATACATGCGTATTTACACAATCATCTCATATATGTATACACATATACATGTCCAAACACAATTACATGTACACATACAGATACGTGTACACATACATGTATATCCCCAACAAAATGTGTAACATAAACCTACATAAAGACATATACATTTACACGAAACATTTGAATACACATATTTCTACACAACTGCACATTCTAAATCAGACATGAGCACCTCGACCTTCATGTATTCATACACACACATACATGCATATCCATATATTTACACCATCAAATTAAAGGACATATGGGTTATTTCCCAGCAATGCAAGTCCATTCTTGGAGGTACTTCTCCAAATAGTAAGTAGCAACAGATTACATATGACATGAACCTTAACTATAATATCATATGAAATTGAAGACACATAGTACAACAAATAATGAGCATGATTATGAATTTGTTTCGATATAAGGCCCATCGGAGTCTAACTGTTGGTTTTCTTTTGCTCCAGCATTTCAGTGGTTTCTTGCTGTCGAGTCCTCACCGTTGTCTCACCTCTGTGATTCTTTGATTTTTTGTGTTTACGGAGATGCTACACTGATGAGTTAGGAGGCCTTCATGCGGACTGAACAAATAATTTGTCTAAATCGCGACGGAAGTAAGGGCGAGGATTGTGGCCACGTAAAATCTATTTAAGCCCCCAAGTGGAAATCTTTCCACTGACCGTTCCAATGCGGTTCTTCTGTGGCGGTTTATTTATGTTGTTGTTTGTTACTTACTGTGTGTATCACTTGTGTCTTTTTATTTTGGATGGCCATATGGCCATTTTGATGGAAAATAACGGTCCTTATGGCCTTCCTTTGTTTAGGTTTCCATTATGGTCTGGTCGCTTAATGTTTGTGTTTCTTTCCCTTTGGTGTCTTTGATGGGTGGAGTAAGTTAATTGTATCGATTCCTGATCTTTGTTTTACTTCTACTTTGATCATTTGCTGAAGAATCTATTGATAATATCAAAAAAAGAAACATGGATTAAATTCATGTTTCACTGATTGTTTAAGGCGAGACTGCACAGAACTTTGGATCTAAATAATTATCTAATGGAGCTACTAATTATTATTTTCATTATTATTAATACTATTGTTATATTGTTATTTTATTATTATTATTATTTATAATTATTATTATGTTAGCCGGGTCCAGTGAACATGTGTCTTCGAACATGTTTGCATTGTGAAGACAAAATCGGCCTTCGCATTCATTCAGTCAGAACGAGGCCATTTCAGTGGCGTCATCCCATGTACAAAGATTCTTAATAACGTCCTAAGGAACAGAAATCCATTTTCAAAGATTCTTGGAACGCCTCATAAACAGTAATTTTGTTTGAAAAGACATTTACTCAACCCGTGGCGAGCCAACAAGCGGTATGGCCTCGTGATTCCAAACCAAATGAACAAATAAACCGCCTTGTGATGAGCACTCAAACTGCACTTCGATGAAAATACTCACTGTATTGTGATGAAAATACGAACTGCACTATGCATGAAAATTCAAACTGCACTATGATTTTATGAAAAAAATAAACTATACTATGAATTTATGAAAAACAAACTGCACTTCGATTTTATGAAAATCATACTACACTATGATTTTATGCAAATTCAAACTGCATTATGGTTTTCTGAAATATACAAACTGCTCTATGTTTCTAAGAAACTACGTACTTTTTTTATTTTTTGAAAATACAAACTGCGCAATAATTGTTTTCTAAATAGAAACTGCACGATATTTTAAGAAAATACAAACTGCATTTTGAATTTATGAAAATATGAACTGCCCAATGATTTGAGGAAAATGCAAACACCACTATGATTTTATGAAAATAAAAAACTGCACTGTGATTTTATGAAATTACGAACTGCACTGTGATTTGTTTTTACGTTCCAGTCAACACTATTTAGGTAATTTTGGAGACGTTAATTCCATTTTTGTGGGACTTTTACCGACATTGAGATGAAATGACATCACAAGCCCTATTGACCAAACAAATCAATAGGGTTTATATGCAATGATGGTCCAACTGGCGACATTTCGCCTGGAATGGTTACAATTACTCATGTGCGGTCGGTTTCAGCTCCGCCTGGAAGCACTGTGCAACACTTTCTAATTCACAAAACCCCGATTGGCTGGGCACAACGAACAGCAATATGAATTTATGAAAGCGCAAACTACACTATGCTTTTATGAAAATACAAACTGCACTATGATGAAGTACGGTGATGAAAAAGGGTGAGATCTTCTTCGCAACCATAGTCTGCAATGACGTTAAATGCAATATTTCAGTAGCTCGAACGCGGATGTTTCGTTTATAATGGCTAATTCCAATTATTCTTCCCATAGTGCTAGACATCAAAATGTCTTGGATAAGTTAGGGAGTTTTTTCCTTCAGATTTTATCTTGAAACAGTACATGTTGTCCGTAAACATGAGAATTGCCTCATTGGAGCGATTCTAATGAGTCACACAGCATTTAAAAGAAGATCGAAACGAAATCATTGCCATTCCAATTTTATCATATGACGTCGCGTCTGAGAGTGTAATAACGCCATGTAATATTTTCGATAATCCACTAGTGGATTAAATATGCAAATTAGCTAGATACGTCCCGTAACGTTACATGTACGACTTCCTTAACGACGTCACGTTTACTTACGTCGGAATATTGACATTTTTGTAAACAATCGTGAATAAAATGCGCTTTAAATGTCATATGATAAATAGAATACATTCGTGCTTATGTATTATTGAATTTATTAAACTCGTCGAGGAAAAGGAATAAAATGCTCGGCAAAGCCTCGCATTTTATCCCTTTTCCTCAACTCGTTTAACAAATTCAATAATACATGAACACTCGTGTAAGATCCTCTATATCGCACATGATCTGACGCTATGCTTAACTCCTAATAATTCGATCTACCCCCGTATCGAACAAATTTTCATGGCCCAAAAGGCATTGGAGCTATTAAAATTATACTGTACAGCAATAGAAGACAAAGTAAAAATGCTTAGAAGTTTGCAGACATGCTTGCCAATCTAGCGTGCACATGAGCAAACGTCAGTTGTGACAGAGTCTACAATCGACTTGGAGAAAAAGATCGGATTGCACAGAGCTGAAACCAACCGAACTTGAATACTAGTAAACAGCTTACATGGTTGAAGTTTGCACAGGAAAACTGGTGCCAGTCTGGCCATCCCTTCAACCTAGCAGTTTCTTTGCGCGATAGGGCTTGACATGCCATTTCGTCTCAAAGTCAGGTAAAAGTCCCACAAAATCGGAACTAACGTCTCCAGAATGACGAAATTAGTGTTGACTGGTACGAAAAAGCCTATGCAACAAACCAAACAACGGGTCTATGTTCCCATATCAGATAAAACATAACTCTACCATTTATTCGTACAGTTGATAAACACTACTCATTTTTTCTGATGTCTATTGAACTCCCTCCTAGTGGATTTAGATGTTTCTTTAATTGCGACCCAGTGGAACAACACAACCGTCGCCGACGTCCATTCAGACTGAAGGTAACCATTGGTTATTTCTATGTCTTTTGTTCCGATCATAATTGGGCTGCGCCAAGGGAAAATGAGTCTTCGCGCGTGCACCCTTACCGAAAGCACGAATCAGCCTTTATAACCACTCACTTATTTTTCAGCATTCTCAGTGTGTACGAAAAAACTCGGACTCAGGGACTTCTCAGCAGCACACAGCGAAAACTCTTCTCAGACCGCGCGATCAAAGTCTTCACTGTGTGTACATTCTCCCTTATTGTGACGTGTCACTAAGTATGTATATGGATGTATAAACTACGTTGACAAATGCCGTCACAAAGAAAATCTAACATCACATTGCTATATGAACTTTCAGCAACATCATGCCCTGAGTCTCAGATAGCTTGTGTGGATGGCAAGGAATGCATCAATGCCAATCAGTGGGGCGATGGAGAATGCGATTGTGAAGATGGGTCGGATGAAGATAATTGGTAAGTTACGTCATTGCCAGTCACACCAGTCATGCGTCATTGAGCGTTGAACCCAGTGCCGTTGCGTGTTGCTCTGTACACTTGCATGGTCCGTCAGTATTGGGCGATAAGGTCAGCTGTGGTCTGTTCTCTATAATCAAGCTGACTTTTTTCGGTTTTGAAGATACCTCTAGTTATTGGTCAATTCTATATTCTTTAGAAAATGTCTGCTTTTCATTGGTCGCGTGTCGTGCAGAGCTGAAAACATTATTTATACGAGGGTCGTTCAATATTTTAATGGCCTAACCTAGATACTGCACGTTTTTCATATATTATACACCAATGCCTTATACATGTTTACACAATTTTTTATCGGCCAGTCTAGTATTTGTAAGTGGTGCGAGTTAAAATAACATGGCAACGGTCAGTGTTGGCAAAATTTCATCACAAGTAGAGTACAGATCAGTGATTAGAAAAAGACGATCCAGGAAGTATGAGGAATTGTGTGAAATTTACGAAAATATATAGAACTTTAAGAAATGAAGTTTAAAAAAATGCAACCAAAACCGGACTTGAACCGGCGCTCCCTTGCTTAGAAGGCAAGTGCTGTACCGACTGAGCTGTCCGGGCGCTGATTACATTCTTCTGTTTCGAAGTTTTATAAAAACAATAGATGTAGAGACAATGATAACCTAGTACATAAACAGCACTATTGAAAGACTGCTTCTTCATATTCAACTGTTAAAAATTGGGTGGCTGATTTTAAATGTGGCCGGGTAACGTTGGAAGACAAGCACCGTAGTGGAAGACCTGTGAATCAGAATCAGAATCACATCGGAGTCTAACTGTTGGTTTTCTTTTGCTCCAGCATTTCAGTGGTTTCTTGCTGTCGAGTCCTCACCGTTGTCTCACCTCTGTGGTTCTTTGATTTTTGTGTTCACGGAGATGTTGCACTGATGAGTTAGGAGGCCTTCATGCGGACTGAACAAATTATTTTTTGTCTAAATCGCGACGGAAGTAAGGGCGAGGATTGTGGCCACGTAAAATCGATTTAAGCCCCCCCCCCCCCCCCCCCCCCCCCCGTGGAAATCTTCCACTGACCGTTCCAAGGCGGCTCTTCTGTGGCGATTTATTTATGTTGTTGTTTGTTGCTTGCTGTGTGTATCACTTGTGTCTTTTGGTTTTAGATGGCCATTTTGTGGGAAAGTAACTGTCCTTATGGCCTTCCTTTGTTTAGGTTTCCATTATGGTCTGGTCGCTTAATGTTTGTATATCTTTCCCTTTGGTGTCTTTTATGGGTGGAGTAAGTTAATTGTATCAATTCCTGATCTTTGTTTTACTTCTACTTTGTTACTGGTGATACGTCAAATGACAATCATACACCAGGAAGAGATGGGTTACAAAATTGGCCCAAAGATCGAACAGGACTATTTGTGTAACATATGTACACATCATTACATGTGTACAAACCTTATACTATGATATGGTGTAGCTAAATCGGATTGATACAGCCCGATGCACTAAGCACAGGTTGAATTAAGTCGGGATATAGCGAGATATCATTACATTGGTTGCAACCGCATTAAGACCATTACAGCCCGTTACAAATAGAAGGGTATAGGTGTATAAGGTGTACGAGATATATATTTTTCATTTCCCTCCATTACATGCGTTACAAGCGTTACAGTGCAAAATGAAAAAGCGCTCATCCCCTTATGTCCCATTACATTTGTTACAAACGCATTACAGACAATAACAACCCGTTACACATAGTAGGGTATAGGTACATAAGGTATACGATATATATATTTTTCATCAAGTCTTTGGGATGTCCGCCATTTGATTAATGAAGGACAATGAAAAATATATATCTCGTACACATTGTATACCTATACCCTACTTTGTGTTACGAGTTGTAATGGTCAGTAATGCATTTGTAACTAATGTAATGAGGCCTGAGGGATGACCGTTTTTTTTATTTCACACTGTAACGGAAATGCTTGCATTTGATTTCGCACTGTAACGCTTCTAACGCTTGTAATGAAAGGAAATACATATCTCATACACCTCATATACCTATAGCCTAATATGTGTAACATGTTGTAGTGGTATGTAATGCGTTTATAACTAATGTAATGAGGTCTTAGGGATGACCGCCTTTTGATTTCGCACTGTAACGCTTGTAACGCATGTAATGAGGGAAAATGAGACATATTTATCTCGTACACCTTATATATCTATACCTTAAAATGTGTAACGGGTTGCAATGGTCTGTAATGCCTTTGTAACCAATGTAATGAAGTCTAAGGGATGTCCGCCATTTGATTTCGCACTGTAACGCTTGTAACACATGTAACGAAGGAAAATAAAAATATATATATCGCGTACATCTTATAAACGTATACCCTGCTATGTGTAACGTGTTGTAACGGTCTGTAATGCATTTGAAACAAATGGAATGAAGCCCGAGGATGACCGGTTTTTGATTTCATACTGTAACGCTTGTAACGCATGTAATGAAGAAAAATGAAAAATGTATATCTCGTACGTCTTATAAACTTATACCCCGCTATGTGTAACGTGTAGTAATTGTCTGTAATGCATTTGAAACTAATGTAATGAGGCTTGAGGGATGACCGGTTTTTGATTTCACACTGTAACGCTTGTAACGCATGTAATGAAGGAAAATGAAAAATATATATCTCTTACACCTTATATATCTATACCCTAATATGTATAACGGGTTGTAATGATCTGTAATGCCTTTGTAACAAATGTAATGAAGTCTAAGGGGTGTCCGCCATTTGATTTCGCACTGTAACGCTTGTAACGCATGTAATGAAGGAAAATAATATATATATATAGATATTGTAAGGGGGCTGGGTGACGGGGTCAAGGTCACCCATAATAGCTTCACGCACAACGGGAACCACGTGTTAAGGGGTTGTCAGGCTGGGGCATCAGTCGAGCAGAGCGATACGGACATAAGTGATCACAATGTACGGACATAACTTAATGGAGGGACGACAGAGGGTGAAGGACGACTAAGACAGAGTCTGCTAAATAAATATTATAATTTCATTAAACGACACGTAATGCCGAAATAGAACCTTGTTTCTTCTCCCCAGGCAGTAAACCATAGGACTTGAACTGTACCCTTGCCCTTGCTTGTCTGGAGTTCTCTAGATCTTTACAGCACTTAGTTAAGGTCGAATCAGGTCACGTCAAGGTCATCAAAGAGGTATTCGAGAACCCACAGTGAGGGGCATAACCCCACAAGGCGTAGGTTCAATAATACCTCCCAGCATATGTGACGTAACATTCATATGTATTACATTTATACATAGTGCAAATTCTATAGCTAGTTCTGTACTTGCATTAAGTTCAAGAAATCTGATGAATCCTAAATTGCAGATGAACATCGGCATGACTGAAGTATAAACGATTTTCAGCAAAGGCATGGCATAACTCATGCATCCTGAGAACCGATCCCTTAAACACGATTGGCTAGTAGTGTGTGCATGCTTGCGGATAACGTAAGCATAACTAACGCATAGAAGTAAGCATCAGCAAAACTGACACATAGCCGGCTTCAGATAAGACATGGCATAACTCATGTTTACATACTGAAAACCGGGGCCCTTAATGTATAGGTGTGTATGCTTAACCCTTAAGTCAGTTAAGAAATTAACTTGAAAGTGATAGGTAGATTAACTGCTTCCGGTAGTTAAACTCGCATAGTAACTTTGATCACCTTAATGTCCCTAGCTTTAAACTCTTAATTGTTAATTAATTACTTAAGTGAAAGCTTAAGGTCACAAAGTTATTCTATTTAAAGTCAAGGAAAATATTTTATCAAGTTTAACATTTTAAAAAAATCCTGTTACAAACTGCATAACAGAATGATTTGTAAAAAGTTGGAATATCAACAAGAAACAATAAAATAAAACTTTATCTTTGCTCTCTCAGGCTCTTTCATCCCTTGTACATGTAGCTCTGTTATCTGTATCAAGGCCATCTAAAAATAGCATCAAGTCACTTCCGCATTCTATGGGTATTCCCCTTTTACCAGAACGAGACTATAGTCTGTACCAACGAATCGCATCACCCATGGCCACTAACTAGGTCACCATATCTTGAAGGAGCCTGAAAGTCCAAACTCATAACACAAAGGCTAACAGATTAAATAACAATAAAAAAGGAAAAATCAAACCCGAACTCTTCAGAATAATAACGGCAACCACACATCAGCTTCCATCCTTACTTTGTTGTTCGTCACTGTCTACTAAGAAATATTCTAAGATTAATAGATCTAGGTCTTTCTGCGATCGCTGCGTCTTCTGGCCTGATCTGAGAACAGAGAACAGAATGAGCGGTAAAAGGATACTCTCTCTCTTATATACCAAAATCGCTGGGAGCGTTGTACGAATCTGTAAGAAAATGTACGATGGGATATGTTGAACTCGTACGATTTTGTTAGAGACATCACATGGCTAATTTGCATACTGTCAGCACCCGCCGACAAACACGGATTTCCAGACAGTATTATTACTTCTGTCATAGAATTAAATACCAAATCACCCACAATCACCTGTAAATGAAACAAACTAAATATTTGTTAAACTATCTGGTCCTAAAACTCGTAATTAAAGTCTAGTCGGCACGTAAAACTCATCTTGTCGTAGTACGGGAACAGCCTCTTGCGCGTGCTCCAATTGAATTCTGGTATAGTCCGTCAAGTACACAACAATACAATAATGGCCGACTCTTCATTCTCGTAGTGCATTTCTGCAGATCTGAACTTGATTATATCGTCTCAACGCCATGTCAGCTGTCGTCGACGACAGTATCTATTACAGTTCAGTCAATTAAAACTGCCCATGCAGGTAATTGCTCCTGTTTAAAGCGCAGTGTCAGTCACGGACTCGTCCATTATGAATGTCATAGGTTTTCGCGATGGATAGTTTGTTTACATTTCTTTCCCACTGGGTTTTGGTCTGTCGTGAGGAGTTCAGGGCCTCTAGAACCGGGTCACACCGTCTGTCGTATTCAGTTATGTAGCTCAATCATACATCATCATCATTTCTTACCAATTCAGTCCTACTTCCCCTTCTGTGTTACCTTATAATAATCATCATCATCATCACTCGGCGACCATCATCATCATCCCTCACCAATTCAGTCCTACTCCCCCTTCTGTGTTACCTTATAATAATAATCATCATCATCACTCGGCGACCATCATCATCATTCCTCAGCCTCCATCACCATCATTACTCGGCGAACACAACCATCGTAACTCACAGTCACCGTCGTCAATATGACGATCACATCACCATCATCTCCGGACCTTGGTGAATAAATGTCGACTTGACCTTTACTCTGTATCATCATCATCACAACCACTGCTACCACTATCATCATCATCATAATCATTATCATCACAGCTGTGTCCTTACATCTACCCCCTGTTCAAATGTTTGATGGTCTCTCACAAACATTTTAAACTCTAATATGTTGTAGGACCCATTTATAAATGCCATACTCATGCATGCACCCTATATAAATGTGTAGAAGGATTTAGCTCGTTAGACTCATGCCTCTTTCTTATGCCTTCTGTTTTTTTTAAATAAATACACATGTTATTTAACCATCCTTCCCTTTTATTTTGTAAACTTATCTTCTATCATGACTCCTCCTCCCTTCTCTCCCTCTGATTCTCTCCTCTCTCGCACGTCGCTTTCTCTCCTCTCTATCTCTCTGCTCTCTCCTACGTCTCTCTCTCTCTTCTTCCAACCTATTTTTCTCCCCTTCGCACTCATCTAATCTCTTCTCCAGTCTATACAGCATCTCCTCCTGCCGCCTGTTTACTATTGACATTGTCTCTATGTAGTTTTTCATCTCACTAAAAGTGACTCTTAAACAACTGTTCATCACACCCAAACTCTGGTCAATACCGCTGAGGATATCATTAGCATCAGTGCACGTTCCTTTCTCTTCAGTGGTAATTACTCTAGCCTGGCCTGGTACCTCAAAATCTACTACTTCTTTCCGGGGTGGGGTGATCGTCATTGGTTCTGACGTTAGTAATTGGATCCTCAAATCCTCTGTTACTACACCTTCTGATGACTGGTCCGTGGAATCTTGGTAAGTAACCGACATCCAATGCTGTACCGATTCCGGTCTAGATAATTTGACTATATCCTCCCCAAACCTTACAGTCCTTGGAACTTGAGAAATCTGAATACATATGGCTTCTGTTAGCGGATCTTCTTTAGCCAAGTGGGCAGGGGACTCCTGGTGCCTTTTGAATTTGTTATTATCTCCTGCCCTAAGGTTACAGGTTGAACACATAAAGGGCACCTCGTATTCAGCTACATGCTTGTGATAAAAGTGTTGTTCCACCCTGGCCTTTATCTCTATATATCCACAGGGCGTACATCTGTAGGCTCTACCCCGCTTCATAACTTCTTTAACCATTCTGTTAGCCATATTCTGAAATTAACCATTTTATGCCCTAAGTACCCAATACAATTATCTTGTTATGACCTTGACCTGACTAATGACCTCTGTTAAAATCGCGATAGACTCTCAAAACCCATGACGGTTTATTATCTCCTTCGTACTTCTTCAATTTGTCGTGATGCACAACGCGATCAGCGACCTCTTCTAACCTTATCAGATAATTAATATCGCTAATCTTCTTCAAGATGGCGCACAGCACAAATTTCATCTTAAGCTTAGGAATTATTCCGGGTTCCCTTCGCTCATGTAAATACCACGCACATTCCCCAGGATTATAGCTCATACAGTTCAGTCGCGTCTCATAAGCGTACTTGTGATGTAGCGCGGCTTTCTCAAGATGGTTTCTAGCGATATCATGTGCGACTCGCATTCTCTCACGCAGCCAGTCAACATACTCACCATATGAAGTGACAGTTTCGCCATCTGTATCAAAGACTAGTCCATTTCTAAGCTCAGCAGGTATTCTTACCTCTCTCCCTAACAGCATCATGTTGGGACTCATACCTGTTGAAGTATTGGGAGTTGCACGGTATGCTGAAGCTAAACATCCCAGGTTCAAATCCCAATTCTCCTGCTCCCCTTTCAGGTAGGCCTTGATCATACGTACCAGAGTTTTGTTGAATCTCTCTGCCTGACCATTTCCTTTAGGATTTCTTATAGAAGTCCGAGTCTTACGAACCTCCATGAGCCTACACAGCTCTTGAAATATCTGACTTTCATAGTTACTCCCTAAGTCACTATGTATTGATAGGGGTGCACCATACCTTGCAATCATTTCATTTAAGATAACACTAGCTGTTGTTATAGCAGTTTGGTCAGGAACTGCAAATATCTCTACCCACTTAGCAAAATGATCAGTTACAACTAAGATAAATCTATTCTTGCGTGGGGTAATTGGAAATGGACCCACTAAGTCTGTTGACATAGTAGCCAAAGTGGCACCCACACCCAGACTCCCCAATGGTGCTTTTAGCTTTTTCTGTGGCACTTTATCTGCAGCACATATGTCACATTTCAGCACCCAACTATTCACATCTTCTTTCATTTCGAACCAGTAATACTTCTTTTTTACCTTTTCGGTATGTTTTCTTGCAGCCAAAGTGTCCTCCCATCCTTGCATCATGTGCCTCCTTTAAAACTTCTACTTTCAAAGCTCTAGGAACCAAAAATTGATAATACTTACTAAGACCATTCTTCTGGAAACACTCCTTGAACACTAGACCATCTTTCACACAGAGTGTACTCCAAATAATCCAATAGTGGCGTGCAGCTGGACCTTTAATTACTGCATCCTTATTTGACGGTCTTCTAAGACCTTCCAATAAACTTCCATGAACAAATGAAATATCAGGGTCGTTCATTTGATAAGCAGCTAAATCTTCAACTGAATGCTCACTTAATATTACTTTGTCAAAGCAAAAAGCTGGGGTCCCAGAATTTCGCCCTGTCTTATCCCCTGCAAAGTTACATTTCTGTTCCTCATGCCTACCTTTTGACCTTGTTTTCACAGCCCTCACATTACTACCCATAATTTCACACCGTTCCCCCTTCGCCTTGCTGCTCTTGAAATACACCGTTCCGCACACCATTATAAATCTCTGCAGTTTCATCGGCCGTACGTAAACTTACCAAGCTCTGGTGAGAATCTCCACTCCATTGCATATCAGTCATTACAGTGGGTTCAACCCCCGACTCATTACATTGTCCATTATTTTAAGGGCCCATGGACGCTGTATTTTCAGTCACCTGATCTATGCTTTTTATACACTCACCTTCACTTTTCAGCTGGCAAACTTTACCCTCATTCCGTTCTTTACCTTCCAGCAGCAGAGTACTCTTCATATCTTGTGCCCGTTTTACACACCTTTTGCAAGGTCCACACTTCAAAGGCTCCATTGTGTCAACCTCATTACACTGACAATCCCACAGGCTCACACATCTTGACATCCCATCAGCATTTGAATGCCCTTTACCTCTTCTGAACTCAACACTAAAATCATAAGCTGCTAAAATCTCCAAATACCTGGCAAGCCTGCCCCTAGGTTCCTTGAAAGAGAACAAACATGATAATGCCTGGTGGTCAGTTCTTACCGTAAACCGTCTTCCAAGCAGATATTGTCTATAGTACTCCACAAAGTAACGCAAGGCAAGAAGTTCTTTATCTGTGAGACAAAAGTTCCTCTCAGCCTTGTTCATGATCTTGCTACCATATGAGATAACTTTTTCTACACCCCCTTGAATCTGACTGAGCACACCACCAATGGCGTGATCACTTGCATCACAGTCCAAGAAGTATTCACTTTCATCAGCGGATATGCCATGATTTCAGGACTCATCAGTGCCTCTTTGAGCTTCTCAAATGCTGCTTGACATTTCTCAGTCCATTCAAATTTCTTACCTTTCTTGGTCAGTTCCATTATGGGCTTCATCATGTCTGAAAATCCCCTAATATGACGGCGATAATAACTTCCCATACCTATGAGTGCTCGAGCTTGAGTGAAGTTTTCAGGCACGGCCAACTGCAAAATCTTAGCCACGTTATCTGGACTGGGACGAACACCCTTGCCCGAAATAATGTGCCCAAGAAAGTGGACTTCTCCTTCAAAAAGATGGCACTTATCAGGCTTCAGTTTTATGCCTGCCATTTCTATGCGACTGAGCACCTCATCCACTCGTGCACAGTGCTCGTCAAAAGTCTTCGCAAAAACCACCACATCATCAAGATATATCAAACATGTTATCCATTGTAAACCTTTAAGGGCAGCTTCCACACAACTCTGAAATGTTGCACTCGAATTTTTCAAACCCATAGGCATGGTACAGTGCTCATACAACCCGTATTTTGTTATGAATGCTGTTTTAGGTATATCTTTCTCTCGGAGCCTAATTTGATGATAAGAACTCGTAACGTCGAAAGTAGAAAACAATCGCGCCCCCGCAACAGCATCTAAACAGTCTCGAGTCCTTGGTATTGGTTGGTTGTCAACGGTTGTCAATTTGTTAACCAACCTGTAATCTATACATGGCCTCACCTTTCCATCTTTCTTGCGTACCAGACACGGAGGACTACTCCAGCAACTGTGTGACTTACGTATAATACCCTGTTTTTCCATGGTTTCAATTACCTGGCGCTCTTCGTCAGCAAAAGCTAAAGGTACTCTTCTTGGGGGCACACGCACAGGCTTTGCATCCCCAGTATCTATAACATGCTCTGCCAAATGCGTCAGCCCAAAATCATACTCATCCCTTGATAATGCATTCTGATGCTTCACTAGCAGATGTTTTATTCTGTCCCCTTCTTGCTTGGACTTACCAGAACATGACCTCTCACATACCTGTTCTAAATGATATGGTACCTTACCCTGGAATGATAAGTCAGTCACACATTGCTCAGCCTCGGTAGCACTTTGGTTGACAAATCGGATCCGTCTCACTGCACTATTGTTACCTGCCTCAGAAGGGTCTTCCGAGTCCATTAGCTGATATATCCCATCATACCGTTCAGCATTACCAATAACACTATCTTGATTGATTAAAACAGGAAGACTTGATGGATTAAGCAACCTTACTTCTTACCTTTTGTGTAGGACTGGAATTCAAATCAACAACTGTACTTGCCATTACCAGAGGGCACCTATCTGTAAAACCCTCACAAGGTTCCACCAGAACATCCCTATTTCTTCCATAGTCATCTTCTGGAAATCTTTCAATAAAGACATCTATTACCTGTTCACTGTACCCTGGCACTCTGTAATGATCATCAGCAGTCACTTTCCTAACTTTGTTATCCTTACCAACTCTGAGAATGTCAATATCTACCCCCTAAGTCTCAAAGTACCTTTACTCAACATCAAATCTCCAGGGCCCTTTTCATCCTCCTGCATTATGTCAGCCCCCCAGGAGACCTTCATCCCCTATCTCAGCTATAATTAACTCTTTGGTAAGCTGAAGTGGCCCCAACTGCAAAGTAAACATTGCCTTTCCATGTTCTTTTAGTACACTCCCCCCAGCACACGTTATGTTATGCGCCGATGGCTTGAGCTTGGGTCGCTGATCACTAGGTATCTGATCATAAATTTTCCTGCTCAGAATTGTCTGGGAAGCACCCGTATCCACAGTAAAGTAGAAAGGCACCTCACATACCATAGCATCAATATAAGCCCCTACACTGTCAGGTAAATTACGTCTGAAAACCTTTGGCCTAGAACCAGAGTCCTCAAATTTGTTTAATTGGCCCATATTTTTACCAACAAGGGTCGTCTCACGGCCAACAGAACCGACCCCTAACCGTTTAAAGGCTGAGAATTAGATTCCACCCCCTGAGAAGCCTGGTTATACCCTCTGTTTTGTGGATAAAATGGACGATGCCTCTGATAGCCCCCTTGATTCCCTGTACCATATGGCTGATTCTGCATCCCAGGTCTCCTCCCCTACTGCCTTAATGGACATTCACGGGAAATGTGGCCTCGCTGTGAACAGGAATAACATACAATGTCTGACCTACTCTCACCTTGCGCAATAGTAGCGTTCTTTCGCAATTGCTTCTCCAGACTGTCTATTTTCTGTTGCATTGCCTTGAGTGTTTCTTCCATCTTACCTTCACCAGGAGTACCCTGAGCCTGTCCAGGCTTACTAGCTGTCTTACTCAAAGATGTTTTACTTACATGTAAAGACGGGCTATTACCAATCTTTCGAGCCACGCTACTCCTTTTTACGTTTTGACCTTTTATTCTGCTCTTGACCAGTTTCAGACTCATCATCACTGTCTTCATAATTTACATAGCATAATTTACAGATCGGACATGCCTTTTACCCCGTTTGTCAGTATTACCTTCACTAACTAAAGGCCGATGACGTGTCTCTTGAAAATCAACTGCTTGAAACACAGCCTCATCAATGTCCCTCGGTTCCTTTACATACTCTACCTAAAATCTTGCCTTATCATCATTAAGCCCATCAAGAAAACGTCTTAACAGGTCTTCTTGCCTTGTATTTTCGTCCCTATTAGCATGAGCTTTGTCATATAAGCGCTTCAGCTCAGCAGCATACTCTTCCATAGACTCGCTAGGTTTCTGTTTACGATGACTAAACTGAGCCCCATAGGTCTTTTTAGTCACCACAATCCTAAACCTACTGTTTAGTTCAGACACTAGCTGTGAATAGTTGCTTCTTACATCACGCCTTAGCTGCCCAAACACAATCTCACCTGCTGTACCTTGCAACCTCGGCAAAAGCTCGTCCAGCCTATCATCATCACTCCAATTTCTCCTGTCTGCAACCTCTGTGAACCTATTAGACCAAACATTCCATGATTCTTTACCTGTAAAAATAGGCAGCTTAGTTATCTCCCTTGGCAACACTGGCTCACCAGAATATTGCTGTCTCTGAGAATGATAAATGTCCCTATCATCATCTGAATCTGAATAACCATACCTGCTATAGAACATAGACCTTCTATTTGGCCTTGGCCTCCTCCCGAGCTTTGACCTATTACCTCTATTCTGTACTGAAGCCGATGCAGGCTGTTCCACAGATTGCCCACGACGTACCTCCCCCAATAAGGTTTTAATGTTTTCATTAATGGCCTGGTTGGCTCCCTTATTGTCTGCACCAAATCATTTGTCATTTCTTTCATTGCCCTTGTTACCTCATTATCTCCCCTTGGCACATGCCTTGCTGTATCACCCTCAGAATGCCCATTATTAACCGTCTCAATGTCATCAGAGTGCTCTCCGTCTTCTCTCTCACACCCTTGACGCGCAATAGGCAGCTCGAAACCTGAGTTTTCCCTACGTGTTACAGCCCCGCCTCTCGCGCCTGTATCTGACTCATCAGCGCTGTCATGCTCGTTTTCCATGGCACTTAACGTTATATCGCTACCACTGCCAGCGCCTTCAGCCTCATTGTCTCTCCTTTTCAAATTTCTCCTTTTACCCATAATGCCTGAAATTACATTTTAGGCTTAACTGAATTATACAGCCAAATCAATTGCATTGCTATAAGTCCGTATCACTCTACTCTAAACCCCATGAGGCCGTATCACTGGATCTGTACACTGCCTATACTCCGTTAAAACATCCACACCAAACGTGGCATGCTGCTGCTCAATATCTTCCATAGGCTTCAGAGATCCCACTGTTCTGACACCAATTTAGTTGTGAGGGGTCTGGGTGACGGGGTCAAGGTCACCCATAATAGCTTCACGCACAACGGGAACCACGTGTTAAGGGGTTGTCAGGCTGGGGCATCAGTCGAGCAGAGCGATACGGACATAAGTGATCACAATGTACGGACATAACTTAATGGAGAGACGACAGAGGGTGAAGGGCGACTAAGGCAGAGTCTGCTAAATAAATATTATAATTTCATTAAACGACACGTAATGCCGAAATAGAACCTTGTTTCTTCTCCCCAGGCAGTAAACCATAGGACTTGAACTGTACCCTTGCCCTTGCTTGCCTGGAGTTCTCTAGATCTTTACAGCACTTTGTTAAGGTCGAATCAGGTCACATCAAGGTCAAGGTCATCAAAGAGGTATTCGAGAACCCACAGTGAGGGGCATAACCCCTCAAGGCATAGGTTCAATAATACCTCCCAGCATATATGACATATCATTCATATGTATTACATTTATACATAGTGCAAATTCTATAGCTAGTTCTGTACTTGCATTAAGTTCAAGAAATCTGATGAATCCTAAATTGCAGATGAACATCAGCATGACTGAAGTATAAACGATTTTCAGCAAAGGCATGGCAGAACTCATGCATCCTGAGAACCGATCCCTTAAACACGATTGGCTAGTAGTGTGTGCATGCTTGCGGATAACGTTAGCATAACTAACGCATATAAGTAAGCATCAGCATAACTGACACATAGCCGGCTTCAGATAAGACGTGGCATAACTCATGTATACATACTGAAAACCGGGGCCCTTAATGTATGTGTGTATGCTTAACCCTTAAGTCAGTTAAGAAATTAACTTGAAAGTGATAGGTAGATTAACTGCTTCCGGTAGTTAAACTCGCATAGTAACTTTGATCACCTTAATGTCCCTAGCTTTAAACTCTTAATTGTTAATTAATTACTTAAGTGAAAGCTTAAGGTCACAAAGTTATTCTATTTAAAGTTAAGGAAAATATTTTATCAAGTTAAACATTTAAAAAAAATCCTGTTACAAACTGCATAACAGAATGATTTGTAAAACGTTGGAATATCAACAAGAAGCAATAAAATAAAACTTTATCTTTGCTCTCTCAGGCTCTTTAATCCCGTGTACATGTAGCTCTGTTGTCTGTATCAAGGCCATCTAAAATAGCATCAAGTCACTTCCGCATTCTATGGGTATTCCCCTTTTACCAGAACGAGACTATAGTCTGTACCAACGAACCGCATCACCCATGGCCACTAACTAGGTCACCATATCTTGAAGGAGCCTGAAAGTCCAAACTCATAACACAAAGGCTAACAGATTAAATAACAATAAAAAAGGAAAAATTAAACCCGAACTCTTCAGAATAATAACGGCAACCACACATCAGCTTCCATCCTTACTTTGTTGTTCGTCACTGCCTACTAAGAAATACTCTTAGATTAATAGATATAGGTCTTTCTGCGATCGCTGCGTCTTCTGACCTGATCTGATGGAAGAACAGAGAACTGAATGAGCGGTAAAAGGATACTCTCTCTTATATACCAAAATCGCTGGGAGCGTTGTACGAATCTGTAAGAAAATATATGATGGGATATGTTGAACTCGTACGATTTTGTTAGAGAATCCACATGGCTAATTTGCATACTGTCAGCACCCGCCGACAAACTCGGATTTCCAGACAGTATTATTACATCTGTCATAGAATTAAATACCAAATCACCCACAATCACCTGTAAATGAAACAAACTAAATATTCGTTAAACTATCTGGTCCTAAAACTCGTAATTAAAGTCTAGTCGGCACGTAAAACTCATCTTGTCGTCGTACGGGAACAGCCTCTTGCGCGTGCTCCAATTGAATTCTGGTATAGTCCGTCAAGTACACAACAATACAATAATGGCCGACTCTTCATTCTCGTAGTGCATTTCTGCAGATCTGAAGTTGATTATATCGTCTCAACGCCATGTCAGCTGTCGTCGACGGCAGTATCTATTACAGTTCAGTCAAATACAACTGTCCATGCAGGTAATTACTCCTGTCTAAAGCGCAGTGTCAGTTACGGACTCGTCCATTATGAATGTCATAAGTTTTGGCGATGGATAGTTTGTTTACATTTCTTTCCCACTGGGTTTTGGTCTGTCGTGAGGAGTTCAGGGCCTCTAGAACCGGGTCACATCGTCTGTCGTATTCAATTATGTAGCTCAATCATACATCATCATCATTTCTTACCAATTCAGTCCTACTTCCCCTTCTGTGTTACCTTATAATAATCATCATCACCATCACTCGGCGACCACCATCATCATCCCTCACCAATTCAGTCCTACTTCCCCTTCTGTGTTACCTTATAATAATCATCATCATCATCACTCGGCGACCATCATCATCATTCCTCAGCCTCCATCACCATCATTACTCGGCGAACACAACCATCGTAACTCGCAGTCACCGTCGTCAATATGACGATCACATCACCATCATCTCCGGACCTTGGTGAATAAATGTCGACTTGACCTTTACTCTGTATCATCATCATCACAACCACTGCTACCACTAGCATCATCATAATAATCATTATCATCACAGCTGTGCCCTTACAATATACCTACATCCTACTGTGTGTAATATGTTGTAATGGTCTGTAAGGAACTAGCAAAGCAGGACAGGCGAATGAAAGTTTCAGAAATGTCTAAAAGATTGGGAATATCTGAGCGTAGCGTTTTTACCATTTTACATGACTGGCTGAGCATGAGGAAGCTTTGAGGAAGCTTTCAGCAAGATGAGTGCCATATTGCCTTAATAAAGAACAACGAGGTGTCCGAGATTCCATGTATGAGTCACTTTTGGAAAGAAATGATTCTGATACAAAAGACTTTCTTGAAAGAATTGTTTCAAACCTTTAGCCTACTCCATCCACCTTATTCTCCTGATCTGGTACCCAGTGATTATTTTTTATTTCCAAACATGAAAAAAATTGCGTAGACGTCACTTCCGTTCAGATGAAGAGCTTAAGGCAGGGTTTGGGAGGTGGCACTGAATTTTATAAAAATGGACTTTCAGCCTTGAAACATCGATGGAGGAAGTGCTTATTGCTGCGGGGTGATTGTGTGGAAAAAGAAGTCAAGCGCGACTCTAAGTAGGTAAGGCCAGATATTTATTGAACGATCGTCGTATTTTTACAAATCGTCCTGTTGTCTCTATATATTTCATACTATGAAATTACAGTCAATTCCAGTACCGGATCACGAGATATCGGATAGGGTTATAACATTTGGAAATGATCAACATATGTCAGTTTCTTTTTGTGATATGTCTCCACCTGTAGGGTCGCGAGACATATTGGTTTTCCCCGGTCTGTCGATCTCTCGATCCGTCGTCACTTTTACGTCGGCTCTGTTACTCGGAAACCACTTAAGCTATTTTCATGAAACTTTACAGAAATTTAACGCACCATGAGACGACGTACAGAAGATAAGAACCACAACCTCGACATTACATCTTTTGGAGTTATAACAGATCCTTTGAAGATGGAAAATTGTGATTTTGTCGCTCTGTAACTTGAAAGCACTAGATGTTTTCACGCATCTGTACAGAAATGCAGAGTTTTGTAAGACGAAAACCATAATTCTAGCTATATTACGTTTTTGAACATTGCAAATAGTCATTTGGCTTATTTACTAGTATAAGCTTTGTAACTTAAACCCGTATGAGATATGATCATGAAACTTTACAGAAATGTATAGCACCAATAGAGGTAGTGCAGATGTAGAAGATAAAACTGAGCCTCATAAATATGGTTTAATTACTTTTTTGTTTCCTAGCCCATTGTGTATTGGAAATAGCCCAACAGGCACACGTCGCCACGACGTTGCCCCGACGTAGATGTGACGTTGCATAAAAGTCATGACGTTGCAACGACATTAATGTGACGTCACAATTACGTAATGATCCTGCCGGGAATAAATTTTGTCATTTACCATGCCTGCTGTGTAATTTGAAAAGTGTTTGAAATGCTTCCATAAAACTTTAAAGAAATGTAAAGCACAATTAGACGATGTGCAGAAGCCAAGAACCATATCTCTGATTTTATACATTTTGCAGTTATAGCCTTTTGAACATTTATTTCATAGGAACAGGTATATCACCCTGGACCCTCTTCTGATCTGCATATGCGTTTGCATTTCGTATATGACTTGTTCGGGTGGAAAAGATGCCCTGTCAGGGATTTGGGGAGCTGGGTAGAAATGAAGTTATTTCAAGGGACTTGGAGACAAATGATACTTAATTAAGGGAGCTTAGGAGCATGCAGATTTTTAGGAAGCAGGGGGCAATATAATTTGGAAAATCGATTTGGTGAGCTTTTGAGCATTTGCCAAAAATTTCTTATGGAGCTGAGGCCCAAATACTATACCCTCCTGGGAAGGCCCCAGACAACAACACATGGCCATTGTTCCTGCTTGATACATGTCTCTTTTTGCTTTCGTTTTTCCTCACCGTTAACTGCAACGCCTGTCAACCTGAAAATCCCATTCCCCTTAGATAAATACCCCTTTGCCTGGAATAGATAAATGCATTTAATATACAAATATAGGTCCGTATTAAGGTCCGTATGAAGGTTGCGGTGAGGTTAGGAAGGCGTAGAGAGAGAAAGCAGGGAGTAAGATAAATATGTGAAATTTTTAAAAATTTTTAAGAAAGATTGTTTCCCGGGAGAGGCGGACCCCTACAGCGGACCAGGTTAGAGGTGAGAATGCTTTTTATAGCCCCGCTTTGAAAAAGAGGGGCTATACTGTCGTCATTCCTTTCTTCTGTCCGACATTCTGTCCGACTTCATCAGACAAAATTTTCGTCCCACTTTTTTCAGGAACTGTTAAGTAACAAGGTTGAAATTTAGTTCACACATGGGCAGTGGGTCGATGCATCGTGTATACCTGAATCATGGACAAGGGCATATATTTTTTGGAGTTATTCTGTCTTTCCTTTGCTTTCTAATTTCTGTGTAAAATAAAATATATCTGTGCTACCATTGTTCCAAAGATATATTTTATGCAATCTGTAGGTAGAGGACTTCACAAGTTGTTATAACTTGTGTTCAATCCCATTGTATTTTGTTACATTATCTAAGTTTAAGTTACCTCTCTTCATAGGTTTTACAACATACCATCTATGAAACATTTTCGCAGATATAAATTTCGCCCCACGTTTCTCAACAAATGTCAGGTTACAAAGTTGAAATTTTGTACACACATGGGAAATTGTTTGATGTATTGTGTATGCCGGATTCAAGGCCAAGGGCACATAATTCTTGGAGTTACATCCCTTGATAGATTTTACAATTTACCATTAATGAAAAATGTTCGCTACAGAGTTTTCATTTGGTACACCCATTGACTGTGGTAGTAAATGCAAAAACACTTTTTCCATGACATGACCCATATGTATTTTTATATTCTTTCAGCGGTTAAAGTCTGGGTGGTAGAAACAGTGGCAAGAAACAACTGAAGGCTACGTTGAAGGAATACTTGATAAACTGGAATTAACAGGCACTTGTGCAAATACCCAAACTATAAACAATGGACAGCTATATTGAAACTTCAGTGGCTCGAACTGAGGGCTCGTAAACCATGGCTGATTCTTTGCTCCCTTATTCTTCCCGAAGCTAAAAAAGCATATAATGTAAAAATACCCCATTACGCAAACATGCCTATACAAATACATTGTCACCTTTATCGCCGAAAAAATAAAACATTTAAGATGAAAAAGTGTGATATTTTTCTTATTTCTGCTCAAAATATAGATTGTGGGTACTCGTTAGAGGCGAGGCGGTTCTAACGAGTACTCACAATCTTTTTATAAAGCAGAAATAAGAAAAATCAGGTTCATCCCTCTAAACCCCAGTTTTACTATATAAAAGTGGGGTTCAAGGGGGTCAACACTATGTAGGCGTGTTTTCGTGATGCAAAGTAACAAAGGGCCATTACTCATAAACCATTTTTCAGAATTTATTTAAAAGTTAATCAGCTCATCTATACCAAATATATTGAAAGGAAATAGTTAAAAAATTAAGGAAGTTATTTTATCATGAAAATGTATGTTTTGTGTACACATTAGAATCGCCTCGATGAGGCGATTGTAATGAATACACACACCATACCTTTAGTTTATAGGAACATTATACCTCTTGAACTGGCTCTATTCTTAACCCTCAATTACTCGAATTTCTGTCTGAAACATATTTTCATGGTCCCAAAGATGTTCAAGCCATATATATTTTACTGTATACAGATGTCTAATTGAACAGTCTTAAAATTTTGATGATATTCTCTTTCCTTTTAGAGTGGACACCTTGTTCCCACGGGGCAGAGCTTATAGAAAAGCGAACAGGAAGGTTCCGAAAGTATGATATTCTGTGGACAGAAACTATTATTTAAGGGGAATGAATACACCTTCAGAGGAGGCAACTCCTCTAAACCTTTTTTGTCTCCCATGTCAATATGGTCAACTCTTAAGGGAAAGAATTTGCTCTTAGGGAGCAAAATCTTTCCTTTAAGAGTTGACCCCTTGTTCCCACGGGACATAGAGTATAGAAAAGCGAACAAGAAGGTTCCGAAAGTTGACTCCCATTTAAAAATGGCGGAAAAATCTGTCAGGTGTTCCCAGTCCCCTTAATTGACATTAGCTGTTTCTGGTCTCATTAAAATCTGGTCACGAGAAGAGAAAATGTGTCTTTGGACTTGTATGCTCAGTGACGACTCTGATCAGTCTACATCTAATCAGTAAGAATAGAACCACACCAGTCTATATGAAGAAGTTTTGGGTCAGTGGCAACGCAAACGGTGCTCAACAAAGACACTGGTCAGACTGTGTAGAGGCGCAGGCTGGTCTTAGTCGTCACCTTGCGCACATGTCAGAAGACTTAATATTGGAGGTAAACGGTAAAATTACATTTTAGCCGGAATATGGAGATAGACCGTGTGCCTTGTCGTTTAACTCTTATCATGCTGTGGCCGCCCCCGCCCATAGGGGCTTGAAGAAATATATGGGCTGCACGATGCTTCCACGCAGAGCTGAATCCGGCCCGCACACTAGTACTGGTAAACCGCTTAGGGGATCTAAGCCTGTCCAGGAACCGCGGTGCGAGGCGGACCGTCCATGCTAATAAACCCTATTGGTTTTATTGGGCGACAGGGCTTGAGATGTCATTTCATCTCAATGTCGGGTAAAAGTCCCACAAAATTGGAAGCAACGTCTCCAAAATGACCTTTACAGTGTTGACGGGGACGTTAAACCTCAAATCAAACAAACAAAACTTATCATGCTGTTCACGACAACCCATTTCTTTGGAAACAGTGTAGATCCAGATCAGATGGCTTCTGAACAAGCCATCTGATCAGGCTCTACATTGTTTGACATTGAGTTTATGGCTTGGTAAAAATAAAGTACATCAAGTAATCTGATTGGTTTAATTCCAGTAATGGGTGTGGCTAAACTGAATATTCAGCAAGAGAAGGGTTAAACGGTACACAACAAAACTATCCCAGCAGGCATCAGACGTTGCATCAACGTTGGAAGCAATGTTTTAATGTTGAATCAACTTAGATATTTGTTGTCCCTCCTGCTATTTCATTGACGACGAGTATGATTATGATGATGATGATTTTGTTTTGTTTGAATTGAGGTTTAACATTCCCGTCAACACTATTTAGGTCATTTTGGAGACGTTGCTTCCAATATCGTGGGACTTTTACCCGACATTGAGATGAAATCACATCTCAAGCCCTGCCGCTCAATGAAACCAATAGGGACGGTCCGACTCGCACCACTTTGCCTGGGCAGGCTTAGACCGTCTAAGCGGTTTACCAGTATTCATGTGAAATCACATCTCAAGCCCTGCCGCTCAATGAAACCAATAGGGACGGTCCGACACGCACCACTTTGCCTGTACAGGCTTAGACCATCTAAGCGGTTTACCAATATTCATGTGCGGTCGGTCACAGCTCTGCTTGAAAGCATCTTGCAGTCCAATCTATTTCTCAATGCCCCGATGGGCGGTGGCCAAATTATGATGATGATGGTGACGATGATGATGATGATGATGATGATGGTGATGATGATGATGATGATGATGATGATGATGATGATGATGATGGAGTCAACAATGTAAGTTCTCAGGTGTCTAATTCATCATATCAATCACGTTAACAGACACCATTTTAAACCGCACTATATTATTATAAAAACTGGGTTTACAATGACACATAATAGTTCTCCTTATGTTTGTGGGCCAGTTTTCAGATGTAACTGTTTGATAATGTTTCTTATTTGAGAGCCTAAACAGAAATATAACAGGCGAAAATTTACCTTTAGAGTTGTACACGATAAACACCCTGATGAACCTGCACCATGATCACCGAAGTCTGATAACATCCGTCGCCATGTGCTGTATGGATGCCAAGCAGGCACTCATCTCTAAGGTTGAGTCATCGCTGTGTGCCTGCTTGGATATTTGTTGTCCCTCCTGCTATTTTATTGATGTATCTGATGATGGCGACGATTTCTTGCTACTTACGACGACAACAATGATGATGATGATGATGTAGCGAAGCTATTAGTTCCCAGGTGTCCTAATCATGTCTGCCAATTTAATAAGTCCATGCCATTGGCACCCTTTTAAAATACCTTCACTAATTTAAGGTCAAGAATACATAAATGGTCTCTTCCACAGATTTCTCGATCCCCAGAGCCGAAGGCTACGGGGAGCTTATAGGATAGGCAGTTTTCCGTCGTCGTCTGTGTCATCTGCGACTATTGCCCGTTTTTACTAGTTGCCATGGAAACCAAAACGAAAAAAATATATAAAAAATACTTACAAAACCATCTCCTCAGATACGGTATGACCTATGAGGCTGAGTCTTTATGGAAATATTCCCCATATTTGCTTTTTCTGGTTTTGAGACTTTTTTAATGAAATTCGGATCTTTAGTTTTGGTTGCTATGGCAACCTAGAGTTTCCATTGACTTATAATGGGGAAAATTAAAAATATAATTAACTGTTATGCCTTTCCAGATATTTTGACAAAACTTTCTTAGAAATATTTTTAGTAATCATCTATCTATAATAATAAATAAATAATAATAGTAATCGACCTTATTTAAAGAGGGTAACACATTTAGTACTAGTACTAATCTTCCATGTGGTCCTCTTTTCCTGGGTTGGAACCAGTACTAAGCAATGTGGATAAAGTTTTGCTCAAGGAAACAACACTTGGCGCTTGCGGGGATCGAACCGGCTGCCTATCGATCTCAAACCCGATTCTACCACTGCACCACAGCGCTGCTGTATGATTATAAGCCAACTGGTCGCTTTTATTGATTGCCATGGAAACCAAAATGCGCCCAAAAATAGAATTAAAACACACTTAAAATAGTCTTCTTGAGAAACCACGTGCTCTATGCGGCTGAGAGATTATGGAAACATTGACCATATTTGCCTGAACAGGTTTGCCTGAAATTTGACTCTTTTGTTTTGTTGCTATGGCATCTTATAGTTTCTATAGATTTGTAATTGGAAAAATTGAAAATTTGTATTTACTGCCAAGCCTTAGTAAATATTTTGGCAAAATGTTTATAAAAATATTTTTTCAGCAATTTTGTTTCTGCCATATGATTTTAGGCCTACTGCTCCTTTTTATTGGTTGCCATTGGAAACCAAAATAAAAAAAATAAAATAGAAAAAAAAGAAAACAATTTAAAACAATCATCTCCTCATAAACCATATGCTCAATTAGGCTGAGGCTTTATGGAAATATTCACCATATTTGCCTTTACAGTTTTTGTGTGTTTTATGAAATTTGGCTCTTTAGTTTGGTTTCTATGGGAAGTTAAGAGTTTCCCTAGACTTATAATGGGGAGAATTGAAAAATGACTTTTACACCTCTCAAGGTATTTTAAAAACTTTTATAGAAATATTCCTTAAACAATGTTCTATCTGCGTTGTGGTCTTAAGGCTAATTGGTTGCCGCAGATGGTTGTCAGTTGTCGTTTGTTGTCAACAACACATCAGGCCTCTGAAGCCACTAGGCGGATTGGGTTGAAATTTTATCTGTAGCGTCTTTGGGCCTAGGGCTTCCATGGTTCATTAAACTACATGGCTACCAGTGGGCAGTGCTCCCTTAGCTCTAGTGAGCATAGTGGCCCGTGGGCCTCTTGTTTTAGTTCACCAGAGCCGAAGGCTCCGGGAGAGCTTATAGGATAGGCATTTGTCCGTCGTCGTTGTTGTCGTCGTCTGCCCTAATAGGTCAACATTTTCAAACGACATCTCCTCTGAAGCCACTGGGCCGATTTGGCCCAAATTTTATCTGTAGCATCCTGGGGCTAGGGGATTGAAAGTTTGTGTTTTTATTGATAAAATCGGTTCATTTGTTTGGTTGTTATGGCAACATATAGTTTCCACAAAACTTATCATTGAGAAAATTGAAAAATGGCATTTACTGCCAAGCCTCTGCAGATATTTTGATGAAATTTTAATAGAAATGTTCGTTAGGCTATCTTCTATCTGCCATATGATTTTAGCCTTACTGCTCATTTCTATTGGTTGCCATGGAAACCAACAAAAAAAAAATAGAAAAAAAAAAATACTTTAAAAATCATCTCCTCAGAAACCGTACGCTCTATGAGGCTGAGAGTTTATGGAAATCTTCACCATATTTGCCTTTACAGGTTTTGTGTTTTTATGAAATTCGGCTCTTTAGTTTGATTGCTATGGCAATTTAGAGTTCCCATAGACTTATCATGGGGAAAACAGAAAAATGGCTTTTACTGCTACGGCATTGCAGATACTTTGACATAACTTTTATAGAAACGTTCGTTGAGTAAGCTTCTCTCAGCCATATGCTTTTATGCCAACGTGAGGGTCCCCAGGTTGTGCCGGGGCCATGCACCACCCCCTCCACTTCATAAAAGGCCATATATCGCAGAAACCATGAAAATCCCCCACCCCTAAACCATATATATTCTTATTTCTTATGATAAGACGCATTCAGTGACACCAACTTGGGGGTCCTTCGGGATGCGCCGGGTCCTTGCCCCACCCCATCCATTTCATAAAACGCCCACTATTTTGGAAACCTTAAAGATCCCCACCCCTAACCCTTATATATTCTTGTTCCTTATGATAAGACGCATTCAGTGAAACCAACCTAGGGGTCCCCCGGGATGCGCTGAGGCCATGCCCCACCCTCTCCATTTCATAAAAGGCCCAATATTTTGGAAACCTTACGGATCCCCTCCCCTAAATTCTTGTTCCTTATGATAAGTCACATTTATTGACACCAACCTGGAGTCTCCCGTTGTGCGCCGGGGCCGTGTACCACACCTCCATTTCCAAAAAGGACATATATCTCAGAAGCTGTTCAGAGCCCCACCCTTTAGCCATATATATTCATGTTCCTTATGATAAGAAGATTCAATGACACCAGCCTGGTAGTCACCCGGGGTGCCCTGGGTCATGCCCCACCCTTTTACTTTATTCATAGCCATATATCTCAGAAATCGTTACGATTCCCACCCCTAAACCATATATATTGTTGCGTACCGAGGGGTTCACTGTGTCCGTAGGACTTCTTCAATAAGTACAAATTGGTGGCTGAAACTAAAGCTGGCTAAACAGCGAGAGCTCCAGCCGCCTTACCGAAACACTAGACTTAGTCTAGGCCTCGTTTGAGGGGTATAGTGAGTCTCAGATAAAAATACCAAATAAGGGACAGTGTAAATTAGACTATTTTCTATTATTCTGCCTTGAGCCTAGTAAGGGCCATTATTCTGTTCTATTCTGTATTTCAGGGATTGAAAAGAAGAAACAAGACAATGAATGGGGAAATAAAAACCTTATCCTTTAACGATGGCTAATAAAATATATGATAACAATATGCGATCTTTGTTGTGATTTATGACTAGCGATACTCAGGGTATATGAAGGACAATTGCTGACTGATATGAAGTTATTGTAATGGGACCACCTCGCCGAGGCAACAGCACAACAATCAGAACAGGATGCTCAAGGTGGCGTTACAATGTAAATTGTGGGTTCGCCTTGGTCGGCAGCAATGCTAGTGGTAGACGGAAGACTACAACTGTTAATTTCATGTTCCAGTAATTTAATTAAGGTCCTTTGAATGCAAGAAGAGCATGACATGGAATAAACTTCTAGATACTAGGAAAATAACTATGGTACATACTAGAGTGGAGCACCGGCCCCGATAGCTCAGTTGGTAGAGTGTCCGCTCCGGGGAACTGGAGGTCACGGGTTCGATCCCGGGCCGCGACATACCAAAGTCGTTAAAACTGGTACTAGCTGCTCCTCGCTTGGCACTCAGATTTGCGGGGTAGAGCTAGGACCGGTCGACCCAGTGTCAGGATAATGTGACTGGGTGTGGTATCATGTAATGTGTCTGGGACATGATACTTCAGTGAGGCAGCACTATAAAAGTGAGCATTGAGCTCCCTGTCGCAACCAGACACCGTCGTGATATGACTGAAAAATTGTTGAAAGCGACGTTAAACCCGAATTCACACACACACACACACACACACACACACACACACACACACACACACACACACACACACACACACACACACACTAGAGTGGAGCCCTATAGATTACTTTTACCTTTCATACAAGGGTTAAATCTTAAATATATACAGGAGCTGAGGCTTAACAAGTGGCATGGAATATTATGGTTGACAGTTATGGGAAAACTCTCTCGTAATATTCCAAGAGGTACAACGGAGAGATCACATGCTCTACTGGCTTAGCCGGTGTTAGTTTTAGGAAGAACTGATTGCTAAACTTTCATTTCTATTCACCCCAAGTTATAGTTAATAAGCTGCGTATATATCTAGTAATGTAACCTAAATCCACAGTATCACCCAAAGTTCGAGAATTTCAGCCCTCACCCAAATCTGAAGACGTCACCCAAATTGGAAGAGCTCACCCAAATCTCAATACTGTTCCTATATTTAGAGCTCACCCAAATCTCAAGAATGCTCGATTATGGTAATTTTTAGCTATCTCCGAGATCTCCAGTAGGAGTAAAATGAAATATAATGCTAGTTTGTGCCCTTTTTGGCACCACAGTATGAATTTAACAAGTCTAGGAACAGATGTCTGGAGATTGGATTCTCACCTAAAAATCTACAAGGCTAGCCAGCCGAGCGGCCATTATTTTGACAGCACAGTCTGACATGTAAACAAACCACTTAAGAGGTGGAAAATCTGATAAAATAAATGAAAGAACAATGCATAATCTCAGTAGATTATCCTAAAAGCTAGATCCAACTCTGCCAGTCACAAAAGAAAATTGGAGAAGATAAAAATAACTAGCATTTACTTGCACCCAAAATGCAAGTCACCCAAACGTGAAAATAGATAGATCGTGGAGAAAAAGGATAGAGAGATAGAGAAATCTGTATGATAAATGATTATGAGACCTCCTTAGGGCCAAAGCAGCGTCTTGGAGGCATTCTGGTTAAATTATCAGTCTTGTATAAACAGATCTGTACGATATAGCAATCAAGTAGAGCTTTCAGCTTTCACAAACTTTCAAGCCGGTCCTCTGACGCAGAAGGTTGTTGTTTCCAGTTTCCCGTGTCACGGGTCGTCAGCTGGTGGGGTCCCAGGGAACGAATCCATTCTGGCACTACACCGTAGCCGTTCGGTGGTATCCCCATTCCACGTTGCCGGTGAATGGGTAGACCATCGCTCGGCTCCAGCCCCGTCCGTCCGTGTCTATCGTAAGTCCACTACAGTCGGTCCATTTTGTCTTCTACTCGACGTAATAATTTTTTCCTTGTCAATATATCAAACCGTGTCAGAGCAGGAAAGGGTCAATTTTGATATTGGTATTTTTGTTTTTTATTTTTCTTTATTTGATTTTTGTATATTTATGTAACGTATGTACATTTTTATATTGTTTGGTCTGTTTCCCCAGCTTGTTGAGTGGTCTATTTTTAAGTATATATGCGGGCGGATGTGCTTACCCCGCCAAGGACCTGTTTTGTTTGTTTTTCTTGTGCTTTAAAGGTTGTGTTGTCCGTTTTAGGGCAAGCCTACCCGCTCGCAGTTGCTGGGGATGACAGTTTTTGTACCTGCAAGATTGTGCTTGTGGTTTATATTTTGTGTTTTTTTTGTTTATCTGTACATACAATATGTAACATAATAACATGAAGTGCCGGCCTACGCGGTCTCGGGCTTGAATTCGTATTTATTTTGTTAGTGAGTGACTTCTATCGCGGAGAATGTGCAAAGTAGGTCAATCCCTTTTTATGCATTTGCCGTTTTAAGTTAAAAAAAGTGATGCCTTCCTCGACGTAGGATGCCGCACTCTGCGGGACCATAAGTGGGTCAGTCGCCATGTTTGCATATCATTAACGCATCCTACGTGAAGGAAGGCACCATAGGAGGATAGTGTATTCCTGCCTAGCCATTTGGAGGCCCGAGACAACGTTTGCCGATCTCGTTTGTGGTGTTGTCCTTTTTCGGACAGGCCCATCCGCCCACAGTTGCTGGGAAGGACAATTTTTGTACCTGCAAGGTTGTGCTTGAAGATTATATTTTTTTTTTGTTTATTCTGTACATACAACATATAACATAGTAACATGGTGTGTTGGCTTCCGCCGTCTCTGGCCCAAATTCGTATTTATTTTAGTTAGTGGATGACCTCTATCGCGGAGGATGAGGAAAGTAGATCAATCCCATTTTATGCTTTTTCGTTTGAAGTTAAGAAAAAGTGATGCCCTCCTCGACGCAGGATGCCGTATTCGGTGGAACCGTAGGAGGGTCATTTTGTGTCGCCATGTTTGCATATCATTATCGCATCCTACGTGTAGGAAGGCACCATAGTAGAAAAAAGTATTCTTGCCTAGCTGTTTGGGGACCCGAGACAACGTTTGCCAATCTCTTTAGTCAAAGTGGTTAGTGCAAATTGTTATATAATCATGTAGGTCGCAAACGAGCGTCCGCCTGCGCACGTGCGCAGTCGAGCGCTCCTATTCGATCTTGTTTTTAATGTTTCATATTTACACAAATAAAAAAGTTTGAAATCGCTTTTTTGAGAACTATACAACTATAGCTATATCTACCTACCTAGTGTGGTTGTATGTTGTTTAAGTTTCGCGTGGATGGTTGTGTGTGTTAAAAGCTTTCCTTCAGGTCGCGCTAAGTCATGTCCTAGTTAGTTGGTTAATTGCCCTTGTCTGTATTGTTATGTGGCCATCTTGACCGTCTGTCTTTATTACGGTCATGGCGCAATTTGCTGTTTTTGGTGATTTTTATGTTATGCGACAAGGGCAGTACGGAGGGCTGTATGATATACCAGGCGAGATGCGGTTTTTCAGTCCTGGTGGTATGCAAAAGGCCCTTTTGAGGGCCCCCAGGTCATTCCGTTTGGGTAACCTTATAATGTACATCCTTTATTCGAAAGCGAAAGTTGCGAAAAAAGAAAGAAAAAGATGTGATAAGGCGTCTTGTTTCTTACTTCTGTCCCACTTTTCTATATGCGTTCCTGAAGGAGAGGCTTTGTTTGCTAATGTGCTGTTGTGCCGTTCTCCTTTGGGTTGTGTGACTCTCGATCAGCCAGGATTTTGACGCAACGCTCCTAAGTGCAAAGTCAAAGGACCGCAACCACAGCGCTACGTCTCGTTCTGACTTCCCGTTTGCCTCACCCCCTCAGGAGGGGCTGAGCGATGGATTTTCCTTGTGGTGGGTCCATGCCCATCCCGGCGTGCTTTCGTACGGTCCTCTTTCGGGCCGTGTGGCTCCCGATCACCTAGGGCTTTGGTGCAGCGTTCATAAGTGCAAAGCCAGTGGGCCGCAACCACAACGCTACACCTTGTCTTAACTTCTCGCTTGCCACACCCCCTCTGGAGGGTGGGTCGGGGCTATGGATTTTCCTTGTGGTGGGTCCATGCCCCGTTCTGCTATGGTCTTCTCACAGTGATCCAGGGATCGCTGTCACCGATAGGCACTCCTAAGTGCAAAGCCGAGGCCGCAACCACAGCGCCCATCGTTGACTTTGTTCCCCTTTTCGCTGTGAGACGGCCGCCCTTTGATCACTACGGCCCTTTTGGTTGGTAGCGTCTAAGGTGCGGTTAGAATATTTATTTTTACTGTTCTGAACTCGGGTCTCTAGAGATTATGGTTTAAAGTATGTATTCTCGTACGGGGTGTGTTTTACGGTACAATGCGATTAAATTTAGACTGCGCCCTTAGTTTTCCCCTATATTTTGTCCAGGTAGTTTGTTTTCTCAAAGAATTTGAAGACCGCGTCTCTCATTTCCTGTGAATTTAGATTGAGCAGAGAAAACGCGTTTATCTCCCCCTTGGTATCCTAATGTTGTCAGTTCTCCCTTTAGTTCCCCTCTGGCGGGGCCGTGTGCGGGGCACTCTGCGAGGTAGTGCCCGCATAATGGATCGGCCTCGCTATAGAAGATGTCGTGTGCATTTAGTCAGTTGACCCCGAGTCTTAGTCGTGTATATATGCGATCGAGCTTTCGGCTGTCGCTATATTGTACCAATTTTGGGGTCAAGGACTGACAGATCGAGTGTCTAAAGCCGTGTTGTCCCTGCCATATGCGCGCCCAATCCTTTTTGATGCTGGCCTTAATGATTGCGTATACTTCTTGTGGGGTGGGGAGGTAGTCAAGTGCCTTTCCCCGGGTCAGAGCTTCCTTGGCCAGTGTGTCTGCGCGCTCATTCCCCTGCACGTTGCAGTGGGAGGGGATCCAATCTATGTTCAGGGTGATACCTTGTTTTAGAGTTTTGTGTATTAGGATATATATCCGGTCTTGTAGTGCTATTCCCAGAGTTTATGCTTTGTATGAGCTTAATGAGTCTGTTAGTATAACAACACTATCGGGTTTTTGTTCCTGTATCCATTCCAAAGCTTTTTGTATGGCTATAAGTTCTGCAGTGTAGACTGTGAGGTGCTGGTTAAGTTTGAATTTTTGGTCGAAGTTTAATTCTGGTATTGGGAAAGCACACCCCGTTTCTTTTTTGTCAGCATCTTTGCTTCCATCAGTGAAAATTTTAAGCGCTTGCTTATAGTTTTCACTGATGTGTGATTCTGTGATCTCATTGCATTTTTTCTGTGATGTTTCATTTTTCTTTATGACACCCGTTATTGTTTTTTTTTTTTTTTTTGCGCATAGGCTTCTTAAGTTAAAAACTTCCGGATATGTTTTTTCCGCTGTTTTGACCTGCTCGAGGTCATCGTTTTTAATTAGGTCCTGGACTTTGATAATATAGGGGATCTTTCCTCTTAACCTATCTCTTTTAACATGATTGGGCGTGCCGGCGATCATTTCGTTTATGGGGAGACTTTCCCTGAGACTGCTTGAGCGGGCCCAGTACTTGAGTTGCAGTTCATCCCTCCGCAGGTGCAAGGGCATGACGCTGCATTCAATCTCCAGGTCCAGGTTCCGCGTTCCCCTGTATGCTCCAGTAGCGATTCGGAGGGCTGCGGCCTGTATGCTATCTAGTTTCTTCAGGTGTGAGGGCGCCGCAGACGCGTATGCTTGGCAGCCATAATCAATTTTGCTTCTTATGAGTGCTGTGTACATTTTGATCAGGGTTTTCTTGTCTGCTCCAAAGTTTGCCCCCGAGACCGCCCTTAGCACATTTAGGTCCCGCTGGGACCTGGACACCAGGTTATCAATGTGCAGTCTCCATGTTAGATTGCTGTCAAAGTACATGCCCAGGAATTTGGCATGACCGGCGTACTTTATTTCCTGCCCGTCATACCTCAGCCTGGGCATGCCCTTTGTATCTGCGAAATTTCTATTGTAAACAACCACTGTTGTTTTTTCAGTTGACAATTTGAAGCCCCAGTTTGTAGCCCAATCATGTATTGCATTTAACGCTTTTTGCAATGCAGGAATGGCACTTTTCGGTTTTTCGCGGTTTTCCATACAAAGCCTTCATCCGCGAACATGGATATTTCCAGCGGTAATGCATTAAGTGTTTCCTGCAGTGTGTTCATTAATAGGTTGAAAAGGATAGGAGATAGCACCGACTCCTGTGGGGAACCGTTCTCGCATTCATAAAAACCGGACACCTCGCTACCTATTTTTACGTTCATTTTTCTATCAGTCAAAAAGTCTCTGATCCAGGTTAACATTTTCCCTTGAATTCCGAATTTGTTTAGTTTTAGGACGACCCCGCCCCCCTAGTCCATAGTAGGTCGAAAGCTTTTTCTAAATCCAAAAATATCGCTAACAGTGAGTGTTTCATTAGTTTTGCCTTTCGGATGGCGGATTCCAGTCTGGTGATTTGATCAATGGTAGATCTATGTTTTCTAAAACCTGATTGTTCGTTTGCTAAGATGTTGTTTTTCTCAATGTGTGCTGTTATTCTAGATGCTACCATGGTTTCCATGATTTTACATATGGCTGATGTGAGTGAAATCGGCCTATACGATTTCGGCTCGTGGGGGTCCTTGTCTGGTTTTAATATTGGAACGATGGTGCTCTCCTTCCATTGTGTAGGGAGGGTCCCCTCGTTCCAAGATTTATTTATTAGTGCGAGAAGTTGATTTTTTCCCTTTTCTGGGAGATTTTTTAACATGTCGTAGTGAACGGTGTCTGCCCCGGGGGCGGTGCTCTTTTTCTTATTAAGCGCGCTCTGTAGCTCCCTATGGGAGAAGTTCGCATTGTATGCACGGCACTGGTCATCGCGATCGGCGTCTTGAACGGCCTGCTCAATCTTTGTGGTACTTTTACCCGACACTGACTCATTGAGATGAAATGACCTCTCAAGCCCTGTCGCCCAATCAAACCAATAGGGTTTATAAGCATGAACGGTCCGACTCGTACCGCTTTCCTAGGCAGGCTTAGATCCTCTTAGCGGTTTACCAGTACTCCTGTGCGGTCGGTTTCAGCTCTGCGTGGAAGCATCATGCAGCCCATCTATTTCACCAAGCCCCGATGGCCATCCATATAGAACATAGTGAGGTGACTGATTTCTTTTTTCATAAGATGCCGCTGCTTTGAAGCGTATCATGTGCTACCGCGGACGTCTTACAACTGGGCAAGGCCTGCTCATTCCATGTGAAAAGTGATTTCGTTCATACCTCCAAAAAGGTCGCTTATCTGATGAAAAGTTTGAATATTTTTTTAATTTATACTCCAAATATAGATTTTATGTGTTCGTTTGAAACCCCTCAGTCGTCAGAACCGCATCGGTTCTAACGAGTACCACAAACTATGTTTAAGAGGATGAAATAAGAGAAATATTGTTTATCCCCGTAAATCCGGGTTTTCTCTATATAAAATAAGGTTTAGAGGGGTGTTCATTACACGGACTTATTAATATGATGTGACATTGCAGCAGATAGGGGTAGAAGGGGAGTGTTGTTATTTCTTGTGTTTCTACTCTTCCATACATTGTCTTCTTTCTCCTATGTCCCTCACTTTCATCTCTCTACTAGCGCTTCCATCTCTTCTCTCCCTTTCTCTGGGAACCCACACGTGTCGTTAAACCCAAAGCAAGCAATCGATCAATACCCCTCTCGTATTTGTAAAGCTACAGGGTTGAAAGAGTTGTGAGAACTGTTAACCTGTTTTCGGCGACGCGTTGCCCTCAATTATAATAATAATAATAATAATAATAATAATAATAATAATAGCAACAATAATAATACAAAGCAGGCAAACAACGTGTATGCAACATTGTATCTTATTATTAACCCTTGTCCTGCTGAGCCCGAAGTTCTGAAGAAGCCATCTGATCAGGATCTACATTGTTTGTCGTTAAAGATTGTGAATTTGTTGCAATGATTTGCATCAATTATCTAATTGGTTGATAATTGGTAGTAGGTGTGGCATATTTAAATATGCAGCAGGTCGAGGGTTAATCGACGTTGTTTAATCGTCATAATGTCATGCGAAACACCAGTACACTGAAATGCTGACATGGCCTTATTCAAACTGCATAAAGTATATGTAAATTATGTAACATGATAATGGGCCCCGTCAAAAGAAAACCTGTATTCAGTGTTTGTGACATACAGACCAGCCTGCACAGCTACACCGACTAGTAAGACTGGGAATTTTAAATATAGACACTACATATATTAAATTATTATCCCGGTAATGAACATTGAGGCGCTGATCAGACTGTACAGAAGAGCACAAATGTGACCTGCATCTTTAGCAAACGGCTCATATATGCACTACATGCACTGCAATGTGTTAACCTTGAAAAACTAGTACAGTTTGAAGGTCTGGCATATCGGTAAGTCTTTTAATGTTACGTGTGTTCGATTTGAAGTTTAAGGTCCCCGTCAATACTGTAAAGGTCCGTTTGGAGACGTCGCTACTTTTACCCGACATTGCGATGAAATGACATCTCAAGCCCTGCCTCCCAATGAAACCAATAGGGTTTATAAGCATGGGCCCCTACCGCTTTGCATGGGCAGGTATAGATCATCAAAGTGGTTTACCAGTACTCGTGTGCGGGTTGGTTTCTACTCTGCGAAGAAGCATCATGCAGCCCCTCTATTTCTTCAAGCCCCGATGGGCGGGGGCCAATTTTTATGTTATATTCATGAATATTTCATCATTCCATTACGATAACATACCCGTGTGATATAGTGCATTTTTTCAAACCTCAAAAAGGTAATTTTTCTGATGAAAATTTGTGATATTTTTCTTATTTATACTCCAAACACAGGTTTTGGGTGCTCGTTAGAACCGCCTCATCGAGGCGGTTCTAACGAGTACCCACAACCTATGTCTTGGAGCAGAAATAAGGAAAATAATGTTTACCCACGTAAACCCCAGTTTTCTCTATATAAACTGGGGTTTAGGGGGGTCTTTATATCACGGACTTGTTCGCGTGATGTGCACATTTACTGACAACTACATCCAGTGGATATTGTTTTATTATTATTATAATTATTATTATTATTATTATTATTATTATTATTATTATTATTTTATAGCCTACTTTGCTGTGAAATCAATGCATATCTGAATAAAAAATCCCACTGTGAAAATATAGGCTCTATACGATATTTTCACATTGTGAAAAGCAACATGACTTTGATATTTTCACAGTAGCAGCCCATACTACTTTTTCTCGCCAAAGTTCATATGTTATCGATAAAATACCTTGAAAAGCAATCTTTTCTACGGTATAAGTATTAGCTTTTACAAAAAGCTTGAGTCTACGCTCAGCATACACTAATTGTAATACCTGGACTGGAAAGTAAAATGACAAAACTTATCACGTGTATGTTGTAATAATTTGTCAGTTGATATGTCCGTGTACAGCATTCACAGATTACAAATAAGGATTTCAAAATGTTCTCTCCAATGCGGCATATAAACAAAATTACCGATCTTTCACTATCAATTTCAGCTACTTGTACTACATTCCTACATTTACGGTTTCTTTCATTTAACCTAAATAAAAATCCTTCCAGCTTGCTGTACTAAGAGGACAACGATAACAGAATGTTATCCACGAATATATGTTTATTTTGCAAGCGTGAGAGCACTCATGTATGCACATGTGATAAACTTGACGCAGCGTTCCGGTAATTACCGGGTTTTAATAATTGTGACAAATAACTATGATTACCAGTCAACAGGAAATCATACAACCAGTCGTGACCTTTCCTTAAATGAGTCCGGAGCAAAGTCATCATTAGATAGTCTACGCCCGTGGGCCTAGACAAAAAATACTGTATTCAAAATGGCGATCTATTTATGTTTTGAAACTGACAGTTGTGACATCATAGCCATGTCAAATTTGTGACGTACAATACGTTTGATCCGCCAAAAAGGTAAATATCCTCTGTAGCTTCGTCAAGCAAATACTAAAATTATGCCTTTTGACGTATGGACCAGCGATGACGGACAACGTTTTAGCTTTGGAAATGCCCATCACAATGTTTGCAATGCAATACAAGAATACAATACAAGGCCGTTCAATATTTAATTGGCCAGTTACTGACCCGTGGCAAGTGCATGCTTTTCGCATTTATACATCAATGCCTTATACATGGTTACACAAAATTTTATCAGTCAGTCTAGTAATTTAGTCCATGCGGGGTAAAATAACGGTTTCAAACCCTTGCCCCAGCCACCCTATTCTCCTCATCTGGCACCCAGTGATTACTTTTTGTTTCCGAGCTTCAATAAACAATTGTGTGGACGTCACTGCCGGTCAGATGAAGAGCTTAAGGCAGCGGTTGGAGGATGGATTGACTTTAAAGACCCTGACTTTTACAAAAATGGACTTTCAGCTTTGGAACATCGATGGAGGAAGTGCTTATTGCTGTGTGGTGACTATGTGGCAAAAGAGAAGTTAAGCGTGACTCTACGTAGGTAAGGCCAGATACTTTCTGTAAGACCTTCGCACAAGTAATTATGGCAAATTTTCGGTCCACATAGGAGCACATACGAAGGCATATTATAATGATTAAACCTCAGAGATAAACAAAATATACCATCAAGGAAAGAACTTCAAATGACAGAAGCATGAAAAGTAGAAGTAAAACAAAGGTCAGGAATTGATACAATTAACTTACTCCATCCATAAAAGACACCAAAGGGAAAGAAATACAAACATTAAGCGACCAGACCATAATGGAAACCTAAACAAAGGAAGGCCATATGGACAGCTACTTTCCCACAAAATGGCCATATGGCCATCCAAAATTAAAAGACACAAGTGATACACACAGTAAGTAACAAACAACAACATAAATAAATCGCCACAGAAGAGCCGCCTTGGAACGGTCAGTGGAAGATTTCCACTGGGGGCTTAAATCGATTTTACGTGAAACCTACAAAAAGAACAAACAAAAAAAACAAAAAAAAAAACGGAATACCCAGTGTAAATTATATTTGTGTGATAGTATAAACTCATTGATGATATATTTAATACAAAGCCAAAGCATATTGTGCACCATGAACTATTCTCCTCTAAGTTATCATGTACAAAAATAGCAAATTTCTTCAATAAATCATTGTTTTCACAATTAAGAAGCCACAAGTACTTTTCAGAGTTAGTCATAGAAGAAAAATTCGGGCAAAAGACAGTAGCTAAATCTAATAAAGAGGATCTGGAACTTCCATAGACAGAACATTCCAGAAGAAAATGTATCTCACCATAGAACATCTAGAACACAGTTTATTAGCTATGTCTATTTTCAAGTATCTAATCAATGTGTAGATATGCAGATGCGTGTTCAATTTCTCTAGAGTTGATTATTTAAATTTATTAAATAATTTTCTAACCCAAAGTTAGATTTTACTTCGACACATGTATCTAATTTACGTTAATAATATGAAAGCCTTCAATTATGCCAGATATTTTAGAGCTCTGGAGAATCCAGAGTGAAACCGGGTTTTACTCAATCTTGACATAAGGTTCTGATTCTGGAAGGTTTAAGCGTGACTCATGCGGACTGAACAAATTATTTGTCTAAATCGCGACGGAAATAAGGGCGAGGATTGTGGCCACGTAAAATCGATTTAAGCCCCCCAGTGGAAATCTTCCACTGACCGTTCCAAGGCGGCTCTTCTGTGGCGATTTATTTATGTTGTTGTTTGTTACTTACTGTGTGTATCACTTGTGTCTTTTAATTTTGGATGGCCATATGGCCATTTTGTGGGAGGTAACTGTCCTTATGGCCTTCCTTTGTTTAGGTTTCCATTATGGTCTGGTCGCTTAATGTTTGTATTTCTTTCCCTTTGGTGTCTTTCATGGGTGGAGTAAGTTAATTGTATCAATTCCTGATCTTTGTTTTACTTCTACTTTTAATATGCTTGAAAACTGCTTGGCAACACTGAGCCAGGAACAACTTGTATTATCCACATGTTTTGAACGGACCAGGGCATCAAATAATAAAGAGTTGGTATAATAATTTACAGACACAAATTTCAATGCCTAGTGGGTTTTATAGAACATTGTGCTTCCGTGCAGAGCTGAAACCGACCACACATGGGTACTGGTAAGCCGCTTAGAAGGTCTAAGCATGCCCAGGCAGAGTGGTGCGAGTCGGATCGTCCATGCATCTAGACCCAGGATCGCTAAACCTCAAATCAAACAAACACCATTTTCCAAATTATTTTCCTCATTTTTCAAAGAAAATAAGTCCAGACGTTTCACGTGAATCATCTGCCCAGGGCATTTAATGTGAATCGCAGAAATTAAAACTTGATACTTAATGTGAATCTCCTTCTCGGTGCATTTCATGACAAATCGTAAAAAATAAGTGTTGACTGTTCATGTGAATCGACGGTATGGCATTTCGCTTGAAAGTTAGATTTTGGTATAAATTGAGTTTTACCAACCCCCCCCCCCCCCCCCCCCCCCGTCAACTGTATCCTTCTTTGACCTCACTGACGGAGAAGAATCAGCATTTCCTTAGTTCATCCAAGAAGCCAAATATGAATTCACTCACCCCTAAATGCATACTGGCTGACACGTTATAAACATTTAGTGTGTATTCACACTGGTCTGTACAACAGGCATTTGAAGCATCCGTGGTGTAGTGGTTATGCTACTCGCCTTGTAGACCGGGGATCGCAAGATCGATCCCGGGCTTCTCCAGACTGTCGGATGAGTCTTTAAACCGAGGTCCCGTCTCCGTATGATCTTAGCTGTTGGTGGGACGTAAATCGCAAACACTCACTCATTCACTCACTCACAGGCTTTTGGCGAAAGGTTTTACATGCAGCAGTTGCTGATGATACGATGATTTTGAAGCGAGAAATTACAGGTAATGAGTCATCTCTCGAGAAACTGTTGTTTGTAATTTTATTTAAGAAATAGATCAGCTCTAGTTGTGATTTGTTGAGTAATAAATCACAGTTTGGAGATCAGTTGTAAAGTAGATCAAATCACGAGCGCGTAGTGCGCGTGATTTGTCTACTTACAACTGATCGACAAACTGTGATTTATAACTCAACAAATCACAAACTAGAGCTGATCTATTTCGATTCTAACAGAATGAAAACCGGCAATAATGCTGTTGATTCCTTCAAAATCTCACAACTTTTCGCCATTGTTAGAAGAAATCCCGCTAAAATTATCGACTGAAACACATGCATTTAAACCCTTTTCTAACGTTTTCCATGCGAGAAAATGACGTTACACCGTCTAACGTCAAGGAAATCGACTAATGACATCATAAATTTGCAATTTTTAATGACGTCACTCGTCACGCTCTTCCTAGCCGTGATTTGTTGTAGAATAAAACACAGTCGTTTTCCATTGCCTATATAGGCGCGCTGTGTTAGAATAGGCCATAAAAAAGCCGTGTTTCCGCTAGCCCGACCGACCCAGCTTCAGACCCCTCGACTCTACTATTTTTATAAATAAAAGAACAAAATAAATTTTGAAAACCGACCCTACCATTTTCAATTTCCAACCCTAACCAGTATCGTCTTTGCATTTTCCCATAGTAATTTCGTGATTTAAGTACAATTTTGCAGTTTTTGGCATTTAATACCGAGCTGACATTTTTAGCACCTAAAATGAATTATGATATGCAATGCAAGTCTCAACATGACAATTTTATTAAAAAAAAAAAAAAAAAAAACATGTACAAAAACACATAAAAATATAGGCCCGACCGAGTTTTTGTTGTGTTTTTTTTTTTTTTTTTTTTTTTTTCAGGAGAAAAAAAAAATAATAAAAAAAGTTTATCCTACCTACTGACCAAAATTTTTTTCAGCATGTTAGCGGAAACACAGCTATATTTTACGCCTCATTTATGTTTTTTCAAATCCTCGGGTGCAGTAACTACAAGATCTGGGGACAGAACTTCTTGCTAGCTGCAGCTTACTCAACGTCTCTTCTGTGTCTGACTCGGATTAGTCTGCACATCCGCGCCATGTACTCAGAGTCTTTGCTGTAAGCTGTCTTGCTAGTCATTGACCCAAAGATATGTCAGCCTTGAACTGTCATTAAGATTTTACTCATGCTGATCTGTGTTTCTAGTGTACGCACATGTCCGAAAAAACAATAAAGTAAAATTCCTATATTATGATCATCTATGGGACTGTTCAAAAGTGGTCTTCAAGACCACATTTGAACAGTCCCAAAGGTGGTCTCTTATTGTGAGACACTTGGAGTAGAAATAACTAAAACCTTCTAAAAACAGATTAAATCTTAATTTTAAGGGGGTCTAAATAACGGATTTTTACTGTATTTTATTTGCGCGACTCATTTGGGTTACGACAAGCGAAAATATATCTTCGAACAATGTTACATGAAAGCTGGAGCGAAGTCAAACTGTTGCATCAAGAAGCTATATGCTCATGTCTGTCTATATAGCGCATGGCGATGACTGATCAAATTGCGCGCATACGCACATGTCCGAAGACCACTTTCGCTTGGCGCGGCACCATGACACTAGGAACTGTATTTTCTCAACTTTTTAATGTCTCATATGGATATATTTCTTTCTTAAACTCCTATATTAAGACAACCTTTGGTACTGTTCAAAAGTGGTCTTTTGGGACTGTTCAAAAGTGGTCTTTAAGACCACTTTTGAACAGTACTAAAGGTTGCCCCTGATCAGAGAGCATTCTAAGCAGAAAACTCGAAGAGAAGTGAGAATCTCTGCAGCCTTATAAATATGCTTTTTAAAGCAGAATTAGATTCATTTCTTTCCCAATAGCGGAATTGATATGAAAAGCTCTGTCTCTTAGTTCGTTACATTCTTTGCTTAGGATCCAGCATCTGTTATATTATCCTCACAAACTATATATAATGGATTACGTCATGTCACCTAATGCGTAATAACATTTTATGACGTCGTCTGTGACAATCCTGCGTTTTCTACTGAAATTCTACGTCAATAAAACTCTACTGAAAATCGTCATATGATTAACGAAATCATACACGAGTGGTCATTTCATATGAAATTTATGACAGTCGCCGAAGGCTCGGTTCATAAATTTCACATGAAATGACCACTCGTGTAAGATTTTCTATATCCTCGTCACATCGACTGGATTATCACCTCTTCACCAGGTCAGTTTAAAGATATTCATTCTCCAGACAAATTCAGTGATCACGACCTTGTTGCAGGATCTTTAAAAATCCACATTCCAGCCAACACTACACCCCACCCCCACAACCACCACCGACCAAAAAAACCTAGGAGAAAAGTGTTTTCATACCAGAAGGGTGATTTTGAAGCTATGAGGGAGGATGCGTTAAGATTTGCAAGCGAAAAATATCTTAATGACCATTCAGATGGTCGATCTGTTCCGGAGAACTTTAATCTAATAGCTGCCTTCATTCGAAATTCAGCTGATAAGCATATCCCCTCAAAAACTACGATTCTCGATTCCTTGGATCACTTCAGAGATAAGAGGGAAGATCCGCAGAAGGAATAAAATTCACGCCGAGGCAAAAATACAGACAGCAGTAAACTTCGATCGAAATGAAATTTTGAGAAGGGAAATTAAGACAGACATTAAAAAACAACATGATTTATATGTGAATAACTTGGTAGCGAATGTAAAGACAAATCCCAGAGATACGTCAATAGTTAGAAAAAGAAAGGTAAGGTGTCCCACTCATTAAAATAGGGATGGCAGTGGTGTTGCAGAGTCAGATCCTGAATGGACAGAAGATTTGATTGGTCAATTAAATGATTCATTCAATATAACTGAATACAAGGAGGTTCCATTAACTAAGAGATTTGCTCCTTTCATGGATAAGATTATAATTTTATCGGAGGGAGTTATAAAGTTACTTAAGGGCTTAAATCCCTCCAGAGCTTTAGGGCCTGATGAGCTTCATCCTAGAGTCCTTGAAGAACTGGCAAATGAATTTGGACAAGTGTTTTCACTCCTGTTTCAGCAATCCCTTGATACTGGTAAAGTCCCAAAAGAATGGCTTCATGCAAACATTTGTCCCCTCTTTAAGAAAGACGATAGAGCTCTTGCTCGCAACTAGCGACCTGTCTCGCTGAAATACGTGCCATATAAGATGCTTTAGCATATTGTTTGCTCAAATATTATGGCTCACTTGGATGAACACCATCTTTTGCCTGACAGACAACATGCATTTAGGAAAGAGTACAGTTGTGAAGCTCAGCTGACCACAGTAATTAATGATTGGGTAAAATATTGGACAAAGGAGGACAGGTGGATACATTTATCCTGTATTTTGAAAAAGCTTTTTGACAAACACCCTCATGAACTACAAAAAAGCAAACTATATCGTAACGATTCAGATTCAGATTCAGGTTCAGAGTCACTTTAAAAAGTTTGTGAGGGTATTCATTGCACGACCTTGTTTTCTTGATGACTTTCAAAATACATGTACGTATATTGTCTCCTTTCGGTGAGGTCCACAATATCCTCTTTCATTTTCTTTATAAAAAGTATTTTATTTCAGAAAAGCAAACAGGTGATGAAATTTAAGTCCCTTGCTGAGCTAATCGTATTTGCCATCTACAGTTTGATGCTGTCTCGAACTCTTTCCATAGTGGTTGTGTGCAGACTGATCTGAGGTTTTGCTGACAGATCGTCTTAAGATTTTGCCGTGCGCCAGTTCACTAATAGGCCAATTGCATCCTGCAGACCGATTTAAAAATGCATTGACTTGATACGCAGTGACGTAACTTTTTATTTGCTCACCTGGCCGAAGGTGTGACCGTGATCGTTCATGCGTAAACTTTTCGTTAACACTCTAGAGGCCACAATTTCGGTCCAATCATGATCGACTTGGTCAGAGTGATAAACATGATAAGATCTCGGTCATATTGGAATATGTGTCATGTCTGATCATAAAGCAGGCCAGAAGGTCAAATCATAAAAAACCTTTGTGAACACTCTTGATGCCACGGTTTTGGTCCAATCATCATCATCAAACAGGCTCAGAATTATGGTCATCCTAACACAAAATCCTTGTTAGCACTAGACGCCACAGTTTTGATCATACCATCAACACACGTGCTCAGAATGATAATCATGACACTATCTCATTCAAGTTTGAATATGGGTCATGTCGGATCAAAAATAGACTCTATAGGCAACAGTTTTGATCCAATCATCATCAAACTATCTCAGAATGATCATCATGACAATATCTCGGTCGTTCGAATAAGGGTCATGTTGGGTCAAAAAGTAGGTCATCAGGTCAAATCAGAGAAAAAACATAGTTAACGCTAAGGCGACAGTTTTCGTCCAATCACCATCAAATCATCTTGACAATAGCTCGGTCAAATTCAAATATGGGGCATGCCGGGTCAAAATTTAGGTCAGTAGGCCAAATCATAGAAAATCCATGTGAACACTCTGGAGGCCACAGTTTTGGTCAAGTAATCATAAAACTTGCTCAGAAGAATCATCTTGACAATATCTCGGTAAAGTTTGCATCACGAAACCACGCCTATATAATTATGACCCCCTAGAACCCCACTTTTATATAGTAAAACTGGGGTTTACAGGAGTAATACTTATTTTTCTTATTTCTGCTCTAAAATATAGATTGTGGGTACTCGTGAGAACCGCCTCATAAAGGCGGTTCTAACGGGTACCCACAAACTATATTTTGAGCAGAAATAAGATAAATATCACAATTTTTCATCTTAAAATTTTCGTTTTATCGGTGGTAAAGTTTACAATGTATTTGTATAGGCGTGTTTTCGTAATGAATATAGGTTATGTTAGCTGAAACAGTAGGTCAGATCATAAATAAAACCATATTAACACTCACGATGCCACAATTTTGGTCCAATCATTATCAAACTCAGAATGATCATCGTGTTCATATCTAGGTCAACTTTTAGTATGGGTTATGTTGGGTCATAAAGTAAGTCAGTAGATCAAATCATAGAAAACTATTGTGAACACCCTACAGGCTTTGTCAAATCATCATCAAACTTGCTCAGAATGATCAACTTGACAAAATCAGGTTCGAATATGCTTCATGTCAGGTCATAAAGTAGGTCAAATCATAGCAAAACATTGTGAACACTCTTAATGCAGCAGTTTTGGTCCGATTTTGATCAAACTGGCGCAGAATTATCATCTTGACAATATCTGGGTCAAACGGGGGTATTTCATGAAAGGAATGTATTTTTTTTATATGAGAAGTCTGCAAAGTGTATGGATGTATCGTCAGATCCACTTATTAGTACCGAGTAATGATGGTGTGAAAATCAGTACTAGGAATCGCCCTTGATCACCTTCAGGCGTTATAAGTTAGACTGAGCGGGTTCATCTCCGTCTGGTGCACTAGGACATGACACTCAATGTTCACATGGTGCCCAGATAGTAACATACAAGTCAGCTGTGTATTGTCAGAGGGAACCACCGACTCATAAGTCTAGCTTCAGCTGGCATCTTTCACTCCCCCAACCAATTTTTCACCACGAGACATTGTAAGTTAGACTTAGCTGGTTCATCCCCATCTGGCTCACTAGGACCTGACCCTCAATGTGCACAAGATGCCCAAAAAGTGACATATACAAGTCAGCGCTCTATTGTCAAAGGAAATCACCGACTCCATTATTCTAGCTTCTGATGCCATATTCTCCAACCCCACCCCCGTCCTCCCCACCACCACCACCCCAACTTTGTCACCACCAGGTATGGAAAGTTAGACTGAGCCTGTTCATCTCCGTCTGGTTCACCAGAACCTGACCCTCAATGTTTACATGGTGCCCAGAGAGTAACATACAAGTCAAAGGGAACCGCCGACTCATAAGTCTAGCTTCTGGTGCCAACTCTTTTTCCATCCCGACCAACTTTGTCACCACGAGGCATTGTAAGTTAGACTGAACCGGTTCACCTCCATTTGGTGCACTTGGACCTGACCCCCAATATCCACACTGTGCCGAGATAGTGACATACAATTCACTTCTGTCAGGTCAAAGAGAGCCACCTTTAGACTCTTTAGAATAGCATCTGATGCCAACTTCAGCCTAGCTTCTGATGCCAACTCCCCAATCCACCGATGGTGTTACCACGAGGCATTATAAAGGTGGTGTGAAAAGCAGTACTAGGAATCATAAGTCTAGCTTCTGATGCCAAGTTAGACTGAGCCAGTTCATCTCCATTTTGGTGCACTGGGACCTGATCCTCAATATCCTCAAGGTGCCAATATAGTGACATTCATGTCAGCTCTCTATTGTCAAAGGGAACCAGGGAACCGCCGACTCCTAAGTCTAGCTTCGGATGCCAACTCCCATCCCCCGCCCCCTCCCCCCCACACACACTTTTTCGCCACCAGGTATTGTAAGTTTGACTGAGCCGGTTCAGCTCCGTCTCGTGCACTAGGACCTGGCCCCTCAATGTGTAAGGTGTCCAGATAGTGACATACAAGTCAGCTCTCTATTGTTGGAACAAGGGAACCGCTGACTCCTAAGTCTAGCTTCTGATGCCCCCCACCCGTACCTCCTCCCCCCCCCCCCACACACACACATTTCTTCACCACCAGGCATTATACGTTGTATTCCATTGTAAGCCGGTTCAACTCCGTTTCGTGCGCAAGGAACTGACCCTCAATGTCCACAAAGTGCCCAGATAGTGACATACAAGTCAGGGCTGTATTGCCAAAGTAACAAAGTGAATTTCTGAAAGCATCAACCTAAAAAAGAAAACAATTTCGAAGGAATTTTTCATTGGTGACCCTCTGACGAAATTGCTAGCTGGATTGAGTTTGAAATAATTCCACACAAATGTTCCTTTGGTCTCTGTCAACCCAAATTGCACAAACCCTTCACTCCATCATTTCATTTGAACGATAAAGATCAGGTGAGCGATCCAGGGTCATAATGGCCCTCTTGTTTATTTTGCAAGGCAAAACGGATTGTGCTAAAGGACACGAGTAAGACAAAACAAGAAGAAGAAATACGTATCTTGAAAAAGATATTAGGCAAAGGTAAATACATTCAATCAATTTTATGACCAACAAGTACCCACAAAGGAAAGTTTCCTGACAGGTTTACCGCGGTACCAGTCTGTGATCATTTTCGGAAACGGGTAAGGGTCAGTCGTGTCGTTAACATTTCAATCACATATTATGGCGAATATGCTTATGTTTGCTGAAAAAAAAATGTAAGTAGTTTTTACTGAAAATACTTTGTTACAAGTATTAGCTTTTACAAAAAGCTTATGTCTCCGCTCAGCACACACTAATTTGTGTAGTACCTGGACTGGAAAGTAAAATGACAAAATTTATCGCACCTATGTTGTAATAATGTGTAAGTTAATAATTATGTAAGTGTAGTTACAGATTACAAATATGGACTTCCAAATGCTTTCTCCAATATGACATAAAATCAAAATTACCGATCTTTCACTATCAATTACAACTACTTATACTACATGCCTACACTTACGGTTTCTTCCATTTCGCATTCTAGGTTAACCTTTTCATTTCGTCTCCTAGGTAAACCTTTTATTTTGCATTCTAGGTTAACATATCCTACGTGCTTGCCGTCTAACAAAAATATGAAACAAAAAAATAAATATGTATGAGGGCAAAGTCAACAGCATGTAAACCACGAGTATATGTTTATTATGCGAGCGTTAGAGCATTCATGTATGCACACGTGATAAGTTCCGGTAATTAACGGGGTTTAATAATTGTGACAAATAACTATGATGACTGGCCAACAGGAAATCATTCAACCAGTCGTGACCTTTTCTTAAAAGCTTCCGGAGCAAAAGTCATCATTAGATAGTCTATTATTGAATTTAATAAACGAGTTGCGGAAAATGGATAAATTGCGAGGCTTTTCCGAGCATTTTATTCCTTATCCTCAACGAGTTTAACATGAGCACGAATGCAAGATTCTGTTTATCATATGACATTTAAAACGCATTTTATTCACGATTGTTTTACAAAAATGTTAATATTTCGCCATTAGTAAACACAACGTCGTTAAGAACGTCATTAATGTAACGTTACGGGGCGTATCTAACTAATTTGCATATTTAGTGGATTATCGAATTTATTACATGGCGTTATTACCCTCTCAGACGCGACGTCATATGATAAAATTAAATAAATAATTACTCTTGCTAGAGCAGTTAACATATTGACCACTAACGAGATTGTTAAGCTCGTAACAAGGCTTGAACAATTTGACCTATACTGAAAGAGTAGACTTCTATTTACAAGGGTAAATAATATGTAATACAAAGGCTCTTATATTCCGACGTCATTAGCAATGGATCACCTCAAGTCTTAAATAGTAATGGTGATTGAAACGTATTGCGCCGCGTAAAAATAGATAAAACAAACACGACTATTGTAAATTATAATCAACCCCTTGCACAACTCGCCGAAATTGTACGCTGAATGAAATTCAGGACTTTGTGTAACGTAGATAACGCTTCCAAACATAATAAATGAGAATCATTCTCATGCGTACATGTATTTTTATGCAGTATTTAAATGAAAATCTATTGATAAATCAATTTGGAAGGTACCCAAACGAAACATCAACGAAAAGTCTGGAGGACAGATGCTATCATAACGGGTTTTAAAGGAACGGACCCTTTCATGCAAAGCAACTGAACCCTCTCTCGCAATAACTTTTCTCTTTAATCGACTTAAGTCTAGGAGAAAATTATTTCCTTTCACTATATACTCTATTTTCGGAGGGGTTAAATTCACAAAAAGCAAAAAAAAAAAAAAAAAACAACAACAACAACAACAACAAACAGTAGATCTTCTGTAATATGCAAAATATCTTTTTCGTGCATACGAGATAAGAATTTCTTGTACACTAGATAAAATAGCCGGTTTTATTCTTATCTCAAGCAGTTTATCTCTCCATCCTTATCCCAACCTGCTGTGGACTATTTGAAAGGTGTGCTGACAAAGCAGTGAAAATACGCTACAGTTTGCAGCCACCCAGCCATCGGGACTTCGAGAAATAGATTGCGCTGCATGGTTCTTCCACGCAGATCTTAAACTGACCGCATTTGAGTGTTGACAAACCGCTTAGAGGCAGGCAAATTGGTGCGAGTCGGGCCGTCCTTACATATAGTTTGGGAGTCAGGGCTTGAGATGTCATTTCATAAAAGCCCCACAACGTTGGGAGCACCGTCTCCAAAATGACCTAAATAGTGTCGATGACGACGTTAAACCTCAATTCAAACAAACATTACAGTTTGCATTTGCTGTCCTTAGCCGACTTCTATGTCACAAAGAACTATTAAAAGTGCGTAATATTACGCATAAGCCATGGCGAGATGATAAAAAAAAAAAAACATGGATGTATTAAGAGATAATCGGAAAGCCTGAAAATGAATAAATCGAAAAGAAAAAAGTATTTAGTGAAAGAAAAAAGGATCTTTAATTTTGATGGAGTAAATAAAGTCGTTTCCAACCCTCCGGATGTCCGGATCGATTAACCCGGACGTAACTGGGGTTTGATTCGCCTATATCGAATCTAACTTTTGATGATTTTAATATTCCGACATTCTCACCGGCTACAGGGTACAGAAACTTTTATCTCGCCGTTGCCATCTCGTCCTCGTTTTGTCCAACCCTGCTGTTTACCTCCTGCTAGGAAAACATTTCGAAAACACGCCTATACATTGCAAATTTTATCACCGAAAAAAAGGGAATATTTTAAGATGAAAATTTGTGATATTTTTTACATTTCTGCTCAAAATATAGAATTTTAGTACACACAACAGACCTTAATTTTATAGAACTTCGAAGTGATAGGCCTAAGTTATACCCGGTGCTGAGATGATAACGTCTGAGGAATTCCCATCAAGCCCTGCACCTGGTGACATTTATTACCTCTCAGTTGCCCAAACAACCATTGTCTCGAACAGATTATAATGGTTTCTGAGTTATATTGGAATAGTTTAGCTGCTTAACATGGTTGAAGATGTTCTTTCAGAAACAAACAGCTGCTATGGCAACACGCTGGGGTTGTGTTGGTGCTGGGCTGATAACAGCGGATTTCTTCACAGCTATCAAAGAAAATCTTTCATCAGAAGAGCACGAGGTAAACTTAAAAAGTACATTAAAATTTAAGTAATGCAAAACTCACAGGCATTTTAAGAACATGAAAGCGGAGAGGGCTGAGGGCTCTTTTTCATTAGCATCTTCGTTAAAATTTGAACAAATATAGCACAGGATCAACTGTATACAAACTTTAAAACTGAAAAGCAATAATTAATTTCTTGATGGCACGAATGACAAAAAAAAAAAAAAAAAAACACTTGCAAACAACTCTATTCTGATGCAAGAACATCAAGTTAACATGAACACACTTCTAAACCCCACTTTTTATAGAGAAAGCTGAGGTTTACATGGGGGAAATAGAAGTGAAAGCAATGATCAGGAATTTTCTCCAATCCAAGACATCAATAGGAAAGAAACACGAACATGAAAACGTCACAAGCGGAAACCCAAAAGGACAGTTACTTTCCCATAAAATGGCTTAATGGTTATCCAAAATAAAAGGTATAGTTTAGCAATACATTCATGCCAAGACGAACGGTAACAAACCATGACAGAAGAACCACCTTAGAACGGTCAGTAAAAGTATTTTACTGGGGGTGGGGGCCTAAATGGATTTTACGTGGTCACAGTCCTCGCCATTGGTTCTGTCGTGGTGTAGACAAATAATCCTTCCAGCCCCCATGAAGGAGTATAAGAATCTTATATGGGTGTGAGGGGTGGATGGAAATATGCGTCCCGAGGGTCACTGTCCGGCATAACGAGGCTTGCCGAGTGATGCCGTACAGTGATCCCGAGGGACGGATTTTTCTATCCGCCCTTCACCCCCATATAGGGTTCTTTTTTTGCATACCTTCATTTCTTTGCGCAGATTATTAATGCTGCAGTCACTTCGAGTACCGACGTCCGCCATATTGTGATGACACTACAGGAAAGTTTAGTGACGTCACGTAACGTGCATGACGTCAACCTTAACGACGGCGCATACGAGGTCGTATTCAACCAGTGCATTTTTCAAACACGCGGGAATATTCGATTTTGGGTCGGAACACCAGGGTCAGAACATAAATTTCTATCCCAGGATAAAATCACGGATTTCCTTGTCTGGTGTGCAAGAATGCAACATCTCCAAGAACATAAAAATCAAACGATAACAGAGATGAAAAAGACTCGACAGCATGAAATAACTGAAATGCTGGAGCAAACGATAACCAAGAGTTAGACTACGGTGGGCCCGACCAGGGACATAGCACAAGGCATCAACCGACATTACCAAAGGGAAACGATCAGGAACTGATACAATCAGATCCCAATTCCCACCCACAGTATCACAAGGGAAAGAAGTCGAAATACGGAACCATGGCAGCAAACGAAACAGACCGTCGTCAAACCGAGTCAGCAGCTCTTTTCCTAAACAGTCGGTGACTCAGATAATCCAAATGTAACCAAAATGGAAAAACAAACATAATGTGTGTGTGGAGGGTGTGTGTGTGTGTGTGGGGATGAAAAATCGGAATCATCAATATTACATTTAACAGGAACAAACCACAGTAAAAGCACCGACTTGGAAAGGTCAGTAAAACTTACTGGTGCGTTTAAGTATACTTTACGGGATCCCAACCCTCACCCTCACTGTCAAACATGTAATGTGTTCAGTCCGCGTGAGTGTTTCGAACTCATCAGTGAATCAAATCTGGCATTTTAGAAATACAGTCGAACTTCATTGGCTCGAACACCTTTGGGACCTCGAAAATCTGTTCGAGACAGGGGTAGTTCGAGCCACTGAGGTAACTGTCAGGAGGCATAACGAGATACTTTTAGACATATTTTCGGTGTTCTATAATGAATATGTATGCTGTGTGTACTCATTAGAATCGCCTCATCGAGGCGATTCAAATGAGTACACACAGCATACATTTGCAAGATATAAGACTAAAATCTCCTTAATTATCCCTCACTTTTTCTTATGTAGAGGATTTCGCTAGGGGCTCAAGAATGGGTTCGACACATCCATGGTAAACGAGCCATCGGTGTTCGAGCCATCGAGGTTCGACTGTATTACCATCATGATAAATGGTGTCATTAAAACCGAGTGGAAAACATCACGAAAACAGGCCTATTTAATTCTGCCCCCCCTCCCCCCTTCAACCCCACTTTTATATAGTATAACTGGGGTTTAAGGGGGTATAAATTATTTTTCTTATTTCTGCTGAAAAACATAGATTGTGGGTACTTGATAGAACCTCCTCGTCAAGGCGGTTCTATCGAATCCCCGCAATCTATGTTTTGAGCAGTTATAAGAAAAATATCAGAATTTTTATAAGAAAAATTTCATTTTTGGGTGGAAAGATTTTCATTGCATTTGTATAGGCGTGTTTTCGTAATGGGTGTATATATTGATTTAATTCATTTTAGTTCAGTTCCATGTCTTTTGAAGAATTTATATCGTACAGTTTGATTACTGCAAAAAAATATGATTTATTGAATGACATGCAGGTTTAACCCCTTTTCTACCGGAAACCCCAAAACGGGTACCCGGGCTAACAGTGCAGGCCCAGATCAGACGCCGCAGAACGCGGCGTCTTATCAGGACCTCCACTGTTTGCTGAAAGTTCGGCCGTTTTCCAAATCAATTTTGACGAAAACACAACCTGACGCCCCTAAATTTTGAAATGGACTCCTGCTAAAACCCCTTCCATTTGGTACAAAAATGTTTAACGTGACGGTACAGGAATCGTCAATATTTTAGTCTTACTCATTCTACGATAGTGTTCATTAAATCTAGTTTTTAACATAAGGTTAGTTTACCCACAGCAGAAAATTTTCCTTATTTTTGCTAAGAATCATAAATAACGGGTACAACAGCAAATAAATTAATACATAAATAAGCAAAATAGCACAAATTTTCATTAGCAATAGACATGAGACCAAAGGACACCGATGTCCCCGCCTAGTAGAGCGATTGAAAGTCTCAAAACGCAAGTTGGTAACGCCATCTCGGACCTGCGGGGTATAACTATGCATTGTTTGAAAGGACAGGGGCATTAAAATAACCGCATTGGAGACTACAACATATTACATAGATATGTTATCGTAATGGCATATAAATATTGCTAAAACGGCATTTGTCATTCGAAAACCTACAGAATTTACGCAGATATTTTATTCGCTTTGTGCGATTACTGATCTTGTTCAACACATCTATGCCTGGCGGCCCCTTTTGGGAACATTTGCGAACAATGTATATCCAGATCAGCGGCCCCCGCCCATCGGGGCTTGAAGAAATAGATGGGCTGCATGATGCTTCCTCGCAGAGCTGACACCGGCCCGCACACGAGTACTGGTAAACCGCTTAGAGTATCTAAGCCTGCCCAGGCAAAGCGGTGCGAGAGTCGGACCGTCCATGCTTATAAACCCTATTGGTTTCATTGGGTGGCAGGGCTTGAGATGTCATTTCATCTCAATGTCAGGTAAAAGTCCCACAAAATTGGAAGCAACGTCTCCAAAATGACCTTTACAGTGTTGACGGGGACATTAAACCACAAATCAAACAAACAAACAAACAATACCCAGATCAGACGCTGCTTAAAGGACATTCAGTTTTGTTAAATTTGCCACAAACAAAAACAAACCTGACACCCCTTTAATTGGAAATAGATCACTCCAAACTTTTAAGGTGGAATATTCCAATGTCAAACATGGGTTAAAGTCATATCGATAACACATCGATATGTATGTATAAAATGGTTCTTTTTAACGTATTCTTCTTATTGCCTTTTCCATGCGTTGTGATGCTTGTTATAACGAGTAGGGTATATTTGCAACACACAACATGATGTCGCTCGTGGGAGTAGTCGTTCGCCGGAACAAAGTGTCCGTGGTGGGGACACTGGAAATTAGCAGTTGTAGATACAGAAAACCATAAAATTTGGGTTATCTTTGCATATTAATTTAAATGTATCGTGTTCTATTCTCTTCATTTGGGTGAAGCGAATAACAGTCGTCGTTTATTAAAAGTTATTTATTTTTATGACTGTTATGAAATTTGATAACGCCTCGCATTTTTGTTGAATAGTTGGCGTGTCATACTAAGTTATTTATAAGACTTTCAAGGGGCGTAGCAAATCAAAACAAACGAAACATCAACACTCTGCATATTTTGCAATAGTTTGGTTAATCACTTTAATTTTGATTAAAGGATTTCAATTAAAAATACATAAGAATATGCCTAACATAAAGTTTTATGAATCTATTCCAGTTTGTATTGGTGACAAAATATTTGCTGGTAATAAACCTTTTCATAGTTGAAATTATTTTGATACTAATAGTAAGTTGCGGTCCTCCGCGAAAGAAGTCACCTAACTCCCAATCGGCTAGTGCTGATAACTGTCAAGCAGACAGGAGTCAGCATATTGGCAGCCTAGGGAAAATAGCAGTACCTACAACTAATCCCAGCTGGCAAACTGGGGGTAGCCCCTATGGGGAACAAGACAATTCATCGACACGGTTTTTGGAGACAATTCATCGACACATGATTATGTTGAAATTATACACAAGTTGATAAAATGAAGACACTGTTTTGAAAATAAAATGATCTTTTATCACGTTTATGATCAAAATAACGAATTCAGAAACATTTAATTCAATATTTTGGCTTATTGACCCTTTTAACCGCATAAAAGAAAATGTATACGGAACTTGGTCAAATACTATTCAAAACTTTCATAATCAAAATAAAAAGATGGCAAGTGAAGCTTGATTGTGAGTTACATATATGTTTGCATTTTTTCCCTAAATTTTCAGCATTAAATAAGATTCTGCTCAAATCAAAAAGATTCTAACGATAACGGCAGAAATATGAAACGTAAACATTATCCCATTTAACCCATTTAGTACCATATACCCCAAAACGGGTACCCTGGCAAACAGTGTAGGCTCAGCTCAGACGCCACAGAACGCGGCGTCTGATCAGGGCCTACACTGTTTGCAAAATGTTCAGCTATTTTCCAAAACAAATTTAGTTGAAAACACAACCTGACAACCCTACATTTTTAAATGGACTCATGCTATATATAAGGAGGAGGATTCCATTTGGTACAAAAATGGTTAAACTGAACTTTTACCCCTAAAGTGGGATTAATCAAGGTCCATCGCATGGGCTTATTATCTAGATGATAATTCACCGACACGGTTTATATCTCATGATCAGAATTTGGTATCTAAATGCGAATTGTACAAATCTCGAGGCTAAATTATCCTTCAACTCCAGTGGTCGTACGATCAATACTGCCACTACATAGCAATCAGCATCCTAAAAGCTACATGCTATCCTCAGTTACTTTGAGACAGCTCCCCGACAGTCACTGTTTTGCGACATCGAATCAGACGAGGCAAACTATTGCGGTTAAAATGGTCAATAAGCCAAAATATTGAATTATTTTTTTTTAAATTCGTAATTTTGATCATAAACGTGATAATAAATAATTTTATTTTCAAAACATTGTCTTCATTTTATCAGCTTGTGTATAATTTCAACATAATAATGTGTCGATGAATTGTCTTCAAAAAGTGTCGATGAGTTGTCTTCAATTGTGTCGATGAATTGTCTCCAAAAACCGTGTCGATGAATTGTCTTGTCGATGAATTGTCTCGATTCCCCCCTATGTGCCCTTGGCGCCCGGTTACCTTAAAAACATCCATAAGTCATCTATTTATTTTACATCAGGACAAAGAAGAAGAACAACGTTGAATTCGAAGGGATGTTTTTTTATTGTATCGTGATCCCAAATGAATATCAAAGGAGTCAGTAAAATGTCCATTTAAAGAAGCATTTAACCCAGCTAATTAAGAATCAATTAGTCCTTACAAAAGAAACATTCCGACTAAAAGACAAAAAATATTCTATTGTGGAAGCAGGCTACAAACCGCATACAAATCCATGCACTTTCCACTTGTCTGGAGCAAAATAATCCGTAATCAAAATTTGCCGCATGACGTTAAATTAAACTGGAAATTTCTTCTGACGTAACGTCAACTTTCAACGTCATTATCCACGTTTTACGCTGATACTCGTATCCACTGAAACTCGTTTTCAGCATTTCTTTTAGGGCTACTGATGAGGCCTTGATGGCCGAAACATGCTTGTCTTGCCCAAACAACAAATGGATTCTGCTATTTTCGTTTTTGAATGCGTTCAGGGTTCATGGTTCTCAAAGGGCATCCCTTTTAGCCTTATTTAATACACATGATTTAAAGCAAACTAGACATTTGAACAATTTCCTGCAATTGTTTTTAGCGATTGGTGGATTCTATACATGGACTCCTTTAATAGATTGTTCCCAGCAAGGACAATTTATATAGGTATGTTTAATAGACTGTTCCCACCAAGGACACTTTCTGTAGGTATGTTTTATAGACTGTTCCAAGCACAGACACTTCTGTAGGTATGTTTATAGACTGTTCCCAGCCCGGACAATTATATAGGTATGTTAAATAGACTGTTCCCACAAAGGACACTTTTCGTAGTTATGGTTAGTAGACATTTTCCAGCACGGACACTTTCTAAAGCTATCATTAAAAGACTGGTCCCAGCATGGACACTTTCTGTAGGTATATTTAAAAGGCTGTTCCCACCACGGACACTTTCTGTAGTACGCTTCATAGTCTGTTCCCATCAAGGACACTTTCTGTAGGTATGTTTAATAGATTGTTCCCAGTACGGACATTTCTGTAGATATGGTTAATAGACTGTTCACACCAAGGACACTTTCTGAAGGTATTTTAATAGATTGTTTGCAGCACGGATACTTCTGTTGGTATGTTTAATAGACTGATTCCAACAAGGACACTTTCTATACGTATGTTTAATAAGAAGTTCCCACCAAGCACACTTTCTGTAGCTATGTTTAATAGACTGTTCCAAGCATGGACACTTACTGTTGCTATGTTTCTGTTTGTATTTCTTTCCCTTTGGTGTCTTTTATGGATGGAGTAAGTTAATTGTATCAATTCCTGATCTTTGTTTTACTTCTACTTTTTATAGACTATTCTCACCAAGGACACTTTCTGTAGCTATGTTTAATAGAATGTTCCCACCAAGGACACTTTCTGTAGCCATTTTTAACAGACTGTTCCCACCAAGGACACTTCATGTAGCTATGTTTAATAGACTGTTCCCAGCATGGACACTTTTTGTAGCTATGTTTAATAGGCTGTTTTCAGCACGGACACTTCTGTATATATGTTTAATAGACTGTTTCCAACAAGGACTCTTTCTATACGTATGTTTAATAAACTGTTCCCACCAAGGACACTTTCTGTAGCTATGTTTAATAGAATGTTCCAACCAAGGACACTTTTTGTAGCCGTTTTTAACAGACTGTTCCCACGAAGGACACTTCATGTAGCTATGTCTAATAGACTGTTCCCAGCATGGACACTTTTTGTAGCTATGTTTAATAGAATGTTCCCACCAAGGACACTTTCTGTAGCCATTTTGTTCAGACTGTTCCCCCAAGGACACTTCATGTAGCTATGTTTAATAGACTGTTCCCAGCATGGACACTTTTTGTAGCTATGTTTAAAAGGCTGTTTTCAGCACGGACACTTCTGAATATATGTTTAATAGACTGTTTCCAACAAGGACTCTTTCTATACGTATGTTTAATAAACTGTTCCCACCAAGGACACTTTCTGTAGCTTTGTTTAATAGAATGTCCCCACCAAGGACACTTTCTGTAGCCGTTTTTAACAGACTGTTCCCACCAAGGACACTTCATGTAGCTATGTTTAATAGACTGTTCCCAGCATGGACACTTTTTGTAGCTATGTTTAATAGAATGTTCCCACCAAGGACACTTTCTGTAGCTATGTTTAATAGAATGTCCCCACCAAGGACACTTTCTGTAGCCGTTTTTAACAGACTGTTCCCACCAAGGACACTTTCTGTAGCTATGTTTAATAGACTGTTCCCAGCATGGACACTTTTTGTAGCTATGTTTAATAGAATGTTCCCACCAAGGACACTTTCTGTAGCCATTTTTTTCAGACTGTTCCCACCAAGGACACTTCATGTATCTATGTTTAATAGACTGTTCCCAGCATGGACACTTTTTGTAGCTATGTTTAATAGGCTGTTTCCAGCACGGACACTTCTGTATATATGTTTAATAGACTGATTCCAACAAGGACTCTTTCTATACGTCTGTTTAATAAACTGTTCCCACCAAGTACACTTTCTGTAGCTATGTTTAATAGAATGTCCCCACCAAGGACACTTTCTGTAGCCGTTTTTAACAGACTGTTCCCACCAAGGACACTTCATGTAGCTATGTTTAATAGGCTGCTCCCAGCATGGACACTTTTTGTAGCTAGGTTTAATAGAATGTTCCCACCAAGGACACTTTCTGTAGCTATGTTTAATAGAATGTCCCCACCAAGGACACTTTCTGTTGCCGTTTTTAACAGACTGTTCCCACCAAGGACACTTCATGTAGCTATGTTTAATAGACTGTTTCCAGCATGGACACTTTTTGTAGCTATGTTTAATAGAATGTTCCCACCAAGGACACTTTCTGTAGCCATTTTTTTCAGACTGTTCCCACCAAGGACACTTCATGTAGCTATGTTTAATAGACTGTTCCCAGCATGGACACCTTTTGTAGCTATGTTTAATAGGCTGTTTCCAGCACGGACACTTCTGTATATATGTTTAATAGACTGTTTCCAACAAGGACCCTTTCTATACGTATGTTTAATAAACTGTTCCCACTAAGGACACTTTCTGTAGCTATGTTTAATAGAATGTCCCCACCAAGGACACTTTCTGTAGCCATGTTTAATAGACTGTTGGCACCAAGGACACTTTCTGTAATTATGTTTAATAGACTGTTCCCGACAAGGATACTTTCTGTAGCTATGAATATTAGTCTCTTCCCAGCACGGAGACTTCTGAAGGTATGTTCAATAGACGGACGGACACTCCTGTAGGTATGTTTAATAGACTGTTCCCACCAAGGACACTGTCTGAACCTTTGTCAATTAGACTGTTCCCATCACGGAAACTATCTGGAGCTATGATTTATAGACTGTTCCCAGCACGTTCACTTCTGTAGGTATGTTCAATACACTGTTCCCACCAAAGACACTTGTTTCAGATGTCGGGGGCTGGCAAAACGTATATGTGACGGGACAACACGAGGGAACCTCGAATCTATGTCCACTTGTGGGGCATTAACGCAAAGGAAATTCTAAGATACTTAGAATCCTTTACAATATTTATATGGAATAAGTCTAATGTTTATAAACAACACTGGTTACATAATTTTACAAAAACAAACTTAAAGGGACAGTTGACTCGCAATCTATTCCACTTAGGTTAAGACAGAATGAAAATTAGTCTGGGTCCAATTAAATTTCTGTCTTAATACAAGTGGAATACACTTGAATCACACTTGAATTACACATGAAGTACACACACTCATTCACACCCTCACATACTAAACATAATGTTCTTTCTCCCTTCCTGTTGATGATAAGGACCTGATGAGTGTTTATGGCACCATAATGTTTTATATAAACTTTATATTAACCAGTATATTCACAGTAATGACTGTTTCACCAACCAGTTTTTGCCTCTGTGTTATACCGTGGCGATTACATCTATAGCTGCTCACCGCCGAATAAAATGTAGTAACAGGGGTGGGGGACACATAAACCCCTTTACATCATTCTATACTCATCATCCATATCATAACTGCCTCATATCACTGATGCCTCATATCACTGATGCCTCGTATCACCGTTGACTTATATCAACGACGCCTCATATTAACGATGCCTTATATCAACAATGCCTCATATCAATGATTGACGTCAGGTGAGCGATTCAGGCTGCAATGTTGATATTCTATAAGTGTAACTGCAATGTCCCCAACACGGACAGTATGCGCCCACGAAGGACTGTTCCGGACAAGGTCATAGTGTTGCGTGTTGCAATTATATACTGTAGGTTATAACCGCCTCAATATAAGGTCCTAACCAGGGGAGAACTGTATTGAAAATTGTCATTTATTGAGGTAAATCGGTGTTTTTTACGGTTGGCAATTTCGTATTACGGCGACACGTTAGCGGAGCCGTAAAACGGAATTTGCGACTGTAGAAACGACGATGCCGTAATTTTGTTATAAATTGTATAAAATTTTACTCAAAGCGGCAAGCGCTGTGAGCGGCGTAAAGCCAAATGCTACCCAATGAAGTATGTTCTGAATAGTTGGATCCTTTGAAAGCAATGAATACACCGAATAAACGAAATAGCAGACTCGGTTTTATCGAGTTTGTTCATGACCAGTGTAACCATGTGTAACAATATAAAAAGTGTTGTTTCCTAGGATATTGTTACTGAAATGAAACGTTGGATGTCATATTATCTTATCCAGTTTGTTGCCATTGCTGCAAGGGATATTGCACGTGCTCAGAACTATGCTGATACTTTTGGTTTCAAGAAGGCATATGGTTGCTATGACGATCTGGTAAATGATGATGATGTAGGTAAGTTTAGTTAACATATAGAAAGCATACATAATTTTGCCCCCCTCCCCCACCTTGGACCAGACTTCCTGGGGTTTACAGAGGATTTTTTTAATTTTAGCTCCCCTGTCACATAGTGACAAGGTGAGTTTTTGTGATCACATTTTGTCCGTCGTGCGTCCGTCCAGCCGTCCGTTTGTGCGTAAACAATTTCTTCAAATGACATCTCCTCCTAAATCACTGATCCTTGGTCGACCCTCTTTCAAGATTGTTAAAATGGTTACGGTCCATTGCAAATTTACGTCACAGGAGGCAAAATAGATTTTTGTAACTGAAAGCTTGAAAAATCTTCATCGCTGAAATCACAAGGCCCAAATCTTATATATTTGACATGAAGCTTCATCTAGTGGACATCTATCGAGATTGTTCAAATTATAGCCTTGAGTCCAAAAGTGGCCCCGTACCGGGGCTCACATGTTTTACAGACATTATTAGGAAAAATCCTTTAGAAATCTTCTTGTTTGGAACCAGGAGGCCCAGCTCTTTGATATTTGTTACGAAGCTTCATCTAATGGATCTCTACTAAGACTGTTTAAATAATAGCATTGGGACCAAAATATGGCCCTACCCCGGGGCCCACTTGTTTAACAAAGAATTATAGAGGCAGAACCTTTAAAAATCGTCTTGTCTGAAACAAGAAGGCCCAGGTCTTTGATAATTGGTTGTGAAGCCTCATCTAGTGGACCTCCTCTATGATTGTTCAAACTGTAGCCTTGGGACAAAAACTGGCCCAGTCCGCGGGCCCACGTTTAACATAGAGTTATATAGGGAAATCTTTAAAAGTGTTCTTGTCCGAAACCAGAAGCCTCAGGTCTTTGATATTTGGTATGAAGCTTCATCAATTGGAGCTCTACCAAAATTGTTCAAACTATAGCCTTGGGGCCAAAATGGTCATGTCCCGGGGCCCGCCTGCTTGACATAGACTTACATGGGGGAACCTTTAAAAATCGCCTTGTCTGAAACCAGAAGGCACAGCTCTTTGATATTTGGTATGAGGCTTCATCTAGGGGACTTCTACCAAGATTGTTCAAATTAAAGCACTGGGGCCAAAAATGGTCCCGACCCATTGCCAACATACATTTTACATCACTCAGGTTAACAAACATGTCTTGTCTATCTTCACAGTTTCTTTTTTTTTTCTAAACATCGTTAATGATTTTCAGGTACACTGGTGAGCGATACAGGACCATCTCGGCCCTCTTGCTTTCATTTCTGATCAGAAACACAGATTATGGGTACTCGTTAGACATGATTCGTTTCAAGAAGATATTAAAGAGAGTTCATCTGTGTCAGACACCAACTGTGGTCCTTAGCCAGTCGCCTGATTTCCCCTTTGCGAGTCAAACACTGCAGCTTTAGAGATGTTGTAGGGCCTGCCCGGTCCTCACTGACGCTGTACTTCTTGTATAATGGAGATCTTGCTGTTGCTGCATGCACCTCTCACAGAGTATTCTGAGGTTAAATATATGTTCTGATGCACTATGTCCAGCTCTGAAACAAGTTTATTCCACAGTGATGATCACTTCTACTTGGGTTTTCAGTCAGTTGAATATGATTTTGAACATGAGTTAGCTTGGATGACTGATGAGGCTAATTGTCTTGTAGTTCTGGCACTTTTAAAGGTCTGCTTTCGTGGGGCATATTATTGAGAGCCTTTATGTCCATAGAGTGGACCAGACTGCTGTTTTCCATATATTATTAAAAAATAGAAGTGGAGGCAATGACCAGGAATCGATACAGTTAACCCACAGCTCCCATCTGAGACAACAAAGGGAAAGAAACACAAACATTAAGCAACGGACCCCAACGGAAACACCAACAGCGGAAAGCCCAAAGGACAGTTACTTTCCCACAAAATGGCCAAAATGCTACCCAAAATAAAATAATATAAGCGACACAAACACCCAAAGACAAACCATAACAAAAATAAACCGCGAAAGAAGAACCGCCTTGGAACGGTCAGCGGAAACGAATTGCACTGGGGGGCTTAAATCGATTTTACGTGGCCACAATCCTCGCCTTTACTTCCGTCGCGATTAAGACAAATATTTTGTTCAGTCCGCATGAAGACCTCCTAACTCATCAGTGCAACATCTCCGTGAACACAAAAATCAAACAACCACAGAGATGAATCAACTGTGAGAACTCGACAGCAAAAAACAACAGAAATACTGGAGCAAATGAAAACCAACAGTTAGACTCCGATGGGCCCAACCAGAGACAGAGCATCAAAGACTCTTATCGGTACATCTATTGCATTGTCACCAGCAGCTTGCAATATTTCGGCTGATATATTATCAACTACTTTTGTGCCTCGTCTACTACATGTACTTCATCTCTAGAGATGGGAAGAGGTTCTTCTTGGGCTGCATCTTGGCAGTTTAGTACTGCTTGGTCCACAGCGGTATTTAGTCCATCTGTTGAGGATGTCATGGTCCTCTGTGAGATATTTCCCTGACTTGTTTAGAAGCCACTGTGATGTAGTGGTTACGCTACTCGCCTTGTAAACCAGGGATCGCGGGATCGATCCCGGGCTTCTCCAGACTTTCGGATGAGTCTTTAAACCTAGGTCCGTCTCCGTATGACCTTAGCTGTTGGTGGGGCGTAAAACTCAAACACTCACTCACTCCCTAACTTTTTTTTTCAAGATGTTACCTTAGCCTGCATCTCATTTGTAAGGTCTTTCACCACTTGGCAGGCTTTTTGCTGTCATTTCTCGCCAAGCTCTTCTCAATGTTGCCGCTGGTTACATCACGGAAACACGCCGATATTATTTTGACCCCCTTGAACCCCACTTTCATATAGAAAAACTGGGGTTTACAGGGGTATACCTTATTTTTCTAATTGCTGCTCTAAAATATAGATTGTGGGCACTCGTTAGAACCGCCTCGATGAGGCGGTTCTAATGAGTACCCACTAATGAGTACCCACAATCTAAATTTTGAGCAGAAATAAGAAAAATATCACTTTTTTTTTCGCTTGTGGATTTTAGTGATTTTACTTTTGAGACTACCAGGTTTAGGCTAAACCCCATAAATTTGAACGTATATTTGTTTATATTTGTACAAGTGCGAGAGGCTATTTTTATCATTATTATCTTTTTTCTTTCTTTTTTGCTCACGGGGTATATGGGAAGTAAACTCCCATAGCCCACCCAGTTTGGTCTGGTGATGGTAAATGGTTGATCTTTATCAACCACTTGTTGAACATGTCAGGAAGGGAACGATTCGACTTCACAGTCGCATCTTGTCTTGCGATTTGCGCAGCCCAGGTCGTTCCATGACGCTGTTGTTCTTATTGTCAGTTTATCATTCGATCAATTACTTTTAACAACTTTCTATTGAAATTGTCAGTTTGATACAAATAAACGACTGTTATCGGATCAAACTGTTTAACCGTTCATTGGTTCATATATGGCGATTATTTTATTGCCACACAACGGAGATGTTGCATTGACGAGTTAGGAGGCCTTCATGCGGACTAAACAAATTATTTGTCTAAATTGCGACGGAGATGAGGGCGAGGATTTAAGCCCCCCCCCCCCCCACACACACACACACAAACGCACACCACCCCATCCAGTGGAATTCGTTTCACTGACCGTTCCAAGGTGGTTCTTCTGTCGCAGATTATTTTTGTAATGGCTTGTCTTTGAGTCTGTGTGTCGCTTGTATTATTTTGTTTTGGATAGCCAAATGGCAATTTTGTGGGAAAGTAATTGTCCTTTTGGCTTTCCGCTGTTGGTGTTTCCATTAGGGTCTAGTTGTTTCATGTTTGTGTTTCTTTCCCTTTTGTGTCTCTGATGGGAGCTGTCGATTAATTGAATCGATTGCTGATCATTTCCTTCACTTCTGTTTTACAGGCGCAAACACCGTATACATAATCCTGAAGTACTCTTTCGAGTATTATAAGGTTGGATTATATGGTTAAATGTAGCGTTAGAGCTCCCCATTGGCCCTTTTCTTGCGCCTCTTATTACGACCAAGAATACTTTACATGGCTGCAATATACAATCGAACTTCGATAACTCGAACACCTTGGGACCATGCATGCAAATTTGTTCGAAATAAGAGTAGTTCGAAATACTGAAGTTTAAGCAAATAGTTTCAGGTCATGAAGGATATTGGGGATCACTTTATATCTTTAAGACCTTCTACAAAAATACGGTATGTTGTGTATACTCATACCTTTTACTGATCAAATCAGGAAAACCTCTCTTAAATATCCAAATATGTATATGTTTGGAGGGACTACAATGTAAAGTAGAAGTGAAACAAAGATCAGGAATCGATACAATTAACTTACTCCACCCATCAAAGACACCAAAGGGAAAGAAACACAACCATGAAGTTCGAATTAGCCATTGTAAACGAGCTATCCGCATTCGAATTTTCGAAGTATCACTGTATATGGATCTGATAACCGTGCTATGACGTAGATTGCCAACCGAGGAAATGCTAGCCCTATAGAAGGTACATGCGAACAGCGAAGACTTTGGTCAGCCTGCATGCATGCGCAGGGTGATCTGAGTCTTCACTGGTCACTTAGGTCTTCTTGTAGGTATTCTGTGGCTATTTATTTATGTTGTTGTTTGTTACTTACTGTGTGTATCACTTTTGTCTTTTTTATTGGATGGCCATATGGCCATTTTGTGGGAAAGTAACTGTCCTTATGGCCTTCCTTTGTTTAGGTTTCCATTATGGTCTTGTCGCTTAATGTTTGTATTTCTTTCCTTTGGTGTCTTTTATGGGTGGAGTAAGTTAATTGTATCAATTCCTGATCTTTGTTTTACTTCTACTTTGCTGTGCCCAAGATCATTTTTCGTGTGCCTTTGTTTTTCAGAAATTGTATATATTGGGACAAATCATCCAAACCATGCTGAGCTCTCTATCAAACTGATGCATGCCGGGAAACACGTATTGTGCGAAAAACCAATGGCAATGAATTTAAAACAGGCGAAGAAGATGTTTGAGGCTGCAAGGGAAAGCAACGTATTTTTCTTAGAGGTTCGTGTTGTTAATAACATCCAATTGGGATATAGTGGGGCAGGGCAAAATAGCAGTGGAGGCAATGATCAGGAATCGATACAATTAACCCATAGCTCCCATAAGAGACACCAAAGGGAATGAAACACAAACATGAAACAACAGACCCCAATGGAAACATCAACAGCGGAAAGCCACAAGGACAGTTACTTTCCCACAAAATGGTCAATAGTCTATCCAAAATAAAATAATATAAGCGACACAAACAATCAAAGACAAACCATAACAAAAATAAACCGCGACAGAAGAACCGCCTTGGAACGGTCAGCGGAAACGAATTCCACTGGGGGGCTTAAATCGATTTTACGTGGCCACAATCCTCGCCCTTACTTCCGTCGCGATTTAAACAAATAATTTGTTCAATCCGCATGAAGGCCTCCTAACTCATCAGTGCAACATCTCCGTGAACACACAAAAAAAAATCAAACAACCGCAGAGATGAAACAACGGTGAGGACTCGACAGCAAGAAACCACTGAAATGCCGAAGCAAAAAAAAAAAAAACAACAGCTAGACTCCGTTACATTGAATTAGATCGCTCTAATTCTCAGTAAGCTTTTACGCTGGAACCGTCATAGAATCTGAGGCCTGACCCACCGGCGTGCAATTAAAGTGGGAAGCAAAATTGTCAACCGTGATTGGGTTAATTGCCTTGCATGCAGTCTGTCATATAACATTTATGTCAATACTGCGCAATGGTAAAGCAGGAGTAAAAGTACGAGAAAAAGAATAGCGAGGAAAGCTGGGATTGGAACGGCTGGTTTATAGGATGGACGTATGGATGGATGGATGACGTTTTTAAATATTGGAGGGTTTTTTTGGCGAATTTTATCATGTCTCTTTATGTAAGCATCACTTGAATAAATCCATGTGTGATGAAAAATAACAACTTCGAGGGATTTACCTATACAAAACCAATTCGAAAATGATGATTGATTATCACTGCTTATTGCGTAATAGATAAACTCGGTCATACAAGTAACTATGCAAACTTCCGGGTTAGACTTAGTAGCTCTTCGGTATTCAGCTAAAGATGATTTAGACATGTTAACCCTTATTTTGCTGAATATTCATTTAAGCCATACCCATTTCTGTCTATCAACCAATCAAATTACTTGATGTAATTTATTGCTACAAATTCATAAACTGAATGCCAAACAGTGCAGATCCTGATCAGATGGCTTCTTCAGATGCCATCTGATCTGGATCTACACTGTTTGCAAAGATAGGGGTTGTCGTGAACAGCAAGATAAGGGTTAATCTGACGATTAGCTAGAAAATGCACAAACTTGCTTTCGCCCATACCTTTCTTCTCAAAGGTTGTCTTGCAATATGTGCATAGAAAGGGTTTGCAAGAAAACTGGCATTGCGCATGTGCAGATAATCTTTTTACGTCTTATATGTAAGATCATATCCACTGAACATCGGACAACACTTTACTTGTGCAACATCTCATGATCTTGCACTACAAGCAAGGCTTTAATTTGCGAAATTTTCATATCATCTCACTTTCAATTAAATATATAACAATTTTCGATTTGTTGTTATTTCTATACCTGTCATTCAGTTGTTGTTTATTTTCAATTTCTTTAAGAAACGCTTTGTTAGCACCATGATGGAAAATAAGGCAAAAATTCCTGCAGTATGTAGCGACTGCGATTTTTATGGCAGCATTTTACACACAACTTCAAAGAATCGGAGGCCTGTATGTGTTCGCCTGTTTCTTTGAGCAGATGGAACTAGAGTTTCAAATCTTTTATGAATAGACATACATAGTATTTAATGAAATGCAAGATGTATCAAATTTTAGAAATCTTGGGTGAAGTATTATTTTTATGATGTTAAACTCCCGGACTGTTCGGGGGAAGAAATAATTTTTGTAGGCGGGGTATTCTGACCTCTACTGGAAGTCGCTTGCTTGTAGGTAAATACTAGTGTCGATATCCACTAAGTTATTCGTTATCCATTATAACATGGACAGTCGGCTGAATCGTCTACGTTCCTCCAGCGTTTCCTATGCAGGCAGTTGGATATGCTTCTGGCTGACCGTGACCCAAACTATGGAAGCGTACTCAAAAACTGGTTTCATCATGACTGTTAATGTTGCTTTCTCGACTGGGATGGTGCAGTTCATGCAGTGGGCTGGCTGGAAGTTGCAGATTTTTAGCTGGTGTCCACAAGCTCCTGTTAAACCTGCAACCCCGTAAAGCCACTTGCCCTGACACGACACTATCCTTTGTATTGAAGGTTGTTGCATATGATTTGGCACCTTTTCTCACCAGATTATTATAAACATTGTTAGATCATGGGAGAGTCCCTTAAGACTGGGAAGATCCCATAGTTTTCCCTATCTTCAAGAAGAGGGGACAGATACATACATAGCCAAAACTACCGCCCAGTGTCCCTGCATTCTATAACCTGTAAACTATTGGAACATATCGCACACAACTGTATCATGAGACACATCGGCGAATTGAACAACCTATGCGTTTAGCTCTCATGCGAAACCCTACTGATAGTCCCCATCCTCGAGATCGCCTAGCACCTGACATGTGGAAATAAGACGACGTAACTTTCCTTGACTTTGCAAAAATTCCCACTAGATTTCCCATGCAAGGCTGTACAAGCTTGATTTTTATGGAATCCAGGGAAATCTGAAAACATGGATTGGGTCTTTCCTGACCGACCGAAAACAGAGCTTTGTGCTTGACGGATGTACATCATCTAAAGCAGACGGTTTCTGGCATTCATCAACGATTTCCACATTGGGTCAAGCACTCCGACACATGCCTGTTTGCCGATGACTCCCTCCTTTTCCACCAGCCCAAAACCCGGAGGATGCTTATCTGCTCCAGCCAGAACTGAAGTCCTTGGAAGAACTGAAGTCCTTGGAAGACTGGTAGAAGACCTGGCAAATGAGCTTCCTCTCATGGATGTGTACGATACCATCATAGAGAAAAGGCAATTTAAGACATCATACATCCTGCACGGTCAATCCCTGAATGCGGAAGAGTTCAGCAAATATCTTGGTATCAACATATCGGAGGACCTTACCTGGAACAGACACGACTACCAAATTGATGGAAAGAGGAAAAGCCTGTAGTTTTCCACATGAGTAACCTTCAGGAACTGCACCAGCCCGGCCAAGAAAGCAACATACACAGCCATGCTGGTCACCAGTTTCTTGTAGTGGTTCCGAAAGATGACTATGAAAATTGTTTTAAAAATGGCTTGGGGCAAATCGAAGGTAATTAGACTAAAAATACATGCATCAGCTTTTAATTAATACCTGCAGTAGAAAACGTGTCAACTGCAAAAGTTTTCGAGCAACTCTCTCATTAACTGATTTATTGTCAAAAATATATTGTGAGTACTTGTTTCAATTGTATTGAGATTATACGTGTAGAATGTTGAAAAAAAAACAAGAGCAATAAAAAGAAAACTACATGGTTTATCTGCAGAGCTTAAACCGATCGTACTTGAGCACCGGTAAACCGCTTAGAAGGTATACGCCTACCAAGGAAAAATAATACGAGCTGGACCACTTCTTATCCTTAACGGTTTTTTTAGGCGGTTGGGCTTGGAGTCTAGCTGATGGTTTTCTTTTGTTCCAGCATTTCTGTTGTTTCTTGCTGTCGAGTCCTCACCGTTGTTTCATCTCTGTGGTTGTTTGATTTTTGTGTTCACGGAGATGTTGCATTGATGAGTTAGGAGGCCTTCTAGTGACTGGACAAATTATTTGTCTTAATCGCGACGGAAGTAAGGGCGAGGATTGTGGCCACGTAAAATCGATTTAAGCCCCCCCCCCCCCCCCCCCCCCCAGTGGAATTCGTTTCCGCTGACCGTTCCAAGGCGGTTTTTATGTCGCGGTTAATTTTTGTTATGGTTTGTCTTTGCATGTTTGTGTCGCTTATATTATTTTATTTTGGATAGCCTCTTGGCCATTTTGTGGGAAAGTAACTGTCCTTTTGGCTCTTCGCTGTTGGTGTTTCTGTTGGGGTCTGTTGCTTCATGTGTGTGTTTCTTTCCTTTTGGTGTCTCTGATGGGAGCCGTGGGTTAATTGTATCGATTCCTGATCATTGCCTCTACTTCTATTTTTAGATCTCATTTCATCTCAGTATCACCAAGTCGGTAGCAACGTCTGCAAAATGACAAAAATAGTGCTGATGGGGACGTAAAACCTCAACACAAACAAAAATAATTGATCTTTTATCTTTTATTTATTTATATTGCCTCAGATGCACATGTCACCATAGTAAAGGTGACTTATATTAATTATGTTATCTCACGTTGGTGAGTCAGTAACAAAAGAGACACGTGGGGTTAGTTTAATACGAGCAACGTACAAAGCAAGTTTTACGTTTTTTTTTGTTTTTTTTTCAGAATTGTGTCCGTTCATTGAAACTACAAACCAATGAATTTTATCTTATTGCTCTGAATTTTATTCTGTTCAGTAACAAATTTTAGGGAATAAATATTTGCAGTCGAAATCTTGAGGTTTTCTGTAATTGTCTGTAATTGTGCAACATCTATTACTGAAACATTTTTAAGTAAATATCAGCTGATGCCTGTTGCTCTGTGTCTGGTCGGGTCCGCCGGAGTCCAACTGTTGGTTTTTCCTTAGCTCCATTATTTCAATACTCGCTGTTTCATCTCTGAATCTTTTGATTTTTATCATCACGAAAACATGCCTATATAATATTGACCCCCTTGAACCCCACTTTTATATAGTAAAACTGTGGTTTACAGGGGTTAACCTTATTTGTCTTATTTCTGCTCTAAAATATAGATTGTGGGTACTCGTTAGAACCGCCTCACTGAGGCGGTTCTAACGAGTACCCACAATCTATATTTTGAGCAGAAATAAGAAAAATATCATAATTTTTCATCTTAAATTTTAAATTTTTTGGCGATAAAGGTTACAATGTATTTGTATATGCGTGTTTTCGTAATGTTTTGAAATGTTGCACTGAAGAGTTAGAATTCCCTCATGCGGACTGAACAAATAAACCACGACAGAATCAAGTGCGAGTATCGTGGCCACGTAACATCGATTTAACCCCCCCCCCCACACACACACACACACACACACACGCACACAGAGAAAGACAGTAAAACATACTGGTCGTTTTTACATATATTTATTGCTAATATTTCTTCATTTTGGATAGCCGTTTGGCCACTGTGTGGGAAAGGCTTTCCGTTTGTGACGATTTCATTCTGTTGAAGTTGTTTTATGTTTGTATTTCGTTCCCATTGGTGTATTGGGTGGAAGGTGTGAATTATCAAATCCCGATCATTGCCTTCACTTCTATTCTGAACAGGATCTACATCGTCAGCTATAACTGCTAGACATATATGGGTTGAGCAAAAAATAGTGTCTGTAAAGTGGTCTTTTATTATCGAAAATCGGTGCTTATTATTATATTGTCCAAGATCATTTTTTCTTTCATCTTATATTTGAAGTCTCGTTAAATTTATACAATATTGTTTTTACATTATCATTCGACACATAAATACGTCACAAAACTCTCAATATAGCCCACATGGTCACAGAATCTATTGTCATCACTCATGTTTTAGTAAGTATTGGATTTTCAGAAGAAGAAAAAAAACTAGACAATCATTAAAGATGACGAAGCCCCCGCCACATGCCTCACTAGATGAGTATTTTGTTTGACATATGCAGTTGGCACCTATTCTATTTAAACTAGACACTGCCACATTCTCCAAGAAAAATATAGCCAAAATATTTAAGTCATTCATGGGGACATACTTCTGCAATAAGGGGCTGGATCAGATCAAATGCTGTAGGAGGAGTTTCGGAGACACGAGTATTACTATTTTACATCTTATGCTACACAAATGGCCGAAAAGTTAAAGTTGTTCAAGGGGGCATAATTCTGCAACAAAGGCCTAGATCAGAACCATGTTCATTTATGCACATGTTCATTGCATATCTGAACTGTGTTGGAAGTTTCAATGTCATGCATCAAATACTGTAGGAGGTGGGAGGTAGGGAGACACGAACTGTACTATTTTACCTCCTATGCTACATTGATGGCCAAACTTTATAAATTGTTCAAGGGAACATGATTCTGCAATAAGGGTTGGATCAAAACCATGTTTTCTTTATGCGCATGTCCAATACATGTCTGAATTGTGTTGCAAGTTTCAATGTCTTGCATCAAATACTGTAAGCGGAGTTGCGGAGACACAAACAATACTTTTTAACATTCTATGCTATACAAGTGGCCAAAATATTTTTAAAATTGTTCAAGTTGACACAACTCTGCAAAAAGGGGATGGATCAGAATCGCGTTTCCTTTATGCACAAGTTCAATGCATGTCTGACCTGTGTTGCAAGTTTCAATTTCCTGCGTCAAATACTATAGGGGTAGTTGCGGTGACAAGTATAGCACTACAAAGTGTGACATACAGACAGACACACGCACGTGCGTACGGAAAAGAGCAAAACTATATTCGCCGCGGGGCATATAATTCGATGGTTAAGCTTGTACAGGAACGGTTTATATCTTTCTTTCTTATATTCAGATGTACAGTATCGTTCAAAGAACAATATGCCTCTTTTGCATCTTTATTTATCTGCTGCTGAGTCAATCTGTACCGTTTCGATTGATCCACATATTTAACTGAAAATAAGTTTAATTTTAATTATCATCAGACAGGAGTAGTTTGAACATGCTAGACATTTCCAGCATATTCTTGAGGGCTTAGTTATTTTATATTTTAGGGAATCTGGAGTAGATTTCTACCAGCTTACCAACTGGTTAAGAAAGAACTTTCAGAGAATACGGTGGGAGATGTCAGACTCATACGTGCTGAGATCTGTTGGCCATTTTCAAACGTAACGCGGTTTCAGAAGCGTGAGTTAGGTGGAGGAGGGTTGTATAGTCTTGGCATATACCCCATTGCACTAGCATGTATGGTGTTGGATGAAATGCCTGAGTCTATCATGGCTTCGGGAAATCTCACTTCGGAAGGTAAGATCAGGTGTTTTCTCCGGTTTTCACCCAACCCTGCTGTTCACGACAACCCATGTCTTTGCTATCTTTGTGTATATCCAGATCAGATGGCTTCTGAATCTGATCTAGATCTACGCTATTTGCAAAGACCCCTATCTTTGCAAACAGTGTAAACATGGGTTGTCCTGAACTACAGGATTAGGGTTAATAGAGCAATTTTGAAATGTAAGCAGAGAATTTTGATTCAGCTATGATTCTTATGATTTCAAGGTAACTTAGGTTTTGTTTTGCGCGAGGACTACTCCCCAGTCACTTCAGCATTTCTATTTTTCAGCACGATAACATTAAATAAAGGTTATGTGTTTTTTTCTCCGGGCGCTCTGGTTTTTGCTCACCGCTGATTAACGATTGGCTCGAGATAAGTGAAAAAATCTTGAAAGGGCCGTAAAACCAAAACCAAAGTTACTATAACATACCAATGTGCTAAAACATGAATTTTGAGATGAAAAATTTATATATATGTCTTATTTTAAGGCAAACACTGATTTTTGTACTCGTGAGTTCTATCGAGCAACCACGACATACATCAGGAAAACACGCCTATATAATTTTGACCCCCTTGAACCCCACTTTTATACAGTAAAACTAGGGATTTACAGGGGTATACCTTATTTTTCTTATTTCTGCTCTAAATATAGATTGTGGGTACTCGTTAGAACCGCCTCATTGAGGCGGTTCTATCGTGTACCAACAGTCTATATTTTGAGAAGAAATAAGAAAAATATCACAAGTCTTCATTTTTCATTTTTTCGGCGAAAAAGGTTACAATGTGTTTGTAAAATACCCCATTGCACTAGCATTATTTTCGTAATGTGTTTTGAGCTAAAATAAGGAAAACAATGAACAGCCCAGTAAACCCTACTATTCTCTGTACATCACGAAAACACATCTATATAATTTTGACCCCCTTGAACCCCACTTTTATATAGTAAAACTGGGGTTTACAGGGGTAAACTTTATTGTCCTTATGTCTGCTCTAAAATATAGATGAGGCGGTTCTTACGAGTACCCATAATCTATATTTTGAGCAGAAATAAGAAAAATATTACAATTTTTTATCATAAAATTTTCATTTTTTCGGAGATAAAGGTTACAATGTATTTGTATAGGCGTAATCTTACCTGTTTTCATATTAGCCGGCCTCGGTAGCTCAGTCGGATGCACGTCAGACTGGTGATACCCGCCGGGGAAGGCAACATTCTTTCGTGAAGATTCATCATGCTCTCCCTCCCGTTCATTCAAAAATGGCAGATATCAGTTTTGATGAAATGAAAAGGACCGTACTGGTTACCCGCCTATGTACAAACCTGCCCAGAAAACGTGTGTTTTGGTAAACTGACCGGTTTGATATGACATTAACTTTGCTGACTAGGCCGTTAAACCCCAAATACACAAACACGTTTTTCATATTTTAAGGTGTGGACGAGACCGTATGTATTGTTTTAAAGTACAAGAATGGAGCAATGGCCAGTTTGTGTACAAATATATTGACAAGGGGGGAAAACACTGCGCTTATATTCGGAGACAAAGGAACCATAAAGGTATGTTGTAAAATTGTTGATTGTTTTAGTCGAACCTCAACATGCTCGAACACCTCCGAGACAATGAGAATCAGTTTGAGATAGTGGTTGTTCGAAGTATTGAGGGTTATTCATAGAACTAGTCCATTGGGGCTTAAGGGGAACGGGAACACCTTGCCAATTTTTCGGCCAGTTTTCTAAGGGAAACAACTTTCGTGACTTCCTGTTCGCGTTTCTATAACCCCTGTCCCACTGAAAAAGGGGTCTACTCTTAAAGGAAAGAATTTGCTCCTCTGGAGCAAATTCTTTCCTTTAAGAGTTGACCCCTATTGATATGGCAGACTAAAATACTTTTGCAGGAGTTGCCTTCCCCTTAATGAGTATTCTTCTACAAAACAAAGGGACGTTGTGTTATTTGTTTGATTCGTTTGAGTCAACACTCTACAGGTCATAAAGGAACGTTGTGTGTACACATCAGAATCGCCTGATTGAGGGGATTCTAATGTGTACACAGAGCACATGTTTTAAAGATAAAAATCAGATAAATGCCATATATCTGGAACAATGTTATTTGTTTTATTTGAGTTTTAACGTCCCCGTCAACACAGTATAGGTCATTTTGGAGACGTTGCTTCCAATTTTATGGGACTTTTACCCAACATTGAGATGAAATGACAACCCAGTCACTGTCGCCCAATGAAACCAATAGGATTTATAAGCATGGACGGTCCGACTCGCAACGTTTTGCCTGGACAGGCTTAGATCCTGTAAGTGGTTTATCAGTACTCGTTTGAGGTCGGTTTTAGATTTGTGCGGAAGCATCATGCAGCCCAACTATTTCTTCAAGCCCCTGTGGGCGGGGACCGTTCGAGACAATGAGAACCAGTTTGAAGTAGGGCTAGTTCGAAGTATTGAGGATGAATCACAGCGCCAGGCCATTTGGGCTTAATACTTATTGGTGATTCTTCTACAAAACAAAGGTTTATTTGATTTGAGGTTTAACTTCCTCATCAACACTCTATCGCCTAACTGAGGCGATTTTAATGGGTACACATAACACATGTTTTCAAGATGAAAACCAGATAAATGAAAATGATTAATCTAAATATATCTGGAACAATGCGAAAAAATTTCCAGAGGCTTAACAAGAGGAAGTAATGGCGAGGATTGTGGCCACGTAAAACCGATTTAAGCCACCCAGTGGAATTTGTTTCCGCTGACCATTCCAAGGCGGTTCTTCTGTCGAGGATTATTCTTGTTATGGTTTGTCTTTGGGTGTTTGTGTCGCTTATGTTATTTTATTTTGGATAGCCTATTGGCCATTTTGTGGGAAAGTAACTGTCCTTTTGGCTTTCCGCTGTTGGTGTTTCCATTGGGGGGGGGGGGGGGGGGGGGTCTGTTGTTTCATGTTTGTGTGTCTTTCCCATTGGTGTCTCTGATGGGAGCTGTGGGTTGATTGTATCGATTCCTAATCATTGCCTCCACTTCTATTTAACAGCTAGTTCGAATTTGCCACGTTAAACGAGTCGTCCGCGTTTTAATAATTGAGGTTTCAATCTATAAGCAGGATCGTCAGAACCAATTGAACCAAGCCACATGAAAGCACTATGATAACATATCAGTGCATTATTTTATATCTCAAAAATGGTTCCTTTCTGAAGAAAATCTGTGATATTTTGCTTACTTGTATTGCAAACATAGGTTGTGAGTACTCGTTAGAACCGCCTTCTGACGAGTACCCACAACATATGCCTTGAAGTACAAATACTTCAGTTTTTTCTATATAAAGTGGGTTTTAGGAGGGTGTTTATTTCACGAACTTGTTCACGTGATGGCACTCCTTCAGTGACGATAAAGATTAGCATGTTCTTCAATAATACCACTGGTATTTAATAATTAATTGGTTTAACCCTTATCCTGCTGAATATATTAATTTAGCCACACCGATGCCTGGCCATCCACCAATCAAATTACTTGATATTATGCATTTGATCAACTGCATGACAAGCAGTGTAGATCATCATCAGATGACTTCCTAAAGCAGATGGTCGCGATCTACACTGGGTTGTCGTGGTCAACGGGATAAGGGTTAAGTAAATAAGATATGAGCCCTCGATACCCCGCCCTCTCCCCTACTGCAATATGATTTTCTGAAAATACATGATCAAAGGTATATGATTTAATTTTCGGCTATCCGCAATTATGGCCATTTTAGTTGTGTTATCATCAATAATAGTAATCATATTCCACCGCAGTGATAAACATTTTAACAGATGCTGCATTCATAACGAACATGACCATTGTCCTCAAAGGCATGTGTGTTTTCTGAATTGGCAGAAAATCACTTAAGGTATAGTTTAATCCTTGTGTTTTATGTTACCAAATATATTTCGTTGTGCCTGATCAGATATTGTTTTGCAGTTAAGACATTTTAAGCTGAAATTGTTGATAAAGAATCATACTTTAAATAGCTCTTTATGTATATCTCATAAGTCATCTGTAGTGATTATGTTTGCATGGAGTAAAATATTTATCAGTTATTACAAATTTGGCTATTTGGCTGTTATTTACCTTATTGAGTACATGTAATGGGAATGGTTGGGTGATTGAGGGTTTTAAGCGCATCTTTGTGTTTGACATGAAAAATAGTATCATATTCAATGTTGTATATTATGTGAAACAGTACACTGTTTTGCATATTCTACCATTTATGTTATCTACATTACCAATCGAAGCTACTGTCTATGAGAATTATTCAGTTTTATATGAAATTAATGGAAACATAACATAAATAGGCTTGACAGACAAAATCTTCAGTTTTTGATAACAACATGTCTTCAGTTTAGTTAATTCAGAAATAAAGTACAATAAGCCTTTGTGGCCCATGAGCACATAGTATAAATCGCATACATACAAACATTTTAATCAGTTCACGTGATGAAAATGGAAGGTATCATAACTTATGTGTTATTACATTAATACATACATTAATGAACAAAATTCATACATGACAGAGAAATAGGCTGCCTAAAGACAAACGTGTCATAGAGTTAGCTAACATTGTTTTTTTAGCTCCACTGGCCGAAGGCCAGCGGGGCTATTGTCATGGCCCTGTGTCCGTCGTGCGTTCGTGCGTTAACTTTTTCTTTAAACATCTTCTTCTCCTAAACTACTGGGCCAATTGTAACCAAACTTCACAGGAATGTTCCTTACATAGTCCTCTTCTAAATTCCTTCAAAGAATTTTGTTACACCCAGAACTCTGGTTGCCATGGCAACAAAACCACAAAAAAATTAAAAATCTTTAAAAATCTTCTCCTCCAAAACCACCTGTTGGATTTCATTTTTATTTTGCATGACTGTTCCTTGGGTTAACCTTTTTCAGATTCCTTGAAGAAATTTTGATCCGACAAAAAACATGGCCGCCATGGGCGGGGCTTATTTTCCCTATTTAACATATAGTGTAATGCTAAAACATCTTCTTCTCCTAAACTATTGGGCCCATTGTAACCAAACTTCACAGGAATGTTCCGTACTTAGTCCTCTTCTAAATTCCTTCAAAGAATTTTGTTACACCCAGAACTCTGGTTGCCATGGCAACAAAACCACACAAAAAATTAAAAATCTTCTCCTCCAAAACCACCTGTTGGATTTCATTTTTATTTTGCATGAATGTTCCTTGGGTGGGCCTCTTTCAGATTCCTTGAAGAAATTTTGATCCGACAAAAAACATGGCCGCCATGGGTGGGGCTTATTTTCCCTATTTAACGTATAGTGTAATGCTAAAACATCTTCTACTCCTAAACTACTGGGCCAATTGTAACCAAACTTCACAGGAATGTTCCGTACTTAGTCCTCTTCTAAATTCCTTCAAAGAATTTTGTTACACCCAGAACTCTGGTTGCCATGGCAACAAAACCACACAAAAAATTAAAAATCTTTAAAAATCTTCTCCTCCAAACCCACCTGTTGGATTTCATTATCCCCTCGCACAACATAGTTGTGAGGGGGGGATATAGCATTTGTCCCGTACGTACGTACTTTTGTCATCGCTCTAGCGCCACGTACGTACGTACTTTTGTCATCGCTCTACCGCCACGTACGTACGTACGTACTTTTGTCATCGCTCTAGCGCCTACGTTTCTTGGCCGATTTTAATAGAACTTCACACGAACGTTCATTACGACAATATCTGGAGCAAGATCGACTTTCAAGGTCATGACCTCAAGGTCAAGGTCACTCTGGCTATTTTTTGAAAAACTTTGTCATGGCTCTAGCGCCTACATTTCTCCCCCAATTTCAATATAACTTCAAACAAATGATCCTTATAAAAATATCTCGAGCGAGTTTGACTTTCAAGGTCATGACCTCAAGGTCAAGGTCACTGTGGCTATTTTTAGAAAAACATTGTCATCGCTCTAGCGCTTACATTTCTTCACCAATTTCAATATAACTTCACACAAATGATCCTTATAAAAATATCTCGAGTGAGTTCACTTTCAAGGTCATGGCTTCAAGGTCAAGGTCACAGCGGCTATTTTTAGAAAAAACTTTGTCATCGCTCTAGCTCCTACATTTCTTCACTGATTTCAATATAACTTCACACAAATGTTCCTTATGACAATATCTTGAGCGAGTTGGACTTTCAAGGTCATGACCTCAAGGTCAAGGTCACTGTGGCTATTTTTAGAAAAACTTTTTCATTGCTCTAGCGCCTACATTTCTTCACCAATTTCAATATAACTTCACACAAATGTTTCTTATAAAAATATCTCCAGCGAGTTCGACTTTCCAACTCATGGCCTCAAGGTCAAGGTCACTGTGGCTATTTTTAGAAAAAACTTTGTCATCGCTCTATCGCCTATATTTCTTCACTGATTTCAATATAACTTCACACAAATGTTCCTTATGACAATATCTCAAGCGGGTTCGACTATCAAGGTCAAGGCCTCAAGGTCAAGGTCACTGTGGCTATTTTTTAGAAAAACTTTGTCATCGCTCTAGCGCTTACATTTCTTCACCAATTTCAATATAACTTCATACAAATGTTCCTTATGACAATATCTCTAGCGAGTTCCACTTTCAAGGTCAAGGTCATTGTGTCTATTTTTAGAAAAACTTCGACATCCCTCTAGCTCTTACATTTCTTCATCGATTTCAATATAACTTCACACAAATGTTCCTTATGACAATATCTCGCCATTTCGACTTTCAAGGTCAAGGTCACTATGGCTATTTTAGAAAACTTTGTCATCGCTCTAGTGCCTACATTTCTTCACTGATTTCAATATAACTTCACACAAATGTTGCTTAAGACAATACCTCGAACGAGTTCGACTTTCAAGGTCAAGGTCACTGTGGCTATTTTTAGAAAAACTTTGTCATTGCTCTAGCGCTTACATTTTTTCACCAATTTCAATATTACTTCACACAAATGTTCCTTATAACAATATCTCTAGTGAGTTCCACTTTCAAGGTCAAGGTCACTGTGGCTATTTTTAGAAAAACTTTTTTATGGCTCTAGCGCTTACATTTCTTCACCCATTTCAATATAACTTCACACAAATGTTTCTTATGACAATACCTCGAGCGAGTTTGACTTTCAAGGTCAAGGTCACTGTTGCTATTTTTAGAAAAACTTTGTCATCGCTCTAGCGCCTACATTTAATGATGGATTGTAATAGAACTTCACAAAAATGTTTCTTATGATAATATCTCGACTTTCTTCGACTTTCAAGGTCATGACCTCAAAGTCAAGGTCACTGTGGCTATCTTTAGAAAAACTTTGTCATCGCTCTACCGCCTACATTTATTAACAGATTTTAATATAACTTCACACAAAAGATGCTTATGATAATATCTTGAGCAAGATCTACTTTCGTGGTCGTGGCCTCAAGTCAAGGTCACTATGGCTATTTTTAGAGAAACGTCATCACTCTAGAATGTATATTTACTGGAGGATTTTTTAACAAACTTTACACAAATGTTGCATATGATAATATCTCAAGCAAGTTGGACTTTTGCCATTTCAGTGTTTTCCACACACGAAGTTGTCTAGTGCGAGGGGATTTGTATCGCATGCGATGCCTTGTTTTTATTTTGCATGACTGTTCCTTGGGTGGACCTCTTTTAGATTCCTGGAAGAAATTTTGATCCGACAAAAAACATGGCCGCCATGGGCGGGGCTTATTTTCACTATTTAACATATAATGTAATGCTAAAAAATCTTCTTCTGCAAAAGTAATTGTGGGATTTCATTGTAATTTGCATGAATTGTCCTTGGGTGGACTGTTGTCAGATTCCTTGAAAAAAATTTGATCTTACAAAAACACATGGCCGCCATGGGCGAGGCTTATTTTCACTATATAACATATGGTGTAATGCTGAAAATTTTTTCTGCAAAAGTTCTTGTTTTATTTCATAGTTATTTGGCATGCATGTTCCTTTGGTGGACCTCTGTCAGATTCCTTGAAGAAATTTTGATCCGACAAAAAATATGGCTGCAGTGGGCGGGGTTTATTTTCACTATATAACATGTAGTGTAATGTTAAAAAAGTCTTCTCTTCTTCAAAAGTTCTTGTTTATTTATTTATTTAGTTATTTGTTTATTTAAAAGTACCTTCCTGTATCTGAATTAATCTCCTCCAATTTTGCTGACTATCACATATCTATTGAGGTCCACCTACAAATTGTCATTCTAAAATTCAAAACATCAGAAATTTCACTTGCCAATCACACTGGTGATAGAACTGATGTTTTCAACACAAACTCTATTTATACGACTTGATGTTTCAAAATAAATTCAAAATACTGAGGGAGATTAATTTATTAGACCTAATTATACTACAGTGTCAACAGTTCTCCAGATCCCCGAGGGTTAAAATGGCTTAGTTGAAAAGGGAGGCATACCGAATCCGACGGAGGAAAGGAAAAAATAAATAAAGAAAGAAATAAAAACCTAAATCTGTTCATTTTTTAGCTCCACTGGCCAAAGACCGGCGGATCTTATGTTATGGCCCTGTGTCTGTTGTGCGTCTGTGCGGTTGTGCATCCGTGCGTTAACTTTTTTCTTTAAACATTTCCTCCTTAACTACTTGGTCGATTGTAACCAAACTTCACAGGAATGTTTCTCACATAGTCCTCTTCTGAATTCCTTCAAAGAATTTTGTTACGTGCAGAACAAAATGGTATCGAAACACCCAAAAAATATTTAAAAATCTTCTCCTCCAAAACCGCTCAATGGATTTTATTCTTATTTTGCATGAATGTTCCTTGGGTGGACCGCTGTCAGATTCCTTGAAGAAATTTGGATCAGACAAAAAACATGGCCACCATGGCCATGCCCCACATGACTGCCATGGCCATGCCGCTTGGCTCATTAGCTTTCAAAGACTTATATGGGGAAAAGTTTTAAAAACCTTCTCCTCCAAAACCGCTCAACTTAATGGATTTCATTCTCACTTTGCATGAATGTTCCTTGGGTGGACCTCTGTCAGATTCCTTGAAGCAATTTTGATCAGACAAAAACATGGCCGCCATGGACACGCCCATTGGCTAATTAGCTTCCATAGACTCATAAAGGGATCTTTTTTTTTTTAATCTTCTCCTCCAAAACCGCTAAATGGATTTCGTTCTTAATTTTCATGAATGTTCCTTGTGTCTACCATTGTCAGATTCATTGAAGAAATTTTGATCAGACAAAAAACATGGCCGCCATGGCCACCACCTTTGGCCCATTAGCTTCCATAGACCAATAAATGGAAAAACTTCTTCTCTGAAACCATAATGCCTAAAGCTAAGACATTTACAGTAAAACCTGTCTTTAGTGGCCACCTCTACTAAGCAAGCATTCTGTCTTAAGCAAGCAGACATTCAGTTCCCAAGAAAGGCAGATGTGTTAAATTTCACCTGTATTAAGCAAGAACCTGTCTTAAGCAAGCATATTTTGACTATCCCTTAGGAACCTTGCTTAATACAGGTTGAACTGTAGTATGTAGCAAAGTTATGTGGTCACCTACTAAGTCCTGCGAACTATGACTCTTGAGTCCAAATTGGCAACGCCCCGGTGCTTAGTAGCTCCCATAGACTAATAATGACAAAATCTTGAAACTTTTCTCCTCTGAAACCATAAGGCCAAGAGCTTAGTATGTAGCAACTTGAAGTATTCAACTGCGTAAATCCTGCCAACTATGCCTCTGGGGTCCAAATTGGCCACACCCTGAGGCCCATAAGCTCCCATAGACTTATACTGGGAAAAACTGACAAAAATCTTCTCTGAAACCATCAGTGCCCAGAGCTTAGATATTAAGTATGCAGTAACGTCAAGTGGTCACTCAAATAAATCCTGCCAACAATGCCCCTGGGGTAAAAAATTGGTCACGCCCAGAGGCATATTAGTTCCAATAGACTTATAATAGGAAAAACTTAAAAAAAGTCTTCTTCTCTGAAACCATAAGGCCCAGAGCTTTAGATATTTAGAACGGAGCAATGCCAAATGGTCACTCACATAAATCCTGCCAACCATGGCTCTGGTGTCCAAAACATATAGAATGGACTTTCCTTGGGTGGATCACTTGTTTCTTTTTTACCCATTGCATGCGGGAAAACCCTAAATGGGTACCTTGGCAAACAGTGCTGGCCCAGATCAGACCCCACAGAACACCATGTCTGATCAGGGCCTGCACTATTTGCTAACAGAATTTTCCATCAAAAATAGAAAAAAATAGGCCTGACACCCCTTATATGACAAATGGACTGGTCCAACATATAGCAATAGAAGAGTCCACTAGTATACAATTGGTTAATGTAATAGATATGACAATTGTCTGAAGTTAGCCGGTGGAGCGACAGGCCCTCTTGGGCCTCTTGTAGACATGTTCTAACCCTTAACCTGTTGTTCACGACAACCTCCACCTTTGCAAACAGCGTAGATCCATACAAGATTGCCATCTGATCATGATTTACACCGCTTGTGGTGCAGCTTATGAACTGAATAAACGTAACATATCAAGTAATCTGATTTGCTGATAGCTGGTGATGGGTGTGGTTCAATTAATGATTCCAGCAGTACAAGGACTAAAACTAAGTTGGCCAGAAAATATAATCTGCACTATGACGATGTACGGGGAGACCTTTTACGCCCGCCGCACGACTCAACACCAGCTGCAGTGAAGATAAATAAGCTCTGAATAGTTAGATCATAAGACGCATTCAGTTTCAATGACACGAACCTGGGGTCCCCGGTGATGCACGGGGGCCATGCCCTACCCCCTCCACTATTTCTCAGAAACAGTTCAGATCCCCACTCAATAACCATATATATTGTGGTTTCTTATGATAAGACGCATTAATAGATTATAATCATATCTTGTTATATTTTTACAGTTAGAATGCCCAATGTGGACGCCGACCAAAGTTACAACGCCATCAGGATCCTATGAATTTCCATTAAAAGAAGGAAAGTACAACTATCCAAACGGTGCAGGGTTTCAATACCAGGCAACAGCAGTACGGAATTACTTGAAAGCAGGTATACAATCGAACTTAAATGGCACGAACACCTTGTAGACAATCACAATTTGTTCGGGCCACCCTAGTTTGAGACATTGAGGGTTACTCATAATGCCAGGACATAAGCTGTGATATCGATATATTCTCGGGTTTCTTCAAAATAATGGTATGCCGTGTGTACTCATTAAAATCGCCTCATTGAGGCGAGTTTAATGAGTAACCACAACATATAATAAAGATAAAATGTAAGGTCCATTTGTTTTGCATATACTCATATAGAGAAATCCTTTAAAATTCTTTCTGAAATCAAAGTAGAAGAAAAACAAAGATCAGGAATTGATACAATTAACTTACTCCATCCATAAAAGACACCAAAGGGAAAGAAATACAAACATTAAGCGACCAGACCATAATGGAAACCTAAACAAAGGAAGGCCATATGGACAGTTACTTTCCCACAAAACTCCCTGGCCTTTGATATTTGATACTTACATCACGAAAACAAGCCTGTATAAATTTGACCCGCTTGAACCCCAATTTTATATAGTAAAACTTGGGTTTACAGGGGTAAACCTTATTTTTCTTATTTCTGCTCGTAAATATAGATTGTGGGTACTCATTAGAACCGCCTCAATGAGGCGGTTCTAACGTGTGCCCACAATCTATATTTTAAGCAGAAATAAGAAAAATATCACAATTTTTCATCTTAAAATTTTCTATTTTTTTTGGCGATAAAGTTCACAATGTATTTGTATAGGCATGTTTTCGTAATGTAGCTCCATCTAGTGGACTTCTACTAGGATTAGTCAAAATATAGCTCTGGGGCCAAATTTGGGGGGCCCCACTTGTTTTAAACAGACTTATATAAGAAAAACCTTAAAAACCTTTTGTTCTAAAACCAGGCCCTTGCATTTGACATTTTTCTAGGAGTTGAGCTCAAGAATGTTCAAATAATACCCATTGGGTCAAAAATGGTGCCCCAAGGGGTCACTTATTTTACATAGATGTTTAAACCAGAAAGCACTAGCCTTTGATATTTGTAACATAGTGAACCTCTTCCAAGAATATTCAAATTATAGCCCCTTTGACTATATTCATGAACATAGAATTTATAGAAAGTCTTAAAGCAGTATATCTTGTAAATCTTCAATATAATGTGTGTAAATACCTTAGCTCCTGTGAGTGATATAGGGCCACCATTTTCCTCGTGTTTCATATTTCAGCTACAAACATAATTTGGCCCTTGCCCATCGGGGCTTTGAGAAATAGATTGGGCTGCACGATCCTTCCACGCAAAGCTGAAACCAACCGCACATTAATACTGCTAAACAGCTTAGAAGGTCTTAGCCTGCCAAGGAAAAGTGGTGTGAGTCTGACCGCCTCTGCATAATTATAAACCCTGTTGGTTTGTTTGGACGGTTGGGCTTAAGATGTCATTTCATCCCAGTGTCGGGTAAAGCTCCTACAAAAAAAGGAATCAACGTCTCCAAAATGACCTAAATAGTGTTGACGGGGACGTAAAACCTCAATTCAGATAAAAACCAAAAACAAACATCTTTTGTTGGTGCATGCTCGTTAGAGTACCACAAATCTGTGTTTTTAGCAAAACAATAATGTCTAACGTTGTGATCATGTTAACTAATCCGTAAAATGAGGACCCATCTAAACCCCACTTTATATGGAGAAAACTGGAGTTTACAGGGGTATATTATAAGAATCTTATATGGGTGTGAGGGGTGGATGGAAAAATCCGTCCCGAGGGACACTGTCCGGCATCACGAGGCTTGCCGAGTGATGCCGGACAGTGATCCCGAGGGACGAATTTTTCTATCCACCCCTCATACCCATATAGGATTCTTTTTCTTGCATACCTTCCATTTCTATTGCGAATTTTCAATGCTGCTGTCACTTCGGTTACCGACGTCCGCAATTTTGTGATGTAATAGATATATCCATTGTTTTTGTGAAATATTGGTAAATATTTGTACTGATTGATATCTGTACAGGATAATTTGACGAGCCCGCCAGGGCGAGTCTAATTATCCTGTACAGATGTCAATCAGTACAAATATTTACCAATATTTCTCAAAAACAATTGGATATATCTGTTTTAATCCACAGCTTATTGTAACTTCCACTTAAAGGTAATAGATAAAACCTATTAAAGCATATTTGTTTTATTTACTGTTAATTTCAATTTCTTTTATTTGACCTGATTTACCCCGTCTGGAAAATTGATTGTCCTGTCTGAAAGGACACTGTCAGCTTCTCTGCTTCATTAATATTCAATTGGATTTGATTGGTCTAAATCCAACTGACCACAGGTTATTTGATCATGCTTTTTTAACCTGATGTTTATCACTGGGACATTTTAATGCTGAACCTTCAAGTGTAGGACTTACTTTGAACTCAGATGTGTGTGTTTTGCTGCATGCAAATGTTTCATAAAATGTTTGGCACCAGTAAATGGGAGTGTATTTTGTGATAATTCAGGGATATTTTTTTCTCCATAAAAAGGTATGTTGTGGGTACTCATTTTGAACAGCCTCATCCCACAAAAAACATGTTGTGGGTACTCATTGGAATTGCCTAGATGAGGCGGTTCTAGCGAGTACCCACAATTTGATTTTATGGAGAATTGGAGAAACTTAATCAGAAGAAGCAGTCTGATTAGGGTCTGCACTGATTAAGTAAAGGCTATTTCAAATGTGGGTACTCATTCAAATAACCTTGGTGAGGCTATTTTAATGAATACCCACAATGTTAATTTTGTCATGCTAGAAGCCCCTTCCCATTTTAAGATCAGAAGGAGTAGTCTGGTCAGGGTCTGCACTGTTTGTCATTAAGTAAAAGCTATTTTAAATGTGGGTACTCATTCAAATAACCTCGGCGAGGCTATTTTAATGAATACCCATAATGTTAATTTTGTCATGCAGAGCTAGAGGCCCCTTCAAATTTTAAGATCAGAAGGTAGCAGTCTGATCCGGGTCTGCACTGTTTGCCATTAAGTAAAAGCTATTTTAAATATGGGTACTCATTCAAATAACCTCGGCGAGGCTATTTTAAAGAATACCCACAATGTTAATTTTGTCATGCAGAGCTAGAAGCCCCTTCCCATTTTAATTGTAGCTCAGTTGATTGGTCCATTCAAAACTGTACATGATATCAGTACATGATATCAGTACATGATATCAATACATTTATCAAAATTTATTAGTACTGCCAGCATCAAAGGAAAGTACTGGAAGCTGTGGATTAAGACACAATAGGAATGTTAAGTGACGTCACCCATGACGACACCGCGCATGAGATTGTAATCAACCAGTGCATTTATCAAACACGCGATTATAGTCGATTTGGGGTCGGAACACCAGGGCCAGAACATAAATTTCTATCCCAGGGTAAAATCACGGATTTCCTTGTCTGGTGTGCAAGAATATAAGAATCTTATATGGGCGTGAGGGGTGGATGGAAATATCCATCCCTAGGGTCACTGTCCGGCATCACGAGGCTTGCCGAGTGATGCCGGACAGTGATCCCGAGGGACGAATTTTTCTATCCACCCCTCACACCCATATAGGATTCTTTTTCTTGCATACCTTCCATTTCTATTGCGAATTTTTAATGCTGCTGTCACTTCGGTTACCGACGTCCGCAATTTTGTGATGACACAATAGGAATGTTAAGTGACGTCACCCATGACGACACCGCGCATGAGATTGTAATCAACCAGTGCATTTATCAAACACGCGATTATATTCGATTTGGGGTCGGAACACCAGGGCCAGAACATAAATTTCTATCCCAGGGTAAAATCACGGATTTCCTTGTCTGGTGTGCAAGAATATAAGAATCTTATATGGGCGTGAGGGGTGGATGGAAATATCCATCCCTAGGGTCACTGTCCGGCATCACGAGGCTTGCCGAGTGATGCCGGACAGTGATCCCGAGGGACGGATTTTTCTATCCATCCCTCACACCCATATTGGATTCTTTTTCTTGCATACCTTCCATTTCTTAGCGCGGACTATCAAAGCTGCTGTCACTTCGGTTACCAACGTCCGCCATATTGTGTTGACACTGTAGGAATGTAAAGTGACGTCACGGATCGTGCATGACGTCAACCATAACGACGGCGCGCACAAGGTCGTAATCAACCAGTACATTTATCAAACACGCGATTATATTCGATTTGGGGTCGGAACACCAGGGTCAGAACATAAATTTCTATCCCAGGGTAAACTCGCGGATTTCCTTGTCTGGTGTGCAAGAAATTATTTTACTTATTTCTGCTCCAAGACATAGGTTGTGTGTAACGAGCATCCACAAACTATGTTCGGAGTATAAATAAGGAAAATATTACAAATTTTAATCGGAAAATTAGCCATTTTAGGTAAATGAAAGACTGCACTATGCCACAGGAGTGTATAATCGTAATGAAATCCCACTCTTTGTGCCCCCAAACTTCGAAGACGTTGTGTGGACATATTGCTTTTGCCATCTTCGTCCGTCCGCCCTTCCCTCCTTCCTTCCGCCCGTCCCGCTTTTTACTGCATAGCATAACTTTTGAACCGTGCATGCTAGGTTTTTGAAATTTCAAATATCATATGGATTCCTTATGAAAAAATAATTGACCCCTGTTTTTTCTCATCAGGATTATGCCCCTTTCTGGAGTTATGCTCATTTGCAAAAAAACGCTATGAAATCTTGTAAGCAAGATATTTCAAAAACCATTAAAGCTATTGTGCTGAAACTTCACATTCTGAGTTGGAGATGATGAGAAGATGAACAGATTAACTTTTGAGACAAAAACAACACAAAAATCCGATTTTTTTCTTGAGTTGTGGTGCTTTGAAATTTTGGGCATTTTAAGCTTGACAGCAAGATATCTAAAAATGATTTGAGCTATTGCCCTGAATCTTTACAGACTGATTGGGGTGATGAGTAGATGAACTGGTTAACTTTTGGAAAAATTCTGTTTTTTTTTTCCCCTTGAGATATGGCCCTTTGGAACTTTGGGCATTTTAAGCTTGTAAGCAAGATAACTCAAAGACGATTACAGCTATTGCACTGAAACTTTACAGACTGATTGGGGATGATAAGCAGATGTATTGATTAATTTTTTAGTTATGGCTCTTTGGAACCTTGGGCATTTTAAGCTTGTAAGCAAGATATCTTAAAGACGATTGCAGTTATTGCCCTGGAACTTTACAGACTGATTGGGGATGATGAGAAGATGAACTGATTAATTTAAAAAAAAATCCGATTTTTTTCTTGAGTTATGGCCCCTTGAAATTTTGGGAATTTTAAGCTTGTACGCAAGATACCTCAAAACCATTTGAGCTATTGTCTTGAAACTTTACAGACTGATTGGGGATGATGAGTAGATGAATTGATTAATTTTTTAAAAAAAAATCTGCAATTGTTTTTCTTGAGTTATGGCCCTTTGTACTTTCGGGCATTTTAAGCTTGTAAGCAAGATATCTAAAAAACCATTAGAGCTATTGCCGTGATCTTTTACAGACTGATTTGGGATGATGAGAAGATGAACTGAAAAAAAAAAGATTTTTTTTCTTGAGTTATGGCCCTTTGAAATTTTGGGCATTTTCGGCTTGTATGCAAGATATCTCTAAAACGATTTGAGCTATTGCCCTGAAACTTTACAGACTGACTCGGGATGATGAATAGACGAACTGATTAACTTTTGGAAAAAAACCCGATTTTTTTCTTGAGTTATGGTCCTTTGGAATTTTTGGCATTTTAAGTTTGTAAGCAAGATATCTCAAAAACAATTACAGCTAATGCTCTGAAACTTTACAGACCGTCCGTCCCGCTTTTTACTGCATAGTATAACTTTTGAACCATGCACGCTAGCCTTTTGAAATCTTATACATGGATTCCTTATAAAAAACTAATTGAGCCGTGTTTTATTCTTATCAGGATTATGCCCCTTTCTGGAGTTATGGCCCTTTGCAAAAATGCTATGAAATCTTGTAAGCAAGATATCCAAAAAATCATAAGACCTATTGTGCTGAAACTTTACATACTGTTTGGGGATGATGAGAAGATGAACTGATTAACTTCTGAAAAATAATCTGATTTTTTTCTTGAGTCACGGCTCTTTGAAACTTTGGGCGTTTTAAGCTTGTAGGCAAGATATCTAAAAAATGATTTGAGCTGTTGCCCTGAAACTTTACAGTCTGATTCCGTTCCGGATGATGAAACTCTATATCTCAATAACTCTTATGGGCAAGCAGTGTAAGGGTCAAGAAGTTGGGGGAATATTGGTGTATAAACACTGGCTCTAGTTTCTACATAAAAATGGGGTTTATAAGGGTGTTCATTTCACAGTCTTGTTAACGTAATGGTTACCTTAACGTACTCATTAGCGGTCAAACTTTCTATCATATCTAATACGCAGACATTGTGCTGAAACAAGCTTGAGTAGCTATTACTACACCCATTTAATAGCATTTTGTCAAGTTCAATTTCCAAGGTTTAACGATATGTTTATTAGCGACATCATTAGCCGGGCCCATGCTGGTGAGATAAATTATGTGTTTAAAGCCGTCTCGTGGCAAATGCAATGGCCGACTTGTTGCAAGTACAATGGCCGTCTTGTAGCAAGTGCAATGACCGTCTTGAGGCACGTAAAATGACCGTCTCGTGGCAAATGCAAGGACCGTCTTGTTCAATTTACAATGTCCGTCTTGTGGCGCATTGAATGGCTGATCATCACGATAACAGATCCCTTTGACATGGTAGTCTTTCATTTCTTCAATATGTTCTAGAAAGGGTTATCCTTTGGAAGCAAGGAATACACCACAGAACTGAAAAATATGGAGTGTACATGTTTTCTGGGCTAGACTAGCTAGTTTCGGCCAATTAGGCCTCATCAGTGTCCCTCAAATATTTTCAAAACGTTTATTTTCCTTATGAATAAAAAATGTGATATTCTTCTTATTTATACTCTATTACTATGTTATGTGTGCTCGTTAGAACCACCTCATTGGGGCGGTTGTAACGAGTACCCCCAACCTATGTATTAAAATAGAAATAAGAAAACTATTGTTTATTCCCGTAAACCCCAGTTTCTCTATAAAATTGGGATGAAAAGGGGTGTTCATTTCACGGATATATTAACGTGATGTAGTAGTGAATTTTACAGTATAAAGCCTAATGTAAACCTATAGAAATCAATGTTGTTCGTGAACGCATCCAGTCACAGTGACGTCATTCTAAACCATTGTTCATTACGGACGTTGGTGACGTCAACGCTGTTCCGCTCTTTGTAGAAAAAACGGCGAATAAATGTTTTTAGTTAGTAAGTAAGTAAGTAAGTAAGTAACGACTTTATTTAAATGGCAAAATCAATTATTATTGAGGCCCTCTAACAAATAACGACAGTATAAGGCATATCATAATCAACAGTATAAAATGCATTATCTCATTCACACATCCATACTACATGTAACCCGTGACGTCGAATTGGTATTCTGTGACGTTATTACGTTTAGGGTACCTATGCTTAAAGTACTGTAAATCTGAAACCTTTCTAAGTATTTTATTCATTGTGGTGTCAAATTGTTTCTCAAATATCAATATATCTGAAATCAGTTATAACTCATTTTCGCCAAAAATTCCCAGAAGGTCCCTTTTCGCGTGACGGGTCATATATACCTTCATACGCACTCTTACAGGATATATGTCCTAGAATTAAAAATTACGCTTATGGCGGCGGTGGTGCAAATGTGAAACGACTTTAATGTTTTAACCAAACCTTTCACCTTTATAAGTTTGCCATATAAGCATTTTTTGCCAAGTGAGTAGGGCTAAAGATTATATAGTAGTCGCAGATAAGATTGACTGGGCGAAGCTATCGTTTGTACCTGCCTTTGGAATGTTCTATTTACAAAAAGGTACACCAAGTCACCCGAATGTGTGAATTCCACTGTCACACAAACAAAGCTGTGGCATATATGGCTATTCGGTCCGCTTGCAAAAAGCATGCGAAAGGCACTCTGCCGAATCTTTTGGCGGACTCAGCATACTGACAACACCTGACTAGCTCCGCCTAGACAATCTTATCTGCGACTTCTATAACTTTAAAAAATAAACTTATTTTTTCTGCTTTTCATGAAAGTACGAACGACATCGGGTCACTAGCAAAGTTTACATTAACCCCTTCGGTGTTCATTTACTTTGCACGCGACCCACTACGTTCATACTTTCATGAACAGCAGAAAAATAAAGTTAATTTCTTAATTGCATGAGTAAACATTGGATTTTCATTACTGCTTAAAAGAAGATTGTAGGATACCCTATCGAGTACCTAAAGACACTAGATTTAATGGTTATATAAAGGAAAAGATGCACATCTTTATGTGAATATTTATTTAAAAAAGACAGCACTGCTTTATACTGAGTTTTCCATCAGTCAGTTCATTAAGTAGGTGCCATGTTCGGCATAGCCTCGCACGAGACTTCAATATACAGAAAACTGGCGTAAGAGTTCATTGTCTCGGCCTGAACCTAATCACAGATTCTATTAACCCTTAATATGCCAAGAAAAACTGCATCTGATAATGTCGATTGTTTATGTCGTCTGCTGAATTGTTTTGCAAACTTTTCAAACATATGTTTTTATACAGGCAAACATTGTAGATCCAGATCAGACTGTTCCTCTAATCTGGGTCCATAATAGTTCATCTGTCCTTTCTGACAATGACCAGTCTTAATGCTACAGTTTTTGTGTTCCAAGATGACTGATTTGACCGATTCTAGCTTTAAACTGTCTGTTGCAGATAGAACAACACAGGTCAGAGAACGACACCTCTGTAGGTGATGCCTCAGCTCTTGCTTTGCTTTGGGCACATTTCTGCTCAGCGTCGCTGATTGTTTTTGCCTCAAATTCATTTGCACCTCTCCTTTTAAAGCCACGCAACTTTCCTCGGCCCTGTGCAATATATTTTTCCCACGACTCTGTTGGAATGTTGAAGTCCTTGAGGGAGGTTTTGAGTGTGCCCTTGGACCACCACGGGAACATTCTAGTTCTCCGTAGAGTATTTTCTTTGTCAAGCGTTCCTCAGGCATCCTGGTAACCGATGATGGCCTGTCCGTCTTTCTTGCAACAATGACTTTTAAAGTAACCACCAGACAACATAGCATATGACAATTGTTATGATTGGGATTTTAAGGGTTATTATAGCATTGGTGTGTTTTCGTATTGCAGTGGGTACGGATTCACTGTTTTATTATTTTGTTTTAGGAGCAAAGGAAGCAGCCGAGGTAACTCATAGACACAGTGAAATGTTTGTCACTATTATGGATGAAGTAAGGAGACAGATTGGCTATACTATTCCTGAGGATAATGAAAATTAACCACACATTAAGACAAAAAAAAAATCTTTCAGGGCTTCAAAAGGACAGTTTCCTGTTGAAATTTTATAAGGAAAACACGCCTATACAAATATTTTGTAAATTTTATCTCCGGAAAAGGGAAACTTTTAAAATGAAAAATTGTGATATATTTCTACTTTCGGCTCAAAATATAGATTGTGGCACAGGTTGGAACCGCCGTTCTAACGTGTACCCACAATCTTTATTTTAGAGCAGAAATAAGAAAAATAAGTTCTTTTTAACCATGCAAGCCCCAGATTTACAATATAAAAGTGGGGTTCAAGGGGCTTAAATTTATATAGGCGTGTTTTCGTGATGATGATGATGATGATGATGATGATGATGATTTACCTCATTGGGCCGAAGGCTCCAGTGGAACCTATGGGATGGCAGTCCATCTCTCGTCCATTCACACCTTTAACTAGTTATACATGTATCACTGCAGTTCGCAGGCTAATCTAAAGCATTTCTCATTTATAGAATGCCTGCGGTGGAGGATTGATGGATCTTTTTTATGGCAAATGAATGAAAACGTTGGTTGCTATGACAACAACAAAATCCCACAGACTTACAATAAGAAACTGCCTGTAATCACCATAGCTTCTTCGGTCATAGCTGAGTCAGGTGCTCATCTGACTGGTTACCAGAAGGTCGTGGGTTCGATACCTGCTGGGGTCGGCAACATTCGTTCGTATAGTTTCATCTTAAAATCTTTTCTAAGGATCATTCTCTTCCGCTCTTTCAAGAAGGGTAGTTTCGGTCGAAAGAATTGACACTGTGTAATGGTAACCGCTTATGTATAAGCCTGCCTAGTAAAAGTGTGGTTAGGTATACTGACCGGCTCGATATCTCGAAATGGCCTAAATAGTGTTGAATGGGCTGCTAAATTCCAAACAACAAAACGAAAACACAGGTCCTTCAGTTTTAATTGGCTAACTTCGGAAACGGGCAAGGTTTGCTTATTAATCATAGGGTTAAGTTCCCTTGGTTGCTCATCACAAAACTTGACCCCCCCCCCTTAAACCCCACTTTTATATTGTAAAACTGGGGTCTATAGGGTAAACATTATTTTTCTTATTTCTGGCCAAAAACCTAGATTGTGGGTATTCGTTAGAACCTCTTCGAGGAGGCCGTTCTGACACGAGTAACACAATCTAGGTTTTTAGCAAAAATAAAAAAAATTTAGCTGAAAATCCTCATTTTTGGTGGTACAATTTTCAATATGTTTGAATGGGCGTGTTTTCTTAATGCGAAAATGCCTTTTCATCAGCATATGTCCTTTAGTTTCTATTGGTTCTTCCTGAAACTAAAATATCAGTAGGCTCGGGTTAATACCTAGGATAAGTGTGAAAAATGATACGGTCGGCATAATTAATCAAAGAGTTATGCCCCTTTGTTGCTGAAACTGCCTTGTCATCAGCATAAGCAATTAAGATCTGATCTTGTTCTACATATTAGTAGATTTGGTTTATAAGCTTGGATGAATTGGAAAACTGGCTAGGTAAACATATCGATCATAGAGCTGTGTCTCATGATTGATTAAACGCCTATTTTCATCCGCATAACCCCTTATTTTGTTCGGCTCTTCCTGAAACTTCCTTAACAGTAGGTAGGGGTTAAAAGCTCCGATGGGTTCAAAAACTGGCTTGGTCGACCTACTAATCCCCTTCATATTTTTGTCATTGCCATTAGCATAACTCCTATTATCATTATATCATCGTGAAGCTTAGATATAAGAAGGCTAGAGATCACTTAGGCTGTTCTGACGAGTAACCACATTAATGCATACGCTTGTAAGGGCCCCGCCCATTGGGGCTTGGATAAATTGATTGGGCTGCATAGTGCTTCTACGCAGAGCTGAAACTGACTGCACATGAGTACTGTTAAACTGCTTAGAGTAGAGGATCTAAGCTTGCCCGGGAGGTAAGAGTCGGACCGTCCATGCATATATTCCCTATTGGTTTCATTGAGCGGCAGGGCTTGATATGTCATTTCATCTTATTTTTGGGTAAAAGTCCCACAAAATTAGAAGCAATGTCTCCAAAATAATATATAAAGTGATGATGGCGACGTAAAACCTCAAATCAAACAAACAAAACAAAAGCATAGTGTTGTAAATCAAACTTCTGTCTATGTCAAGTGGGTTTACTATGCTATCCATCGCACATACTTTATAATGTGGTCAAAATAAGGTTTCGACGAAAGTATGTCACCGTGTTTTAAGCTTATGACTAAATATTCTGCACTGTATATTAACCGTTTGTACCAAGGGAAAACTGACCGGTTCAATATTACCTAAACAGAGTTGTCTGTGCCGTTAAACTACAAACAAAAAAACACTACCGTATTTTAAGGTTACTTCCAGACATGTGTTAGGAGAACAGATTGTCTTCTTTGATATGTTCTGTGAAAGGCATTTTTACATGAAAACTTGAGATGCTGTTCTTACGTATTCGCGAAAAAATATTGTTGGGGTGCGAACAATCTTTGTAGGGAGAAGAAATAAGAAAAATAGATACAATCAATGTAATCCCTACTTTTCATTTGTATAAAGTTTGGTTAATCAGGCTGTTCATTTCACTCACTGAATGGCAGCTGATTTTGTCACTTTTATACCGAATGGACTTGTGTGTTCCATAGTACAGGGCGTATCTATATCCAGATTATTATAAGATGCCCGATCTACCGAGTTTGTTTTATCTTTCTGAATGCAACGAGATCGAAATTTGGGTGTACTTTGTCTGGATTAAGAGATGCTAACTCGTCGCTGACGTGATGTCCACGAATGCTACAAAAGGTTGTTGTTGATGCTTTGGAGTTTAACTATTTATGCCATATCGATCCGGTCAGTTTACCTAAGCCAACATATCGTGGGAAGGCTTATACATATGTGGATAACCAGTACAGGGCACATTCTTTTGCTAGAAACTGACAACAATCCTACTTGAATGAGCAAGAGGAGAGGAAAGACCGTAGAAAAGATTTCATGATCAGTCTGCACGAAAGAGTGTTGCCAACCCGGTTGGTACTGAATCATCGACCTCCTGTTTAGCAGTCGGACACGCCACCGACTCAGCTATCGAGACCGGCTTCCTAAAATTGAGTATGTTCAAGATGCATACGTATATGCAATTTAACGAAAACCTGCCATTGCTGAATATGTAAAATCCATTCTTCGGATTCGCCAAATAAATATTGTTGTTTTGTACGAAGAAGAAAAAGGAAAAATAAATGCAACCATTGTAATCCCTACTTTTCTTTTGTACAAAGTTGGGTTGATCAGGCTGTTCATTTCACTGACTGAAACCTGTTGACTTGGCAATTGAATTTGACACTTTTATACCGAATTGACTTGTGTGTTCCATATTACAGGGCATGTCTATATCCAGATTAGTTTAAGATGTCTGATCTATGGAGTTTGTTTTATCTTTATGCATGCAACGAGATCAAACAAAAATCGTGTGTACTTTGTCTAGATTATGAGATGCTGACTCGCGCACGTGATGTCGACGATGGTACAAAAGGGTGTTGTTGATGTTTTGGAGTTTAACTATTTATGCCATATCGAGCCGGTCAGTTTACCTGAGCCCACTTTTCGTGAGAGAGCGAATACATAAGTGGATAACCAGTACAGTTCACAGTCTTGAAACTGACAACAGCCCTTCTTGAATTAGCGAAAGGGGGGGGGGTGGGGAATGACCATAGAAAATGTTTCATGAGCAGTCTGCACGAGAGTATTGCCAATCGAGTCCTCGACCTCCTGATCAGCAGTCAGACGCACAACCGACTGAGCTACCGAGGCCGGCTGCCAAAAATTGAGTATGTATATGCTTATGGAATTTAACGAAAACCTGTCATGGCTGAATGTATAAAATCCATTCTATGGCTGAAATTTGAATGTGTTTCTTATTTTTAATCTTTTTTTGTTGTTTAACACTGATAGAATGTCCCCACTGAGGTAACTCCATTGCATATACTTAGATAACACACTCATGTGGCATAGTATGTGTTTTTTTTTCTTCAGTGAGGCGGTTCTAACGAGTACCCACAACCTACATGTATGTCTTGGAGAAGAAATCAGAAAAATAATGTTTACCCCCATAAACCCCCGTTTTTCTATAAAAAGTGGGGTATACAGTGTGTTTATTTCACAGACGTGTTAACATGATGTTACACTGTAGCCTATGGGGAAATCTTATGTGCATTTATACCTGTATACAAATAGGTCTTAAAAAAACAAGGAAAACAAATAAATAATTTGCAACCAAAGACAGGTTCTTTCTTGACGAAGATGGAAGAGCTCGTTGGTTTGAACATAGTATAACCAAATGCAATTGCGAAAGATATTTATAATATAGAAACCTAAGATGAGGACCTATACCTAGATTTATGAACTGTCCAAGGGACATTGTCTGGACCCCTGGGCTGAAAAATGACCCAGAATGACGACACTGACGCGACAGAACTTGCAAAAAGGCTGATTTTCATCTTCGCCGGTCACACAGTTGTACCAAAACGCGGTGTCTGATCAGTATCTAATCCGTTTAGCTTAAAGGAAGTATATGCATTTTAGGGTTAAACGAAACAGTCTAAGACCCCACCCATACTACTCTCAGAGCCAAACGACCAAGCAGTGCTCTCAGTGCTTTGATTCACTCTGTGATGGCCCAGGAATCTCTAATCAGACTGAGCGGGTGCGCAGGCTGAACTGTGTCTTTCCCACTTGCATCTTTTTATGTGCACAGACTATCCTTGTTTCAATCTCTGTAATCGTTTGATTTTTATGTTCTCGGAGATGTTGCACTGACAATTTAGAAATCCTGCGTGCGGACTTAACAAATTACAGTAGAACTCCGATGGCTCGAACACCGATGGCTCGTTTACAATGACTGCGTCGAATCATTCTTGAGCCCCTAGGGAAATCCTCTACAAAAGAAAAAAGCGGGGGATAATTTCGCAGATGTTAGTCTTTTTATCTTGCAAATGTATGCTGTGTGTACTCATTAGAATCGCCATATGAGGCGATTTCTAATGAGTACACACAGCATACATTTTCATTATAGAACACCGAAAAGATGTACCAAATAGTATCTCGTTATGCCTCCTAACAGTAACCCTTGGTGGCTCGAACTACCCCTGTCTCGAACAGAATTTCGAGGGCCCAAAGGTGTTCGAGCCATTGAAGTTCCACTGTAATTGTCTAAACAACGACAGAACCAAGGGCGAAGATTGCGACCATGTGAAACTTTACAGGCCGTTCCAAGACGGTTCTACTGTCGTGGTGTTCGACTTTGTACTGCCAATATATATTTATTATGATAGCCGTTTGGCCATTTTGTGGGAAAGTAACTGTCCTTTTGGCTTTCCGCTTGTGACATTTTCATTATAGAAAGGATCTTACATGAGTGTTCATGTTTTATTGAATTTATTAAACGAGTTGAGGGAAAGGGATAAAATGCGAGGCTTTGTAGAGTTTCCTCAACGATTTAAATAAATTCAATAATGCACGAGTACGAATGCAAGATTCTATATATCATATGACATTTAAAACGCATTTTGTTTGCGATTATTTACAAAAAAAAATAATGTCATTATTCAACCATTAGTAAACGCGACGTTGTTAAGGACGTTGTACATGTAACCTTACGGAGTGTAACTATTTTGCATATTTAATCCACAAGTGGGTTATCGAATTTATTATATAGAGTTTATTTGGTTGTTTTGATCGATTACGGTGAAATAATTCACAAGTGTTCTAAGGCTTCGAGTAAAAAACGATGTGAGCGATAGCGAACGAGGTTTTTTACAGGAAAGCCTTAGAACACGAGTGAATTATTTCTCCGTAATCAATTAAAACAACAATATAAACTATTTATTACATTTCCATTCGTGTTTTACCTTTGGATTTGCAAATTCAACCGTTCTGATTTCCAACCTAAATCATTTCAGTCAGGGCATGGATTTCAGGGGGCGTGGTTTAGTTTAAAAATCAGTCGCCATCTGGTTTTCATTTCAATGCAAAAATTATCCTGTGCTTGAAATACAGGAAAGTAGAACTGTATTATCAAGAAAATCATACTTTATCTTCGTGTTGCAGGTCTTTCCTCAAAAACGTCAAATGGACGCGAAAATTGAAGTCTGATTTCTATGATTTTATCAGATTTTCCGCCAAACGTCAACTATTGTTATTGTTGTTACAAACGACGTCAGCAACGTCGCCTAGCAATTATGACGTCAAAAACGTTCGAAATGAAATAATTTACACTGTGAATTATAGATTTATAATTCACTGAGAAATCTCAGTAAATTACTACTTAAAATATTTAAGTATTTAAATTAATGCCCTTCCCGATTCGATTATTTCGACAGCTGAAGGTGCTGATGATTGTGTAGCTAAATTTACCTCTTTGGTTAGAGCTAGGGACTAACTTCCCACATCACAGGTCCTTGTGTATGAATGTCATTTGACGTGTCACCAGTAACAATTCTGATTCTGATTCTGATACTGAAAATGTAATAAATGGCATTATTACATTCTCAGCCGCGACGCAATGTGATAAAGTGAAGTTATTTTATGTTCGTGTTTCTTTCCCCTTTGATGGCTTAGATGGAAGGTGTAAGGCAATTGTATCGATTCATTACGAAAACACGCCTCTATACAAATACACTGCCATTTTAATGGCCAAAATTAGAAAATTTAAGATAAAAATTTGTGATATTTTTCTTATTTCTGCTCTAAACATAGATTGCGGGGGACTCGATAGAACCGCCTCGACGAGGCGGTTCTATCGAGTACCCACAATCTATGTTTTTGAGCAGAAATAATGACATTAATGTATACCCCCTACAACCCCAGTTTTACTATATAAAAGTGGGGTCATGAGGGTGGTCAAAATTATATAAGCCTGTTCTCGTAATGCCTTATCATTTAATTGCAAAGCCTTCAAACAATTTTGCATAAAGCAAACAGTTTGATCCTGATCAGACTGCTCGTAGAGTTAAACGAGACTGTCTTAGAGGAGCTGTCTGATCTGCGTCCACACAGTTTGCAACAATGGCTTTTAAAGCAACTGGCAAGTCGACAAAAAACCGACGACAGTTTTGTCGCGATTGGTTTGATTCATGATGACCAGAAATCGTGCGTGCGTGAGTGTTACGTCTAACCAACAACTAAGGTCATATGGAGACGGGACTTCGGTCCTAAAGACTCATCTGGAGAAGCCCGGAATCGAACCCAGAACACATGGTTTATGAGGCGAGTAGCTTGACCACTACACCAAATAGGCTTCTAAAAGTATATGGCCAGTTTATGATAGAGAAAATATAACAATGACAATAGCCCAACATATATTTTCTTTGTTTCCAGATTTCAAGGGCTTTCAAAACACAACAAAGATAGATTCAGGGTATAGCTGTATTAGTAACTTCAGAAAAACTAGTAAATATACACATGAAGCAATAAGCAACATTTGTCCAATGGCAGATGAAATTTGGCGATGTACTTTTTCAATAGGAACGGCTACAACTGACATCCATTGTATTTTATGTCATTTTCACAAGAATCACAAAAACACGCCTAGTATACTTTTGACCCCCTTTTAACCCCACTTTTATATAGTAAAACTGGGATTTATAGGGTTAAACCTTATTTTTCTAATTTCTGCTCTAAAATATGGATTGTGGATAATCGTTAGAACCGCCTCGATGAGCCGGTTCTAACGAGTATCCACAATCTATATTCTGAGCAGAAATAAGAAAAATATCACATATTTTTATCTTAAAATGTTCGTTTTTGGGCGGTTAAGTTTACAATGCATTAGTATAGGCGTGTTTTCGTAATGGAGGGTAACTGTAGTAAATTCGTTATGCTTTCTCGTAGACTAGCGACCCCTCTCAAATAGGGGTATGCACGTAAAGGGAAATCAATTTCTCCTCGGAAGCAAACTCTTTCCTTTATGAGAAGATCGAGAAGATCCCTATTGATAGGACAGTAAAACGGTTTTGAAAGGGATGCCTTAAGAGAAAGGGGTATCTATCTCCTTTAACTGCAATGTGTCGGGGAAAAAAAAGGTTTACCGACCCTTTTTACTTGGAAACCCGCTAACCCATTTTGTACCGGAAACCCCAAAACGGGCAGTTGCCAAAGAGTGCAGGCCCAGATCAGATGCCGCAGAACGCGGCGTCTGATCAGGGCCTCCACTGTTTCCTTAAAGTTCAGTCATTTTCAAAATACATTTTGATGAAAACACCTGTCACCACTAAATTTTGAAATGGACTCCTGCTATATATAAGGTGGAAGATTTCATTTGGTACAAAAAGGGTTAAAAGAACATAGGTAGACAACAGCGCAGACCCGGATCAGACACAACATGATGCAGTGTCTCAACCGGATCTACACTGTTTGCTAACAGGATTTTGCCATCTAAAATAGAATGAAAAAAGAAAAGTAGATAGACCTGATACCCCTTAAATATAAAGTGGACCTATCCTATATGTAATAATGAAAGAGACCACCAGTATAAATACGGTTAATAGCCATCCACCGAAGATTCAGGTCTTGGGTTTATATTGGCCTGCGGGTTTTGTATGGCTTTAACAAGTCTGCGCAGTGAATACCTTAGTAACTCGACAGATCGAGAGAACATGGTCAAGAGAAAAAGAACTTCGGCTATATTGAATTAGGATAGCACACTTGTGTGACTTCATTACGAAAAACACGCCTATACAAATACATTGTAAACTTCAAAATCGATTTTTGAGATGAAAACTTGTGATAAAAAATAAAGTACATCTCTGTAAACCCAAGTTTTATTATGTAAAAGTGGGGTTCATAGGGGTCAAAATGGTATAAGCATGTTTTTGTGATGTATTGCAATTAACATGTCTATACAAAACTGACATTTTCTGTCAAAATTTGTATTTTTTATCATTTGAACTCCAACCATAGGTTGTGGGTAGTCGTTAGAACCGCCTCATCGAGGTGGTTCTAACGAGTTACCACAACCTTTGTTTTCGATGTAAATAAAGAAAGTATATACTCTTATAAACCTAAGAATTGTATATATAAAGTAGGGTTATGAGAGCTGTTCATTTCATGCACTTGTTAATGTGATGCAAAGTTATTGCAATGAAAATGCTGAATATCACGTTTTAGACGTTTTGAATTAAAACTCTCCAAATTCTGCTTTACAGAGAAAAGTGTTGTTTGTAGAATCGAACAAAACAACAAAAACACCACGAAAAAAAAAACACGAAAATGCCAGTTGACCTCATAAATATAACGCAGTCATTTTATCCAAGCTGCTACTCTGTCATTTTGTTTCTTTTCCCTTTTTAACCCATTTCAGTACCAGAAACCCCTAAAGGGGTACCTTTGGCAAACAGTGATGGGCCCAGACCAGACGCCGCAGAACACGGCGTCTGATCAGGGCCTCCGCTGTTTGCAAAAAGTTCAGCCATTTTCCAAATAAATTTTGAAAAAACAAAACAAAAAAAAAACACAACCTTTCACCCCTAAAGTTTGAAATGGACTCCTGCTATATATAAGGAGGAATATTCCATTTGGTTCAAAAAGGGTTAATGTAAGTTTTCTGAGGGCCGAATTACACTTTTAATTTATTCATGGTCTTCACTGATGATGCAAATTGTGTTATATTTGGCAAATAAACGATCTGATATTTCTGAATGATAAATGTGTTTTCTGTTTCATCTTTGACTTTATTGCTAGATAAAATCATACTACCAAAGTTCAGTTGCTGTGAATTATTTTCGGTATTTTATACTTGGTTCTGAGATTTTCGACAAAACGCCCATGTGCTAACTTGAATGGCGTCTTGCAGATCTATAGAAAGGGTTTTTTTTCTGATGATATGTTTTTTTTTAAGTTATTTTACTGATTTCTTGTCCAAACATAGAACGTTGTTGCTCATTAGAACCGGCTAATCGGGGCGATTCCAACGAGTACCCAAAACCTATGTTTCCGAGTAAAAATGAGGAAAAAAATAGCATGTACCTCTGCTAACTTCGTTTTGTCTGTATAAAGTGGGGCTAGAGAGATGTTCCTTATTTTCTATTTCAAACCACTTAAAGATGTATAATCTGATTTTACGTTCAGATTTCTATGCCAGGCAATCCTGAATTATGACAGTCAGTCCAAGTCGTGTGTATATTAAAAGGCTTTATTGTGAGATATTCGGCACTTATTCATATGGCATGCTGGTGCGTCCTTCGCCATATGAACCTTGTGCCGAATATTTAAGAAATATTTCGGCTCTAGCTGTGATTTACTGGGTGATCAATCACTGTTTGGAGGTCCAGCGCGTATCGCGCGTGATTTGTCTACTTACAACTGACTGACAAACAACAGTGTTTTATCACTCGATAAATCACGGACCTAGAGCTGATCTATTTCGGTTCTAACACATAAAAAGTCGGCAAAAAATGCTATTGATTCCTACAGAGTCTGCCCTTCAGATTCTGCCTATCTTCCGCCATTATTTAAAGGAATTCTGCCAATATAACTCACTGTATCACATGCGTTTACCTGTTTTCATAACATGTGATACAAGAAAAACACCTTACACCACCATCTAACGTCAAGGTAACAATGAATTATGTCATGAAACCTGAAAAGGAGGGTCTTCGCGTAGCGCTCATTCGCCCAGTGATTTATCACTGAATATATCACTAGATTTTACTATTGGTATTATAGGCCGGCTGTGTTAGAATTCTGGTCGCCTGTATAGCCAATAGTTAAATCCGGTAATATATTGAGTGACAAATCACTAGATGAGAACAGCCGTCAGTAAATGACGTTTTGCGACGTCAACGATCGTTTTCTTGACGTTAGACGGAGTGAATAAAGTACGTTACAAACACAGGTAACTGCATGTGTTACAGACAAACATGTTCGCGGGATTTCTTCGAACAATGGCGGAATGTTCAGAGAATATGAAGGACACAACAGCATTTAGTCGACTTTCAGTGTGTTAAAATCGAAATAGATCTTTTTATTGCGTGATTTGTTCGGTAATAGGGCCTATATCACAGTTTGTCGGTCAGCTGAAAGTAGATAAATCACTCGCGCTATATATTGCTCAACAAATCACTGCAAGAGCTGATCTTTTTCTTAAATATAAAGTCCGTAACCAATAATTACTTTTAGAGACAACCTCAGTAGCTGATTAAGGGAAATCGAATTATTTCCTTAAAGTGAAGATCCTTTTCGAGAGAGATCCTTTTTGAGAGGGACTAAGTTTAAAAGAAAGTGAATAGAAAATAACGAAATGTGTCTCCTTGTAATAAATGACGAAAAACAAGTCAGGTGGATCCGAATCTGGATCCGCAATTGTTTACATGGCTCTTGCTTTGGGTAGCATTTCACTAAATACTGGAAGGTGCCGGGTTTATCACTTTGGGGCGGAGCTTTTAGTTGCGTTCTAAATACAGACTTGCTTCCATTGGATATATATCCATTGTTTTATTTCAATGTGAGAAAATAATAGGCATAAAGGACTAAAATGATGCATGATTTATAAATATATCTGCAAGCTCAAAGAAATGTTTGCTGATTTTATATGGTCACCCCTCCCTTAAAAATGTTGGTTTGTATTTACTCCGTTCTAGTAGGTAAACAAACATGGTTGACTGTAACTTGAAAAGGAGCTGATCAACATGTGGATTTCTTCTCAGTTACGTGTTGGGCTAGGGTGGCTCTATAAACAAGTAAGGTTTTTAAAGTTTTGTATGTTTAGTTTTTGTGGAAGCTGGTAAAAGGTTACTATTGTCGCCTATGGAAAACATTTAGTGGAAAGCTCCCTATAGCAAATGTCAGCAGCACTGTTCTGTTTTCAGTCATTACATACTATTTCCACACATTTGTAGGTTCTGTCCAATTCTGTTTCATAAAAGGTATCTTTATGGCATGTATTTTGCCATAGATACTGTAAAAAATGTGATGGTAGTGCTAGTTTAGGTCTAACTGGATGTATTTGATGCTTTTTTTGCCTCTGATCTATGTTCTTGGGATTTGGGGGGGGGGGGGTTTACTTTAAAGCCATGTAAATCAGTTTTTATTGATGTTTTTGGAAAGGAGACTTGCAGTAATTGTATTTGCGCAAACACAAGAAAGAATCTATTCCATCTGGATGGCCCCCGCCCATAGGGGTTAGAAGAAATATATGGGCTGCATGATGCTTCCACGCAGAGCTGAATCCGGCCCGCACACTAGTACTGGTAAACCGCTTAGAGGATCTAAGCCTGTCCAGGAACCGCGGTGCGAGGCGGACCGTCCATGCTAATAAACCCTATTGGTTTCATTGGGCGACAGGACTTGAGATGTCATTTCATCTCAATGTCGGGTAAAAGTCCCACAAGGGAAGCGACGCCTCCAAAATGACCTTTACAGTGTTGACGGGGACGTAAAACCTCAAATCAAACAAACAAACAAAAATCCATCTGGAATATAAGAGTAAGGTTTCACGGCACTAGGACTATGTCTCAAACCAAAGCAAAACTTCAAAATTGTCTCTCCGAAACAGCCCACTGCAATATCCGGATAAGTTCTCTCATCCGTTATAAGTTCTAATTTATTGTATTCATGTAAAAGGATGTGAACATATATATTCAGTTATTCCTCATGACATTAAGGCATTTATAAACATTTTCTTGGCAGTTTTGTCCTCAAAATATCCTCAAACTGCCATTTTTTACTTTAAATAGGGGGTGTATGTGTGAAAACAGTCATAAAATGAGTATTGGTGCTATTTAGGCATACTTCTGTGCATTTTAGGATTGAATTGTTCCATAGACATTGGGGACCACTGATGCAAGCCGGTGTCTGGGTTCCAAGCCAGAAAAAGATAAACTTTACGCTTTTCAAAAACTATGGTTTGTTCGGCTTTCATTGTTGAATCTGAAAGCGATAACTTTTTCGCAAACTTGAAAGATTCTTTTATTATGCATGACTAAATTATTAGATATGACCTAAATTTCTATTTGGCAATTCTTTTGATGCATCATAAAGAAAATAAGGGTTTGGTATAGGTAGCATTGCACTAAATACTGGGAGGTGCCGGGTTCTATCACTTTGGGACCGAGCTTTTAGTTGTGTTCTAAATACCAGACTTGCTTCCATTGGATATATATCCCATGTTATTTCAATGTGAGAAAATGATAGGTATAAGGGACTAAAATGATGCATGTTTTATAAATATATTTACAAGCTCAAAGAAATTTTTGCTGCTTGCATATGGTCACCCCTCCTTTAAAAATGTTGGTTTGTATTTACTCCGTTCAAGTAGGTAAACAAACATGGTTGACTGTAGCTTGGAAAGGAGCTGATCAACATGTGGATTTTTTCTCATTAACTTGTTGGGCTAGGGTGGCTCTATAAACAAGTAAGGTTTAAACAGTTTTGTATGTGTAGTTTTTGTGGGAGCAGGTAAAAGGTTACTATTGTCGCCTATGGAAAACATTTAGTGGAAAGCGCCCTTTGTTTGCTTCTGGGTCCTCCATTGTTACTAAGGAGGACAACTTTCAAGAGCTTCTGTTTTCTTTCCTGAAAACGGAACCCTTCTGATTAAGGATTTAATCAAAGAGAAACTAATTGCTCCTTTTACGTTGAGAGGACCCTACTGTTTAGAAAAATACAGTTTTGACAGTGTTGGAAATTAACCATACTTCTTATGTTTAACCCTTTGTGTACCAAATGAAACCTTTCTTCTTATATATAGCAGGAGTCCATTTCAAAATGAAGGGATGTCAGGTTGTGTTTTCTTAAAACAAAATCGGAAAATGTTGAACTTTTAGCAAACAGTGGAGGCCCTGATCAGACGCCGCGTTCTGTGGCGTCTGATCTGGGCCTGCACTGTTTGCCAGGGTACCCGTTTTGAGTTATCTGGTACAAAATGGGTTAAGCTACGCTAGTAGCTGGTCGTCCCGGGAACTCATTATTCTGCTCGTCCAGTACCGGGCAGCGGAAATGCTAGTCGTCCCGTAGTTTAAAATCATAAGGAATATATTTTAACAGTAGTTTTATTTTTAACATCGATGCCCAAACGCTTCAGGATATCCATAGATAGTGGTAACGGTGATTGTGGTGACTTCGCGCTTGATTCTCACAGCTAATGCCGAGATCTGAAAAAAATAATAAAAGCACCGATAGTAGAGAAGAGACTGCTAGTAGCATTGCACTTAATACTGGGAGGTGCCGGGTTTTATCACTTGTGGACCCAGCTTTTAGTTGCGTTCTAAATACCAGACTTGCTTCCATTGGATATGTATCCCATGTTTAATTTCAATGTGAGAAAATGATAGGTATAAGGGACTAAAATGATGCATGTTTTATAAATGTTTCTGCAAGCTCAAAGAAATTTTTGCTGATTTTATATATGGTCACCCCTCCTTTAAAAATGTTGGTTTGTATTTACTCCGTTCTAGTAGGTAAACAAACATGGTTCACTGTAACTTGAAAAGAGCAGTTTAACATGTGGATTTTTCTCATTAACGTGTTGGGCTAGGATGGCTCTATAAACAAGTCAGGTTTGAACAAGTAAGTAAGTAATCATTGTCTCCACTTCTATTTTGAAAAGTTTTGTATGTGTAGTTTTTGTGGGAGCAGGTAAAAGGTTACTTTTGTCGCCTATGGAAAACATTCAGTGGAAAGCTCCCTACTATATGTTCTTCAAATGCATATGCACAGCCAACAAATATGGCCAGACGCATGAGTTCTTGCATCAGTGAATCTAACTCTGGATCTGTTATGTGTATGCGAGTAGACAGGACAAAGCCTTGGCTACTCGACCGTGCGATAATTCCCTATTTGCAATGAGCTGGCTGAAATAAATAAATAAATAAATAAATAAATAAATAAATAAATAAATAAATAAATAACAGTTTCACGAAAACTGTCATATAGAGAAATCATCTTCAGTTAACAAAAGTAATCTCCCCTGTTTGCCTACGTAAATTTGTCAAGCACAATAAAACACATTTATTTCCCTTGCCACTTACTGATCTTATTGAAAAATTGAAGTGAAGACAATGATCAGGAATCGATACAATTAACCCACAGCTCCCATCAGAGACACCAACGGAAAGAAACACAAACATGAAACAATTAGACAAAAATGGAAACATCACTAGCGGAAAGCCAAAAGGACAGTTACTTTCCAACACTATCCAAAACAAAATAATATAAGCTATACACACACTCAAAGACTAGCCATAACAAAAATAAACCACGACAGAAGAACCGCCTTGGAACGGTCAGTGAAACGAATTCCACTGGGTGTGGGGGGGGGGGGGCATTAAATCGATTTAACGTGGCCACAATCCTCGCCCTTACTTCCGTCGCGATTTAGACAAATAACTTGTTCAGTCCGCATGATGCCTCCAAACTCATCAGTGCAACATCTCCGTGAACACTAAAATCAATCAACCACAGAGATGAAACAACGGCGAGGACTCAACAGCAAGAAACCACTAAAATGCTGTAGCAAAAGAAAACCAACAGTCAGATTCCGATGGGCCCAACCAGAGACAGAGCATCAGGCACCAACCGACATTACATAAAATTAGATTCTCTCTAATTCTCAGTAAGCCTGTACGATGGAACCGTCATAGAATCTAAGACCCACCGGCGAGCAATTAAAGAGGGAAGCATAGTTGTTAACCGTGATTGGGTTAACTACCATGCATGCAGTCTCTCTTATAACATTTATGTTGTACCCAATCTTTTTATATCGAAGAATGATTTTACGATATCGGGTACTGAAGTCATTGCAATTATATTTTTTTCTGAACTTATGTCCTAAGTCACCATAAAATTCGGGTTCCGAGAAGAGATTTAAGTCCAATATTGAGTTTTGAAATTAAATCGGAATGGCGTCTATAAAATTCTGAAAACCGTTGTCTCACCTCTGTGGTTCTTTGATATTTTGTGTTCACGGAGATGTTGCACTGATGAGTTAGGAGGCCTTCATGCGGACTGAACAAATTATTTGTCTAAATCGCGACGGAAGTAAGTGCGAGGATTGTGGCCACGTAAAATCGATTTAAGCCACCCAGTGGAAATCTTTCCACTGACCGTTCCAAGGCGGTTCTTCTGTGGCGATTTATTTATGTTGTTGTTTGTTACTTAATGTGTGTATCACTTGTGTCTTTTAATTTTGGATGGCCATATGGCCATTTTGTGGGAAAGTAACTGTCCTTATGGCCTTCCTTTGTTTAGGTTTCCATTATGGTCTGGTCGCTTAATGTTTGTATTTCTTTCCCTTTGGTGTCTTTGATGGGTGGAGTAAGTTAATTGTATCGATTCCTGATCTTTGTTTTACTTCTACTTTTTATTTATTTACTTGGTGGCTGAATGACAAATGTGGTCATCAACTAAAGCCCCCTCCACAGCCAAAGGATGCAGTTCATAGGCCTTAGTACCACCAAGTGTTCTTGCTGAAGAGTGTTAACATAGTGGAGCCGTCAAACAACGACAGCCTTATCTGCTGGTGACAATACAAATTTCTAAAGAAACTCTTGAAAACCTAGTTTTAGGTTTCGGAGGTAATAAGTTCGTATTTTGAGAGTAGAAAGAAATGCCTTTGTTCACTAGTTTCAGAATGCTAAGTTTCCATTCTTTAGGAGCTTTATGCTCAACATACTCTCGTTTACACCATCGATTACCAAATTCATTCAAGGCAGCAGCGATTTTATCTCTACACTTATTGAAATCAATTTTAGATTTTTGCGACTTTTAGACTTCGGTACACAAAGCGTGTTGGAAACGCAGATTGGGCCATATAGGGAAGCAATTTCAACCTTACTCATTTTTCTGAAAATTAAATCAGTGTTAAGACTTGAATGTAGTCAACATAAAAAACTTATAATAGAAACTTGTGAACACAGAATGATACGCATTAATGGCATGAAAATGCCATTCTATGCATTTCGCATTAATTTCTCCGATAATTAGATAGCAGTATACCATTGAAAATCTGAAACACCAGGGAAGCAACAAATATTATTCAAATTTTTACAAAAAAAGATATCATCTTGAAGGGCAAAGACTGTTTTTTAATGTAAACACTTATACTTTTGTGTCACTTTCCAGGAAAAAGAAATATATTAAATCAAATGTAGTGGCTGCATACATTTTAGTGCATTTTGTCAGGTAGCAGTCTCCAACTAGGTGTCAAATAAATCGATAACTCTCATGACTAACAAGGGGTTTTCATATGCTGTAAGTATGTTGTTGTTTTTTTTTCAGACTGTTAGTGCCCGTTAGGACCCCACTTGCCTCATGGAGGCAATCTTTGTTTGTGATCCAAAATAAGGAATTGAAACAGGTATACTTCACTTTTCTTTTTACATGAGTGGACAATACACATAATTGAATATTTGACATGAACATTGTAAGTGTGAAACCAGGAGTCTTGGTATTAACTCCTTCCTGAATTACCAAAGTCCAAAGTAAAAGAAAAACTATTGCAAATCCAACTTTGTAAAGTTCTTTTCAAACATGGTTTCTGGGTACCAGCTCCCGGTACATAGCAGAAATGCATTTCTATTTTCTCCTATAATTCTGAAAGAGCATTTGCCGGTTACTTGAGAAAAAGTATTCTGTACTTAGAAGGACTCCTCGTAAATCAGCTGCTAGGTTGACTGACTGACTGACTGACTCCATATGGTCCGAACATGCTGACTTGGTCCATAAGGGGAATGGGAACACCTTCAATGGGAAGCAACTCCTGCAAAAGTAGTTTTGTCTCTCATATCAATAGGAGTCAACTCTTACGAAAGGAAAGAACTTTCTCCTGAGGAGCAAATACTTTCCTTTAAGAGAAGACCCCTTATTCAGTGGGACAAGGCTTATAGAAAAGCAAACAGGAAGTCCCGAAAGTTGTTTCCCGGCTTTGAAAAACGGCGGAAAATTCTGCCAGGTCAAACTCCAAACAAGTTTGTACATGTATCTCTAAAGGTCTAGGAGAAGTTACCTGGTAATACGGACGGACAGTGAAGACGCTTACAATATCCTTCCTTTTCCCTCGAAAAGCGTGAGGTTGATAAGGATAATATTTGTCTTGAATTCATATGCTATATCCTGGCCGGCACCAGTAGCTCAGTCGGATGCGCGTCGAACTGGTGATCAGACGATCGCGGGTTTGATACCTACTGGGTCGGGCAATAGTTTTTCGTTGTGACTGATCACGGTCATGAAATCTTTTCTACGGTGATCGTCTCCCTTTAAGAAGGACAATTGTCAGCTATTGGTGAACGAATGTGCAGTTTACTGGTGAATCGCTTATACATAAGCTACCCAGGAAAAGTGTCGTTTAACTAGTCTAACCGGTTAGATATGACATAAATAGTGTTGACTGGGCTGTTAAACTCCAAAACAAAGAAATATGCCGAATCTTCGAACACCTCGCTGCAAGATTAGATGTTATCACGATTGCCTGCCAGCAGCGAGGTGTTGAGAATTGTTTCAAGATTCACAATAGCTGCCATTAACTCGCTTTGATTTTCTACGAAATGGTTGATTGTATCTGTGCTAAGCAGTGGCGAAGCTAGAACAAAGATGTTATGATACACAAGAAGAATCATCTTTCTCCTATTTCCATTACGCTAAAACACCCGTGCTGCATAGTGCATTTTTTCACATCTCCAAAACGGCTACTTTTCGGATGAAAATCCATGATATTTTTCTTATTTATGCTGCAAACATAGGTTGTGAGTGCTCGTTAGAACCGCCTCAATGAGGCGGTTCTAACGAGTACCCACAACCTATGTCTTGGAGTAAAAATAAGAAAAATAGTGTCAACCCCAGTTTTCTCTATACAAAGTGGGGTGTAAGGGGGGTGTTCAGTTCACGGACTTGTGCACGTGATTGGAGGTTACTCTTAAGGGATAGACTTTGTTTCCGAGGTGGGTGGAGGCAAATTTATTCCATTATGAGCAGCCTCCATTAGGATCATTACGAAAACACGCCTAATCAAATATACTGATAAAATTTTATCAACAAAAAATGTTATTTTTTTTTTCAGATAAAAATCCTGATATTGTTCATATTTCTGCTCAAAACATAGACTGTGGGTACTCGATAGAACCGCCTCGATGAGGCGGTTCTAGCGGGAACCGACAATCTATGTTTTTTGTGTTTTTTTTTTTTCAGAAATAAGAAAAATAATGTATACCCTGTAAACCCAAGTTTTACTATATAAAAGTGGGATTGAAGGGGGCAAAATTATTTAGGTGTGTTTTCGTGATGTAACACACCAGTGCGACATTGTGCATTTTCACACCTCCAAAATGGCTGCTTTTCTGATGAAAACCCGTGATTGTTTTCTTATTTATACAGCAAAAATATGAGGCGGTGGCGGTAACAAGTACCCACAACCGATGTTTTGAAGCAGAGACAAGAAAAAATAGGTATATCCCCATATGTACTTGATTTCTCTAAAAATTGGGTTTAGCGAGGTATTCATTTCACGGACTTAATTGGTCACTTGATGTACAAGTACAATGCAGTTATCTGTCCGGGATTTCTCTTTACTGCTGGTATATATAGTTGTGTGAGGTTGGCACTGCGATCTGAGATCTGAATTCAACTCTGAATTGGATGTTGAAGGATTCCTGTTATGTCTAATCCAGAGCCAGCCCAGCAATACAGAGTTGAACATTACGAAAACACGCCTATACAAATACATTGTGACCTTTATTGCCGAAAAAATGAAAATTTTAAGATGAAAAATTGTGATATTTTTCTTATTTCTGCTTAAAATATAGATTGTTGGTACTCGTTAGAACCGCCTCATCGAGGCATTTCTAACAAGTATCCACAATCTATATTTTACAGTAGAAATAAGAAAAACAAGATTTACCCCTGTAAACCCCAGTTTTACTATATAAAAGTGGAGTCCAAGGGGGTCAAAATTATACAGGCGTGTTTTCGTGATGCAGAGTCAACTTCACACAACTGATATTTTACATTATACACATGCGTCATATGCGTAATGGGCGTTACGCTTGAGCCATGGCGTAGACTGTCACCCCTATTAGCACCCATTTCGGCATACCTTAAAACTTCAATATGTATGTTTACCAGTGGTGTTGGTAATCATCATTATCAAGCAGGAAACCAGTTCTGTCAACAGCAACTGCCTGTATATCAGGTTCCATGTAGGTTTTCGGTAATCCTGACAAAGCTGGTCTTTCCGCCCTCTTCTTGCCTCTGTATTTGAGAATACATCATGTCAAACATATAAACTGTACTACAACTTTTCATTTCAATAGGAATGACATTTTTTCTGATGAAAATATATTTGAGCCAAACGAATACCCACAGCACAATAAGACGGTCCCAGCCCATCGGGGCTTGAAGAAACAGATCGGGCTGCATGATGCTTCCACGCAACCGCATATGATTATTGGTAAATTGCTTAGAGGATCTAAGCCTGCCCTGGAAAAGTGTTGTGAGTTGGACCGTTCATGCATATAAACCCTATTGGTTTCGTAGGGCGGCAGGGCTTGAGGTGTAATTTCATCTCAATATCGGGTAAAAGTCCCACAAAACTGGAAGCAACGTCTCCAAAATGACGTATACAGTATTGACGGGGACGGCAAACCTCAAATCAAACAAACAAACAAACAGCACAGTAAGACAAACGTTCATTGTTGTGTTTTCCCACACAGGTTTGCTCTGATCCGGAGCACACCGCATTTGAGCTAATGATTCCTATAAGTATGGTAAAATTCCGATATTAACACCACCTTTTAGAACTGTTTAAAAGTGGTCTTTAAGACCACTTTTGAACAGTTCTAAAGTTGGTCTCTGTCACTAGCTGTAGAAAACAGACAGAAAATAAACTGATATTTTTTTTTTAAGAAATAGCCTTATCTTAGCATGTCTGGATAGCGGAATATTACTGTATATGAAAGCATGAATGGAGAAGCGTAAGAGATTTTAAGCCTTTCAAATTGTGTTCAAAATATTTGATTTTATGGCTTCATTTAAAAGCAATCGTTGTCATTTATAAATAAACCAATTAAGTTACATTCCGCTCTTCCCACGAGAAAAAAGGTCATTGGTTAATATACATATATCTGTTGAATCAAAGACCTTAGACAATGATTCTTAAACAAAAGTTCTGAGCTTTCAGCAAGTTTCATAACCTTCATTTAGAATATTATAACCTGTTACCAATTCCGCAGAAAAAAAGATGAGAATTACCATTCGTGGCCATACGATATATATAGTATCTAACATGAACACGTGTATTGTTAAATTTACAAAAGGAATAAAATCCCTTTTCCCCAACGAGTTCAGTTTTAATAATGCAGGATTGCATTTAAAACGCATTGTATTCACGATATTCCGTCATTATAGTAAACGCGAGAACTTTTCGCACATAGTGAACTTAGCCATTTTTAAGCTTCAGTTGATATACGTTAGGTACCTCTTGTCATCGCAACTCCTCTTACAGTTTTATAATGATCATTTTGAAACTTTGTTTGTGTTTTTGCTATGGTATGAGGATGTGCATGTGGTTTGGACTTTATGTCGGGGTCATTTTTTATCTCTTTTTCCACATTGTGAACTTAGTCAGTTTTTTACCTCACATTTATAGGCTATGGATTCTTCTCAAAGCCCTATATTCATTTCTTCTGCCTTAAATAAACTTTTATTTTTTGTGTGGGGCAGGTGGGGAGCAGGTGCGACATCAACTTCACCGATTCGGAAGTTGAATCTCTGGTTTTTTGGTTTGGGTTTTACGGCCCTTTCAAGATTATTTCAATCATATCGAGCCGATCGTCAATCAGAGGTGGGCGAAAACCGGAGTACCCGGAGAAAAAACATATGACCTTCCGTTGCAGAACTTGGCGTCTCACATGTGACCCGAGCGAGGCTCGAACCCACAGCGGTGAGAGACTTAATGATTAAGAGTGAGCGCTCTTATCCACTAGGCCACGGAGGCCCGTAAAATATGCAAGATGAAACAAAATCAACTCAACGAAGAGACCTTTCTTGCAATAAGAAAAAAATGGCCTTAGGATTCATTGTAGGACTCCAATAACCTACCGCACACGTGACGTTATAAAGTTGAGCTGACGTTGACTGACGTTGTCTTCATGTTGTATGCCTACTTGGGTGCGATATTAGATTTACCCTGCATCTCGGACCCGTCAATCTCAGTATTGCTGGACCCGACATCACGAAGGCTTTGATTATCAGACTAGTAGCTAGTCTAGCAGAAACATTAGCTTATCATCACGAAAACACGCCTATATAATTTTGACCTCTTAGAATCCCACTTTTATATAGTAAAACGGGTTTACAGGGGTAAACCTTATCATGTTCCAACGATTACCCACAATCTATATTTTGAGCAGAAATAAAAAATATGGCATTTTTTTATCTTAAAATTTTCTTTTTTTTTTCGGCGATAAAGGTTACAATGTATTTGTATAGGCGTGTTTTCGTAATGAACTTGTATGTTCCCGTGCAGCAGCAAAACTGAAAGTGCACCCACATTTGTAATATAACGGTAGGTGTGAATTTCATTATCTTTTACAGAGAAAGTTGTGACGAACACAATGTCTGATTACATTCTGACACATTCTACGTGTCTACAGAAGCAAAGTGCAACGTCATAAGCTAAAGACGAAAGATTGACATTGAAAGTCAGGGAGTCTTCTGATGGGCTATACAAATGTGGGAAGAAATTGGTTTTGAGTAGCACGCATTGTAGATCCGTAAGAAAACACGCCTATACAAATATAGCGTTAATTTTACAACCGAAAAAAAAAGAAGAAAATTTTAAGATGAAAAATTCTGATATTTTTCTAATTTCTGCTGAAAATATATAATGGGTACACGTTAGAACCATCTCATCGAGGCGGTTCGAACGATTACCACTAACCAGAAATAAGTAAAATAAGGAAACTAATGTATTTTCTCGAATTCTCTCTTAGGGCTTGAGATGTCATCATTTCATCTCAACGTCGGGTAAAAGTCCCACAAAATTAGAAGCAACGTCTCCAAAATGACCTTTACAGTGTTGACGGGGACGTTAAACCCCAAATCAGACAGAGTCAGAGTCTTTCTTTTCGTCTTTACCGCCGAAGTGAACAAAATACTTCCCGGTATACACGCCAGATTTGCAGAATGAAAGCTTGCACAGTTATCATGGTTTTAAACTTGCCATCACGAAAACACGCCCATACAGTTTTGACCATCTTAAATCCCACATTTATATAGTAAATTTTGGGTTTACAGGGGTATACATTTTTGTCTTATTTTTGAGCAGAAAGATTTTTAATCTAAAAATTTTCATATTGTGGTGGCAAAATTTTCAGGGTTTTTTTTTTTTTTTTTTTGTAATATACAGGGCAAAAGAAGGACCCGAAGGACGACCTACTTTATGACATTCATCCCTGCAAAAAACGATGCCATTGGAGTGTGTTCGGACGCCGACCTTTTATCACCGCTGCCGGGGATCGAACCAGAGCCATCTAGCATCAGAGACAAAAGCACTTACCACTGAGCTATTACGCCCCTATATCATCACCACGCAAACATGCCGTTATAAGTTTGACCCCTTGAACCCCACTTTCATATAGTAAAAGTGTGGTTTACAGGGGTAAACCTTATTTTTTCTTATTTCTGTTCTAAAATATAGATTGTAGTTCTAACGTGTGCCAACAATCATTATTTTGGGTAGAAATAAGAAAAATATCACAATTTTTCATCTTAAATTTTTCATTTTTACGGCGGTAAAATTTACAATGTATTTGAATGGCCGTGTCACGTCTCGTAATGTAGAGTGAGGTTTACCAGGGTATACATTGCGTGGACTTGTTAATTAAGTTTTTAACCTGAACACAATGAAAAGTGGTGAACGCGAGCTTATTAAACCATTTTTTTGTCGAGTGTTAGTCATTATTTGTCTGTGATTAGCTCAGCCTGCGCATCAGCATTTTTATGTGTGCTGCTTGGAAGGCATCACGTGAACAAGTGCGTGAAATGAACACCCAAAAAACCCCACTTTATATAGAGAAAACTGGGGTTTACAGGGGTGTACATTATTTTGCCTATTTCTGCTCCTAGACATAGGTTGTGGGTACTCGGTAGAACCGCCTCAATGAGGCGGTTCTAACGAGCAGCCACATCCTATGTTTGAAGTACAAATAAGAAAAATATAACAAATTTTCATCGGAAAAGTAGCCTTTTTTGAGATATGAAAGAATGCACTATGTCGCAGGTGGGTGTTATCATAATGAGTACAATACCTCTAGTTTTAATAACGAAAAATTTTCAAGACCCTTTTAATGCTTAAAAACAGAGCAGGATGTTCTGTGTAGTGGTCGCTAACCCTAGAGAGAGAGAGAGACAGACAGAGAGAGACAGAGAGAGAGAGAGAGAGAGAGAGAGAGAGAGAGAGAGAGAGAGAGAGAGAGAGACAGAGAGAGAGAGAGAGAGAGACAGACAGAGAGACAGAGAGAGAGAGAGAGACAGAGAGAGAGAGACAGAGAGAGAGAGAGAGAGAGAGAGACAGAGAGAGAGAGAGATAGAGAGAGAGACAGAGAGAGAGAGAGAGAGAGAGAGAGAGAGATAGAGAGAGAGAGGAGAGATAGACAGAGAGACAGAGAGAGAGAGAGAGACAGACAGAGAGAGAGAGACAGAGAGTATTTCGTGATGACGCTCATACGATAAAGAGATATACAGTAAAATTCCTTTATTAAGACCAACATTGGGACTTTTCAAAAGTGGTCTTTAAGACCACTTTTGGACAGTCCCAAAGGTGGTCCATGACCAGAGGGCACGGTATGCAGAAAACACAACGAAATAATAACTGCAACCTACTAAATAAGGTTTCTAAAGCGGAATTATAGTCTTTATTTTTGGTGGTCTTAACAGAGGAATTTCACTGTATGTATGATTTTACTTACATTCGTCGAAAAAAATCAGAAGGCCGTGTTGTTCCTAAAGCTCCTTTGGCTTTATAACCCATCAAAATAATGTCGGCTGCTTGTCGTTTGTGCCTGAAATAAATGTAAAATGAAGTCATTTCATACGGAAACCTCTAAAAGGGACACTGGCAAACAGCGCAAGTTCAGATCAGACGCCGCGGGCGGCGTCTGATCTGGACCTGCACCCGCGGCGTCTGATCTGGACCTGCACTATTTGCAAAATGTTTGGCCATTTTTCTTTTCTTTTCTTTTTTTTTTTTTTTTTTTTTCAATTTTGGAAAAATAACTCAGACCTGGCACCCTTAAGCTTCGAAATGTATTACTGGTATAAATAAGGCAAACGCTTCCATAAATGGTATAGAAATGGTTATGATGAGAATACGCCCGAGAGACACATTACGATAAAACGCCCGTGCGTCAAAGTGCACTTTTTCACATCTTCAAAGTGGCTACTTTCTGATGAAATATGTGATATTTTTCTTATTTTTACTGCAAACATAGGTGGTGGGTGCTCGTTAGAACCGCCTCATTGAGGCGGTTATAACGAGTACCCACAACCTATGTCTAGGGGCAGAAATAGGCAAAATAATGTACACCCCTGTAAACCCCAGTTTTCTCTATATAAAGTGGGGTTTTGGGGTGTTCATTTCACGGACTTGTTCACGTAATGCCTTCAAAGCAGTAACACATAAAGGCGGTTCTAACGAGTACCCACAACCTGTGTCTTGTAGCAGGAATAATACAAATAATTTATACCCCCGTAAACCCCAGTTTTGTATATAAAATGGGTTATCACATACTTGTTTCTATATTAACATCCATAACAACGATTTTGCATATGCGATAACAGCGAAACATACTGAAGGTTATGGATATTCCCCTGATAACCAATTCTTGCCCGCCCGGGCTGATAACTGGACGAAATGTATTTTTACATTAAGAGAGGTTATCGTGCCCGGCAAATACACTTCCAGCTGTGTGCAGACCTTTAAAACGTAAAAAATCGATTTATCCACTTTTAAAGACATCAGTGACACTGTCATTGCTAACAACTACGTCATCACTAACAATTACAGGCCCCGTCATAGGGGCTTGAAGAAATATATGGGCTGCATGATGCTTCCACGCAGAGCTGAATCCGGCCCGCACACTAGTACTGGTAAACCGCTTAGAGGATCTAAGCCTGTCCAGGAACCGCGGTGCGAGGCGGACCGTCCATGCTGATAAACCCTATTGGTTCATTGGGCGACAGAGCTTGAGATGTCATTTCATCTCAATGTCGGGTAAAAGTCCCACAAAATTGGAAGCAACGTCTCCAAAATGACCTTTACAGTGTTGACGGGGACGTTAAACCTCAAATCAAACAAAATCACTAACAACTACGTCATCACGTGATGTAAACATTCTAGCGTAATCTGTCAAACTGATTTATTGTTTATAGGGGTTTCACGACACAACCACTGTGTGTTGTTTTGTGTCGTCTCCCAGAAAAAAGAGAAAAGTGTAGAAGAAGTAGTGTAGCGGAGTTGAGATAAGGGACACGGGAGACTGAGGAAAATGAATGAAATGAATGAAAGTGTAGAAACAGAAGAAACAGCAACCTCCACCCCCCCCCCCCCCCCCGCGCCCACCACCACCGCCACACACACAAGTACCACAGCCTTGCACATCTTTAGGCCAGTATCAGTAGGACTGATTAAACGACATCAACGACCCCCAAAATGAACGCTCAACATCAACAACCAGCAACCAGTTGAACGGATGTTAGAGTTAAATCGAGACAGTCCACAGGATTTCGTTATAAAAGACGAACCCCACCCGTTTTGCTATTTTGTGTGATTCGAGTGTCTGTGAAAAAAAGCATGGTCGAGAAAGACATTTTAGAGAGGTGTCAATTGAGACAACGGTCACATTTGTTGAAGACATGAAAAATATGAACAATGCAAAACAAAACATCCTCTTCTTTGCGGGGCGGTAAACCGTCCGCAAAGAAGATGTTTTGTTTTGCATTACATATGATTGTATTCATCAGGGCCCAGGCACTGAAAACAAAGACGTTTTGAAGCTGCATTATACTGGACGTCTGAATATTGGTATATAGGGAGTGAGGGGTGGCCAGATTGGCACTGTCTGACATCATGAGTTTTGTCGAGTGATGGAATTTTGTATCTACCGCTCATATCCATGTAAGATTCTTTTTCTTGAATACTTTTCACTTTTTATTTCGATTTTAAATAATGCAGTCACTACGATTGCGACATCCGCCAAATTGTGATGACAATACCGTGATGCTTAGTGACGTCTCGTTACGTACAGCAATGCCAACCTTAACGACGGCGTACAAATTTCAACCAGTGCATATCAAATACGTAAGAATTTATTTTTATCATAGCCTTCTATCCTAAGAACTTCTAGCCCTGGGCATTAGCTTAAAATACAAATCTCCATCAATAAAATGAATATCATGTTGGAGAGGGAGAGAGAGAGAGAGAGAGAGAGAGAGAGAGAGAGAGAGAGAGAGAGAGAGGGAGACAGCATGAATACGCATGCACGCAAACATATATGCTGCCTTTATTATAATAGTTTGAACTGTCAGTTTAGAACTCTCTCTAATTTTTTTAGAAATAAATGCAAACGTCTGTATTTAAAAAACAATGAAATTATAGTAATATGCCGAAATTTACGCTACAGTCAAGGGACTAAAATACGCATCTTCTTGCCGAATGTCATTGTCTTTGAAGGTAATTATAGAGGTAAATGATTCATTGTCTTTGCATGGGAGATATAAAAAAATAAGTTTTATTGTTTAAGCCTTTTAATTATATCTCCAATGTATTCATATAGAAGCCCTATAATTAACCATTGAGACATATGCCATAGTGCTTTATTTCATATCTGCAGAACGAAAATTTGTAAAATATTTGAGCCGGGGCAAGCGCATTTCGGACAATTTACATGTGCACCCAAAGAAGACTCAGATCAGTCTGCGCATCTGCGCAGTCTGATCAGTCTTCGTTGTGCGCTCTTAAGATAGCCAAGGACCTAATGTCTCCTTCATGCAGGCAACAGAAGTATCTAGTCCGACTTTATGGATGCGAAGGCTGATCTGATTTTTTCGATGGACGCACATGTAAATTGTAGGAAATGCTGTGCTCCGGCTCAATTTTGAGCTAACTCATGATAAAAGGGTATCAATCGCAAATGCAAGCAGCAAAAGGCTCTGACGTGTCTGCGCATGCGCAGACTCGTCAGAGCCTTTGCTGCTTAAAAACATCGAGAAGTGGAGACACTGGGAGTAACCTCATGTAAGAACTATAATATGGCTACGCAGTCTCACTGAGCCTTAATATGATAACACATCTGTGTGATCATGCCTCAAAAAAAGGTAATTTTATGATGAAAATTTCTGATATTTTTCTTAGTTATACTTAAGATATCGGTTTTTGGTGCTCTTTAGAACCGCATCAATGAGGCGGTTCTAACGAGTATCCACAACCTATGTCTTGGAGCAGAAATAAGGAAATGATGTTTACCCCCGTAAACCCCAGTTTTCTCCATATAAAGTGGGATTTAGGGGGTCTTTATTTCACAGACTTGTTCACGTGATCTTATGTGATCGCTTATGAACGAAACCGCGAAAGGGACATTTCCATTCCGATATTTATAAGAAAGAAAGAAATTGAAACATGAAAACAGAATGGAAATTGAAACCACATCACGAAAACACGTCTATATAATTTTGACCCCCTTGAACCCCACTTTTATATAGTAAAACTTGGGATTCCGGGGGTATACCTTATTTTTCTTATTTCGGGTCTAAAATATAGATTGTGGGTACTCGTTAGAACCGCCTCGATGAGGCGGTTCTAACGAGTGCCCACAATCTATATTTTGAGCAGAAATAAGAAAAATATCACAATTTTTCATCATAAAATTTTCATTTTTACGGCGATAAAGATGGCAATGTATTTGAATAGGCGTGTTTGCGTAATAAGAAAAGTAGAAATTCAGGATCTTACATGAGTGGTCATTTCATATGAAATTTATTAAACGAGCATTCATATTTTTTTTCAACTAAAAGATCTTGTTTAAACAAGACAATATATCTCCTTCAAAGTCTTACTCGTTTTTTTTTTTCTTTTTCTTTTGTTTTAATTTCCGTTTGTTTTTATTGATTTGATTTCTTTACTTTTAACTATTTGAATGGAAACGTCCCTTCCGGGGTGCCGTACTATTACGATAACTGCCATTTTTGACATGGGTGGGAGTGGGGTTCCACTAAGTCGCAAATAAAGAGTAAATGGGGTTCATTAACTTTGCTTCTATATGTAACCGAATGCAGTTTCCGGGTTAATTCTCTTTGCACGTGCCCCGATAAATAACCCTTCGATAAATATCTGAAAAATTGAAATACATTATGTTCACATTATGAAAACATGCCTCAAATATATCGAACATTTTACCAACCAAAACTGAAAATATTCAAATGAAACATTCTGATATTTTTCATATTTCTGTCCAAAAACATACATTGTATACTCTTTAGAACCGCCTCGTCGAGGCGGTTCTAACGAGTACCCATAACCTATGGACGGTTTGCAGCATATATTAGATTAAGATTAATAATGAGTACCCTTGTAACCCTCCTCCTTTTTACCTATATAATATGGGAGTTACAGCGGTATTCATTAGATGGACTTGTTAACATAATAAGGTTAGCCATATACTGAGTATAGTAAAACTGGAGGTTTGGAGGCCTAGACGAGGAGGTTATGTGTTGTGCAGAAATAAAAATATAATAATGTACATCCCTGTAGACCTCAGTTTTACTACATATACTGGGGTATTAGAGGTCAAAATGATACAGGCGTGTTTTCGTGATGAATTCTCTTGTAAACCTGTGTCGCAGGGCTCGGTCCAGTTTTTCAAAGCATCGTTAGCTTAACTAGCTCGTTAATCGTCAAATTGTTAACTAGTCTAGCCAGTACAGTATCCAATACTCTGATATTTTTGCTGCAAAATTAATAGCATATTTACCCTATTTATTATCTGGGGCCAGTTGTTCAAAACTAACGACGTCGTTAGTTAACGTATCGTTAAAACTTTGATCATTAAATATGGCAAATATGCTGAAATTTTGCTGAAAAAAATGTGAGCAGCTTTGCAAAAGCTGCTCACATATTTTCAGCAAAAATACCAAATTTTACGATATTGTACTTGCTAGAAGAGTTAACAATATGACCACTAACGAGCTCGTTAAGCTAACGATGCTTTGAACAACTGGCCCAAGAAGTTTAACGGTATGTTATTACGACGTCGTTAGTTTTGAACAACTGGTCCAAGGCCGGATTGTGTCTAATCTGGGGCTAGTTGTTCAATTAATCCTTAGCGTAACGAGCTCATTAGTGGTTTAACGTCCCCGTCAACACTATTTAGTTCATTTTGGAGACGTTGCATCCAATTTTGAGGGACTTTTATCCGACATTGACATGAAATGACATCTCAATCCCTGCCGCCCAATGAAACCAATAGGGTTTATAAGCATGGTCTCGCAGCTATTTTCCTGGACAGGCTTAGAGGTTCTATGCGGATTAACAGTGCTCATGTGCGGTCGGTATCAGCTCTGCGTGGAAGCATCGTGCAGCCCAATCTATTTCTTCAAGCCCCATAGTTGTTGTAAACATATGCCGCAGTGCAATTGTTTAATATAGCATATTATGTTTGTCATTCCAGATACGTATTTACAACATTGTATACATACTTTTTCTCAAATGCTAACTGTTGTAGCCTGAGATTCACTGAAAAAAAGTTCCGTTCGTTTCTGTTAACTATTCTAGCAAGTACAATATCTTATATAGTGCTTTTGCCTAAAAAAGGGAGCAAAAGCTGCTCACAGTTTGTTTCAGCAAAAATATTAGCACATTTGCCATACTAAATGTTTAAAGTTTTAACAATACGAAGTTAGGCCAGTTAAATATTGCACAACCCTTGCATGTTAACAAACGATGTCATTCATTTTGAACAACTGGCCCCTGGCCGCAAACCCCTAAGGCAGTTTTTCTCATGACAATGCTCAAATATCAACTCTTATAACGAAAGTTACTGACGTAAGAGTAATTTCTGGCAAACTTTATCAGTATTTATATCAGGACATGCCCGGTTACTGTTATGGTGCAATCAATATGAAATTATGTAAATGAAGTTTTCTTATTCGGCATATCATAAGACTTGCCGGGTATACTCTCTGAAACCTGTCGGTGCAATGCTCTATAAAAACAAAAACTTGAAAATAAAATTTGAAACTATATTAAACGGTAAACCCAAAAATTGTGAAGTATCAAAGTTTTTTCTTGACCAAAATAATGATAAAGGCCCTCGGATATTTTCAAGTTCCCACTGAATTAATGATCCCTAAGGACTAGACCGTATATTCGACGGTATAATGAAGGATATGGCGCCTTTTTACGGCCGAGACACATTCCCTTTAGTCCACCTGAGCAACCTCTACCATAAGGAGTTCACTATCATTACTGACAATAAACAATCTTAATCACGTACAATAAATGCCAATGCTTGTGTGTTCTAAGATGGCTGTTCAGACCAATTCATCTGTTGCACATTACGAAAACACGCCTATACAAATACATTGTAAACTTTACCGCCGAAAAACAACAACAACAAAATTGGTGATATTTTTCTTATTTCTGCTCAAAATATAGATTGTGGGTACTCGTTAGAACCGCCTCATCGAGGCGGTACGTACTCAAAATATAGATTATGGGTACTCGTTAGAACCGCCTCATTGAGGTGGTACTCAAAATATAGGTTGTGGGTACTCGTTAGAACCGCCTCCAGAATGTGGGTTCTCGTTAGAACAGCCTCGACGAGGCGGTTCAAACGAGTACCAACAATCTACAGTATATTTTAGAGCAGAAATAAGAAAAATGTTTATTCCTCCAAACCCCAGTTTTACTATATAAAAGTGGGGTTCAAAATTATACAAGGGTGTTTTCGTGATGCAGATTGAGCAAAAGAAGTGAGAGGAAGACAGCTCAGTTGATGATGTCTTAGCTCTGGCTTTGCGCTGTGCACGTTTCTGTTCGCCTTCGCTAACTGCTTTTTGCTTCGTATTCACTAGCACCCCTTCTAATGGCCACGCCACTTTGCTCTGTCCAGCGCAGTTTGTTTCCCTGGCTCTGTTGGTAGGTTGAGGTCCGAAAGGGAGGCTTTGAGGGTGTCCTGATCTACCATTATAGACTATGTATGCATAGCTTATAGGTATATAAGAAATGTCCCAACAGACTCTTTGGCTCAGCCCAGATGTTAAAAGGCATGTAACAATGTTTGTAGCGCTATAATGTTTTGTTTAAAGGTTGATGTTACTGTATGCAATGAGCCGTATTAAAACAATATACCCATAAGCCATATTCCGTATGACTCGACAATTCTTTTGCTCTGTAGTCTTGTGTTTAAGGGGAATGGGATTACCTGGCAGATTTTTACGCCATTTTTCAAAGGGAGACAACTTTCGGGACTTCCAGTTCGCCTTTCTATAAGCTCTGTTTCACTGAAAAAGGATCTACTCTTTAAGGAAAGAATTTGCTCCTGAGGAGCAAATTCTTTCCTTTGAGAGTTGATCCCTATGGGCATGCGATCCAAAAAATACTTTTGCAGGAGTTGCCTCCCCTGAAGGTGTTCCCATTCCCCTTAAGAAAACCGCAATCGACTTTTTCAGCAGCATGCCGCGTTTAAATAACGACCTTTTACGTCACCGGGGCATCCAGCTGATATTGGCTTACAGATCGCATTGATTACATTACAGGATTAGTTTTAACCTTTTGGAATAGTTTAAGCCTCGGTCCCCGCCCGTTGGGGCTTGAAGAAATAAATGGGCTGCATGATGCTTCCACACAGAGCTGAAACCGACCGCACACGAGTACTGGTAAACAGCTTAGAGGATCAAAGCCTGCCCAGGTAAAGCGGAGCGAGTCGGACCGTCCATGCTTATAAACCCTATTGGTTTCATTGGGCTATTGGGCTTGAGATGTGATTTCATCTCAATGTCGGGTAAAAGTCCCACAAAATTGGAAGCAACGTCTCCAAAATGACCTATACACTTTTGACGGGACGTTAAACCTCAAATCGAAAATTTGAAATAGTTTGTTCATAAACCAAAAGGGATTAAACTTTGCCTTTTAATTTTCCAGTTCTGTCTGTAAATACACATTTACATGAATCGTTCAGATATAGTCTTTGAAACTCGGACCACATATACTTTTCTCGATTCTTTCACGGTGGAGCAATCTTCCCTTGGATGCAAAAAGAAAGCAACGTCGGTAGCGCCTTTGAAAAGAAATCAAATATTACAATTTTGGTACGCAGACAGGCCCATTTCTACAAGCTGCTTAAAGAAAGGTCTCTTTGGGTAAAATATAGTTCCAAGTTTCTCTTGTGAATGTGAAGCTACGAAAGCCCCATTCATTATTATTGTTTAAGAGGTACGAAGAACAGTTTTTCCGTTTCCTGAATGTAGATCGAAAGTTAAAGCAACCCTAATCATTTTTAACCTTCCACAACAACACAGTATTTCTCACGAATTTTAACATAAAATTTAATTTGGAGTTTGAATTTCTCCTCAAGAAAGACGCATAAAATGCACTGATTATTAACGCTCAGCAAGCTTTGTATTTTTTTCAGCAGACGACATCTCTCTCTCTCTCTCTCTCTCTCTCTCTCTCTCTCTCTCTCTCTCTCTCTCTCTCTCTCTCTCTCTCTCTCTCTCTCCTAGAGGTAGCCTAAGTTGAGGGAAGATGCAAAATTTAGCTTCATTCTCATTACCTAATTTATAATTTCAGTTTACGATTCCTCATCATTGTCCCATCAATTACGCACTTGTGATTATGAATGCGATGATATATAATAATAATTACAGTGGTCAAATGTCGACCTTCACCAATATTATTATACGACGTAGATTTTATACATATACGAATCTTAATGGCCACTCAGGCTACCTCTATGATCTATGTATGTTTAGTTGGACTATGTTATACACTACCATCTCATAACGAAATCATGCCTATACAAATACAGTGTAAACTTTACCGCCGAAAAAACGAAAATTTTAAGATGAAAAAAAAAATGTTATTTTTCTTATTTCTGCTCAAAATATAGATTGTTGGTACTGGTTAGAACTGCTCAAGGCGGTTATGGTTCAATGCGGTTCTAACGAATGCCAACAAGCTATATTTGTACCGACAAGCTTTATTTGCGAGCAGAAATAAGAAAAAATAAGAAAAATAAGGTTTACCCCTGTAAATCACAGTTTTTCTACATAAAAGTGGGCTTCATGGTGATCAAAATTATACAGGCGTGTATTCGTGATGTATTGCCACATGCTTAAGCTCTATTCCATACCGAAATATTGACTAAGAGTTGATTATATAGAGAAGATCAAACTTATTTACATGTCTAAAATGCTAGGGTTTTGGAGCTTGAGCACTCTCTATGTCTTCTCATGTTATTACTTCATAGTATGTTGTTAGTCGGTGAATTCACGAAGTGAAGTCTCCCGACTTTAATCGTCGCTCGATGACCATTCTCATCCATCATCTATCAAGTCGTTTTTAGATGTATATTAGTTGTCGCTTTTTGGATATGCCTTCGGATTCATATGGATTCATGTAAACTTCCGGACAAAAGGTAGTTCCTGCCTAATTAAAGATCCAGAGGATTGTACTTTCTTTTTCAGCAGACCTAACACAGCTGTGTTTCTTTATCAGTATGAATGACCCGATAAACTGATTAAATGTGGCAGCTCATAATTGCTGTAAACCTGTAATCCAGCATCATTCTTGTGGTTTACAAGATCCCAATTTAAAGAGCAAACATTTTAAGACCCATAAGGTCAACAAGCCTATGTAATTAACACCCGCATAAACCTAGAGAAAAATAAGGTCTACAGGGCATACAGTATTCTGCTTATTTCTCTTCTAAAACAAGAATTGTGGGTACTCGTTAGAGTGAGTGAGTGAGTGAGTGAGTGTTTCAGTTTTACGTCCCACCAACAGCTAAGGTCATACGGAGACGGGACCTCGGTTTAGAGACGTTGCTTCCAATTTTTGTGGGACTTTTACCCGACATTGAGATGAAATGACATCTCAAGCCCTGCCGCCCAATGAAACCAATAGGGTTTATTAGCATGGACGGTCCGCCTCGCACCGCGGTTCCTGGACAGGCTTAGATCCACTAAGCGGTTTATTAGTACTAGTATGTTGGCCGGATTCAGCTCTGCGTGGAAGCATCATGCAGCCCATATATTTCTTCAAGCCCCTATGGGCGGGGGCCAAAGTGTACTTTTGTATGTATGTATGTATGTATGTCACGAAATTTGTAAATAAATAAAATAAATGAACAATTTCAACCCTTTTTGTACCAAATGGAACCTTTCTCCTTATATATGGAAGGAGTCCATTTTGAAATTTAGTGGTGACAGGTTGTGTTTTCTTCAGAATGTATTTGGAAAATGGCTGAACTTATTGCAAACAGTGTAGGCCCTGATCAGACGCCGCGTTCTGCGGCGTCTGATCTGGGCCTGCACTGTTTGCCCTGGTACCCGTTTCGGGGTTTCCAGTTTAAAATGGGTTAAATATCTGTTCTTATTCCCAGAAAACAAGATTAGCCATTTCATGCAATTTGTCTCCAATGGAGACAATTCGCATGAAATGTCAATATCTGTTTTCTGAGAAAGCTAAGAAAAATATTTTAAAATGTCTGTGTTGTTTTACCCAGAGTGCAAGGCGTTGATTATAGCGATGCTTAATTATTGTCCTGATGTATAGTGTCAAAAATAAGACGATGCCCCTGACTACTTGATCTAACACGATTTGCCATCTATCAGGGCGTATAAAACCGTATCATTAATTTTCATTTACGCAATAAACATAACTTTATGTCAGCCTCCTTTCATGACATTCGACGAACGTTTCTGGGAATAATTCCCATGGTGCCTAGCGTCATTTAATTTGCATAGTATCAATGACATGTATCACCGTGGGGCGATCGTTTTATTTTACAGTTCTCAAGTGATATTTAACAAGCTAAAACCAGTCTCATTCTGACCAACACAGGAGAAGGAAAGTGCATTTTTTATCAAAAATTGTGACACTGAATATTTTTAAGAAAGATCGTTGTTTTTAAGTTTACCGCAAGTCTGAGGAGCGCTCAAAATGAAATGAAAACACAGCTTCATAAAGCTGTTTAGGGACTTGTCTTGACAATATAATAGAGCTATACAGAAGTTCAATCAGGTAATGAGAAAAGGGTACTTATCGTCTAAGCGACCAGCTCATGCAAGCCTGACAAGTTCCGTTTAAAAGACACCCCGATTTTAAATCCTACTTCATGTAGAGAAGAGCGGTGTTTACATTGGTAAACATGTTTTTTCCCTATTTCTGACCCAAAATTTAGATCGTGGGTACTCGTTAGAACCGCCTCGTCGAGGCGGTTCCAACGAGCACCCACAATATACCCCTTCTATATAAAGAAAAAAAAAATAACTTCAGAAATATGTCGTTTCTAGTGCAATGATAATCCTGTTGAATAAGTTAATTTAACCATACCTATTGCTGACTAGCAACCAATCATATTACCTGAATACTATAATTGTGCAGTACACAAGCTCCATGACAAGCAGTGTAAATCCTGATCAGATTGCTTCTTCAATAGATCTGGATCTCCACCTTTTGCAAACGGAAAGTTTGTCGTGTTCAGCGGGATAATGGCCAAGTACATTTTTCACATGCAGACATGTACTGTTGACTTTGATTTACCTGAACACAAGAGCTTGCCACAGTCCAGCCTCTACATTCAAAGATATATATGGTCCCCGCCGATCGGGGCTTGGGGTAATAGATCGGGCTTGCCGATGCGTCCACTCAAACCTGAAACGACCGCACCTGAGTAGTGGTAAACCGCTTGGAAGGTCAAATCTGCCCAGTCAAAGTGTGCAAGTCGGACCGTCCCTGCATATAAAACTTATTGGTTTCATTAGGCGACAGGGCTTGAGATGTCATTTCATCTCACTGTCGGGTAAAAGTCCCATGTAATTGGAAGCAAAGTCTCCAAAATGACATAAATAGTATTGACATGGACGTTCAGCCTCAATTCAAACAAAATCAACAATATATCGATCTCTGGAAAGCCAAGATGCTTAAGAAGGATCATGCGGCCAGCGAAGATTCTGATCTGACTGCGCAGATGCGCGTGTTGTTCTTAGTCTTCGCTGTTCCTACTGATCTTACTTAACAATTTGTCATGCACTGGCTAATATATCTCATTCATAAACGGCCTAAAAACAGCCGTTCCCAAAAAGATAAGGTCGGCAGGTCATTAACCATTCTAAAAGTGATGTTTAAAGCATCAATGAAGCAAAAGAGCAGGGCCACTGATGAGCCCTAATTGGCCGAAACTAGATATTATTTCCAGGAAACATCTTGTATACGCCACTGTTTTCACTTCTCTGTTGTAGTCCTGGCTCTATAGAACATTCTAAATCCTATTTTGACAGTTTCGTGATTTTTTAACATACGTGCTAGGAAAATATTAAGGAAGGTATGAAAGATTTTATTTATTCTGGATGGCAATAAAATTGCAGGGTTGGCACAAAAATCAGGGTCGGTCGAATTAGCGGAAATGGGCCTTAACTGATATATTTAACCAGTTAAACGCATATCTCAATAGCTGTTTTAGCTTAGAAAAAATATATTATACGTTCACCATATTGTGCTAATGTTTAGTGGCGTCAGTAGCTTGCTGGGACGTCATCCTTAACGACGGCGCATATGAGGTCGTATTAAACAAGCGCATTTATCCAAACGCGAAAATATTCGATTTTGGGTAAGAAAACCAGGGTTACAACAGAATTTCTTGCACACCAGATTAGGAAATCCATAATTTTAGCATGGAATAGAAATTTATTTTTCTTATTTCTGCTCCAAGACATAGGTTGTGGGTCCTCGTTAGAATGAGGCAGTTCTAACGACCACCCACAGCCTATTTCAGTATAAATAAGAAATAAATCACGGATTTTCTTCAGAAAAGTTGCCATTATAGAGATGTGAAAAATACACTATGTCGTCCAGGTCTGTCATCGTAATGTCATAGTGGATCTAATGTTTTTTTGTTTTGTTTTTTGTTTTGTTTTTGTTTTTGTTTTTTGTTTTACTATCTTAAAAGTTGGTGTCAAAGGCAAGTGTGACAGAGTTTCACCATGAATTATGGAGTAACAAGTTAAACTTTCCTCTTATTAAGTATTTCCAATGAAAGTCACGACTTTGAAGGTTTAGATTAAAAATCAATCTCAATCTGAAAACACCAACGATCTAACCCAGCATCGTTCTGGAAAGCAACAGACGTTTTATAGCCTAGTGGCTCAGAATTAACACGTGTCGTGTAATTCAGCCATGTTACCTAGTGGTAAAAATGTGTTACGATAGAACTCACAGCCCAATATTCATCAGAAGAGATATCCTTGAAAAGCCAATATTATACTCAAATTGTGATTTCTTTATTTTGTTTGATTTGAGGTTTAACGTCCCCGTCAACACTGTAAAGGTCATTTTGGAGACGTTGCTTCCAATTTTGTGGGACTTTTACCCGACACTGAGATGAAATGACATCTCAAACCCTGCTGCCCAATGAAACCAATAGGGTTTATAAGCATGGACGGGCCGACCTCGCGCCACTTTGCCTGGTCAGGCTTAGATCCTCTAAGCGGTTTACCAGTACTCGTGTGCGGGTCGGTTTCAGCTCTGCGTGGAAGCATCATGCAGCCATATATTTCTTCAAGCCCTTATTCCGTATTCCGTATTTTAGCCTGAAGGCCGAATAAATTCGCAGGTATCTTCTTGAGCACACAAACTATACTACTTATATTATCGCACAGGTATAATGGTGGCGCGTGTATTGTCTATTAGTATCTAAGTCGTTTGGGGAAACGCTTGGTCTCACCCACAAAGTTTTCCAGTTCTGTGGGTATAGCACTCCTCCAATCTTTTAAGTTCATCTTCAGGATTTGCATCTAGCAGAACATGTAGGTCCAGGTGTATGATTCCACAATTTTCAAAAAGTCGTCTCCTCATGTTTTTTCTTTGGTCGTCATATTTAGGACATTCTAATAAGTAGTGAGTAATTGATTCTACTGCTCCACATTCACACTGGTCTGATTCCTTTAAATTGCATTTCTTTAAATACTCACCAAGACCAACGTAACCAGTTCGTAATTGTGATATGATACGTTGACCATAGGGTTTGTCATATACATGTTTTAACCTGTAGGCCACATTTGGTCTAAATGAAAAAAGGCTTCTTCCTGTCTCTGACTTATCCCATCTCTCCTGCCACTTTTTTAATTCCTGACTGACTTGCTGCTGACTTTACATCCCCGATTGATACAGCTGCCGGTAGGTCTGCCTTATCTTTGGCCTCCTGAGCCGCTTCTTTTGCCAACTTATCCGCCTGTTCATTACCCTTTATGTTTGCATGACCTGGAGTCCATGAGATTTCCACTCCAACATTCTGACTTTGAAGACGTTTTATTTCTGTTTTCACCTCTAGCACAATGGCCTTATGTGATCTCATCTCCCACTGTAACATCAATTGACCAACTGCGCTCTGACTGTCTGAAAAAAAATGGGCCTTAGAAACATTTTTGTTGAGCTGAGACTTACACTTATATAATATGTACTGTAGGGCTAACTTGATAGCTACTAATTCTCCCAGAAGGATTGAACCTCTACTGCTGACTGGCTGTTTTAAAAGCACTGGTTCCGTCTCTCCAGGAGGGAAAATGCACGCTCCTGCACCACAAGGTCCGGGATTCCCAAGACATGATCCATCTGTAAAGGCAACTGCTGTCTCAGCATCACATTTCTCCAACAGGTCACCAATGATTTCCCAGGATAATGTTTCCTGGTCTGAAGTTCTTGACTTGGATGATCCCATATTTTGCCAGTACTCTGGTTTCCTTTTACTGGGCACTATTGATTCCATGTAATTCACTTCCTTTTCCAAGCCATGCAGGGAGATCCCTGTATTAGAAAATATATCTGCTACCTGTACATTCATTTTACCAAAAGGAGAAATTTTCTGTTCCACTAATTCGCTGTCCTTAAATCTGTCCCAGCTAACCTTTATACATGCATCATCCTCTTTCATCATTATTTTCGCAGCCTGTCTTATAGCTAATTCCTCCCTCCTGAGTTCCAGCGGCTTAATCCCAGCCTCCACTTCCAATGCTTCCACCCCCGCTGTAACAGGAAACCCTAAACAAATCGCTAGACCTTTCCTCTCAATTCTGTCCAGATAAGTACAATTTCCGATTTGCCAGACTGCAGCACCATACTCCAACTGAGGGACAATGAGGGCCTTGTACAGCTGAAGCATGCATTTTGGGGTCATTATCCCCACGCTTTTCGAAGAAAAAGTGGGGATATTGTAATGGTCTTCGTCGTCCGTACGTCCGTACGTCCGTCCGTCCGTCTTACCGGATAACTCCTCCTAGACGGTTATAGATAGAAACTTGAAACTTTGGGAACTGATAGATCTTTGGTCTGGGGAGTGCATGACACTTTCGGAATTTTGATCACACCCCTACGGGTGGGCCCAGGGGGTGGGGCCCGGGGGAGTCAAAAATCAAAATTTCCAGAACATGGTCGTGTAATATATCAAAGCGAACGGCATGATGAGTAGAAAACATTACAACCAAAATTTGACCCCTGGGGTCAATTTTGAGGGGGTCAATTTTGAGGTCACCAGAGGTCAAAAACTGATTTTGACCCTTTACCGGATAACTCCTCCTAGACGGTTATAGATAGAAACTTGAAACTTTTGGAACTGATAGATCTTTGGTCTGGGGAGTGCATGACACTTTCGGAATTTTGATCACATACCTACGGCTGGGCCCAGGGGTTGGGGCCCGCGGGGGTCAAAAATCAAAATTTCCAGAACATGGTTGTGTAATATATCAAAGCGAACGGCATGATGCGTAGAAAATTTTACAACCAAAATTTGACCCCTAGGGTCAATTTTGAGGTCACCAGAGGTCAAAAACTGATTTTGACCCCTTTACCGAATAACTCCTCCTAGATGGTTATAGATAGAAACTTGAAACTTTGGGAACTGATAGATCTTTTGTCTAGGGAGTGCATGACACTTTCGGAATTTTGATCACACTCCTACGGGTGGGCCCAGGGGGTGGGGCCCGCGGGGGTCAAAAATCAAAATTTCCAGAACATGGTCGTGTAATATATCAAAGCGAACGACATGATGAGTAGAAAACATTACAAGCAAAATTTGACCCCTGGGGTCAATTTTGAGGTCACCAGAGGTCAAAAACTGATTTTGACCCCTTTACCCCCATGCATTACTGCTACCGGATAACTCCTCCTAGACCGTTATAGATAGAAACTTGAAATTGTGGAACTGATAAAACTTTGGTCTGGGGAGTGCATAACACTTTCGGAATTTTGATCCTACCCCTGGGAGTGGGGCCAGGGGTGGGGCACCTTGGGGATAAAAAATCAAAGTTTTCAGAACATGGTCGTGTAGCATATTAAATCGAACGGCATGATGAGTAGAATATATCACAATCAAAATTTTACCCCTCGGGTCAAACACCCATAGAGGATGGCCCAGGGGGTGGGGCCCGGGGGGGATGCGTGGGGATATGCGATGGCTTGCCATCGACTGCGCGATTCTAGTTGATTCTGTTACTTTCACTTTACGCAAAAGTCCAGTGATCTCAGTACCTTTTGCTCCATTTGCTCTGTATGAGCATCAAATTTTAATTTTTCATCTAGTGTTATTCCAAGTATCTTTGATTTTGGATTATATTTTATTGTGCTGTCCTCAACTGTGAAACTGTAAGCTCTTGCCTCTTCAAGAATCTGGTTATTCTGTGAAAATACACAAAACTCTGTTTTACTAATATTTAACTTTAGGCGCCATTTGTTTGTCCACTGTAATATTTGGCTCAATTCTTCTGAAGACTTTGTAGCAATGCCCAATGATCTTTCCCTGATTTCCACAAAGTACCATCATCTGCAAATTTGACCTTCTCACACCTCATCTTTTCATAACAGTCCGCGATAAACAGTGTGAATAACAGAGGGGATAAAACTGAGCCTTGAGGAAGTCCAGTGTTTGTGGTGAATTCTTCTGTCCTTTCTCCCGCCATGTTTATAACTGCACTTCTGTCTATCAGAAAGTCTCGCATCCAGGTCCATATTCTCCCTTGAATTCCCATTTTTGCAGTTTAAACATCAAACCATCCCTCCAGACACTGTCATAAGCTTGTTCGATGTCCACAAATAGTGCTGCCGTGTGTTCTTTAAGATTGAAGCTGTTACATATATCTTGAGTTAATCTGAGGAGTGCATCTGTTGTTCCCCTAAATTTTCTGAAGCCTTCTTGTTCTTTATCTAAAAGAGAGAAATGCTCTGAGAAACCATACAGTCTGTAAGTTATTTTTCTTTCCAGGCATTTGCATAAGTAACTTAACAAACTTATTGGTCTATATGCTCCTGGATCTTGGTAACTCTTCTTCCCTTTCTTACGCAGAAACTTCACCTCAGCCTGCCTCCATTTGTCTGGTACTTTACCTTCCTTCCACGATTGTTGGAAAACCCTGTGTATAGCCTCTAGCATTTCCCCACCTCCATTTTTGAGTACTTCTGAAAACACTTCATCTAGGCCAGGGGATTTGTTACTCTTCAGCTCCTGAATAACGGCTTCAACTTCATCCTTTGTTATGTCATTTTGTGAGCCCTCATCTGTAATTGAACTGCCATTATCTTTGTCAGACTGTACCAGTGACTTTTCCGCCATTACTTTGAACTCTTCATCAAACTGACTCGCATTTAAATGCTTTCCACCAAAGCATTTAAACGATGGGCGGGGGCCGTGTGATTTCTTTAGTTTAAGGTAAAAATGACTGACTTTTTAAACTGATAAATACGGTATTGTAAAGTTGTCACCGATGCATGCGTTTGTTTGACACGAATACTGCGTGATTTTCATGATGTGTATGTGCAAAGAGGAAGAATCGCAAAATTTTCGTAATCACGATATTTTTGGGACTTTCTTTACCCTCATTCTTTACGTTAAAAGGCAGCATAATGCATTTCATAAGAACATGCCAATGGGACGCCTAAGTAACGTCGATCGTCATCGTGCACTCGGTATGGTTGAAGGTAGGCTTTCATACCGCCAAGTTGCAGAGCGTATGGGTGGTTCGCACGCTATGATTGCTCGATTGGTTGAAAGGCACAACGCTACGGGGTCTGTGGACGATAGACAACGCCCTGGACGTGAACCTGTTACTACTTGTCACCAGGAACGGCACTTTGTTTTGAATCATTTTCGCGACTGAATCAGGAAGTCTGTGGAAACTGCCCAGGAGACAGTGGGAACTCATAACCTACGCAGAAGTGCCTTAACTGAACTGCCGCCTCTCCAGGAACGCGGTATTTCTAGCCGTAAGATGTATAGGGGAACGTTTTGACGGCACAACATCTAATCAGTCGCTTTAATTGGTGTCGACAGCATATCCTATGGACAAAACAGCGTTGGCGTGGTGTACTGTTCTCGGACGAGTCCCGTTTTTGTGTTGAAATGTTTGATAGGCGGCGTAAAGTATGGCGTCGACGTGTGAAGCAATTTCAAGACAGCTGTGTTAAACAGGTGTCAGGTTGGGGTGGTGGTAGCGGAATGGTGTGGAGAGGGCTCTCATGTGCAACAAAACCCAACTCATCGTTGTTGATCGTAATTTGACGGCACGTCGGTACATCGAAGAAATCTTAAAGCCTGGGGTGGTACCATTATTACGCAATAATGGTGACGTTACGCTTTTCCAACATGACAGTGCAAGTGCTGATTCTGCGAAACTAACCAATCAAAATGTGTGCAATTTTTTCCTTGGCCTGCGTTTTCGCCGGATTTAAACCCAATTGAGCACCTTTGGGACCAGCTCGGGAAACGTGTGTACAGCCGACGTCATCCACCAATCAACCGTCAGCAGCTTGCCATGGCGCTACAGGAAGAATGGGACAACAGCACAAAAGACCAGATACAGCGTTTAATTTGAAGCATGAGGCGTCGATGCCAAGCAACACTTGATGCTAATGGTGGACATAACCGGTATTAGGATATGTGATTTTGAGTTTTCGGGTGTGTGGACTTTCTTGAGTCTCCGAATCTCTGCATCCAGTGAATTTTTGTGATGTATTGTTTATTTCAGAAATTACATCGTACAAGCATATACAACTTTTCATATCTAAAACCATACATACTATACTCATTTGTAATGTAACAAATTTATAATTTGGACAAGTTAAACGTTTAACTAAAGGAGTCAGTCAAGGTACTGGGATATTGTAACGTAATAATGTTTTACAAATTTTCAGTGGTATGCTTTTACAATACAATTTCGGAAACATTTCTTGAAGAAAAAAAAGGAAAAAAGGAGACAAAAAAGGAAATAATGTTAGAAGAAAAAGAAGAAGAAGAAAAGATCTTCTGCTGCATTTAGTATGCCAAATTTATCCAGAAAATTAATCTATTAAAGCGATCATAGTATTCCATTTCCTATTAAACTGGGTAATCTTATCGTTCATAAAATAGATTTGTTTCTCAATGTTTAGTTTCTGCTTAAGGTACGATATAAAATGCACAAATAATATTGGTGTTTGCTGACATTTGTTTTTAAATATAAAGTACTTTCCCAGCAGTATGATATAATTTTGCACTTTAGTTTTTTTGGCTCAGCACAATTTACAGTAATACCAAAGGTTATAATCTTTTGGTTAAGAGTAATATCAAAACTGTGATCCTTTAAGAATTTTGAAACTTCTACCCAAAATTGTTGAACGAATAAACATTCCCAAAAGACATGGTTTAGTGTTTGTATTTCCATTGTGCAAAATTCACAGTGTGGATACATTTCAAGGTTACATTTCATCAGAAATTTATTTGTTGGTATGATACGCATCAAGAACTTATAATGGAAGTTTAGAAGTTTTATGTCTTTTGTTGTTTTTAACATGTTTATATATATACATTTCCAGTTTAAAGTACTATCACTAAATTGATTTGTCTACTTTACTTCAGATTTTATCTCTGTTTGTGCTTTGTTTTTCCTTAAAAGGTGGTAAACATATTTATTTGTTTGCTTAGATATTATCACTTGACTTATTTTTGTAGGTGTTTCGGGGATATGTATATTTTCGTTTTTGATAGATGTGTTCCATATTTTTGGTATGCTGCATATAAGTGTAAAATATCTTAGATAGTCTCGATCTGGTGGATATCCATTTATCTATCAAAGGAATAACTTTTATTTGCCGAGTCATCGTATATATGTTTAAATTGTTTAATGCCATTCTGGTACAAATTAAGATATATCAGTGTCTTTCTATCGGCTTTTATATGAGTATTATTCCATATTATTACATTTCTATAGTTCAAAATCGCAGTTTTGTTGTTGCAGGAACACCATACAAGAAGGATATCTTTTTAAAATGTGTTATTTTGTGCAAATGTCTCTACGTCCTTTTCGGTAAAATTACATTCGAATATTAGTTTCCCGCCAAATGCATTCAATCTTTTTAGGTATAATTTATTTAGTATTCCATTTTTGTCTGATTTTATACGTTTTATCCATGTTACTTTGAGAGATTTAATAAATATTTCCAGATTGATCATTTTTAAACCCCCATTTTCATAGCCATTAGTTAAAATATCCCTCTTGATAAGACCTGGTTTATTTTCTTCATTTATGTTTTCTATGATTTCGTACACAAGCCTTATATTTTCTCCAGTATATCTACCTTTGATAAAACCGGGTTGTGAATCGTCTATTATTTTGGTTAGCACAGGCTTAATACGATTAGCAATTGCTTTTGTTGCTACTTTGTAGTCAACATTTAATAAACTTATAGGTCTCCAGTTATCGAGATTTGTAATATCTGTATTTTCTTTTGGTAGAAGTGTAATTATGCTCTGTTTTTGTAGTTCAGTTAATGATCCCATTTCAAAGGTGTAATTGATTGAGTTAATAAATAAAAATAAAAAATGAGTTCCCTTAAGAGAAATGAAAACATTCATAAGAAAGAAGATGGGTCATACTACGTAGTTTCGGCTAATAAAGCCTCATCAGTGACCCTGTAACGATCCGGCAAAGAAAGCCCGAGGAAACATACTGCAATTTTGCGAATTTCGAATAGGCAGTCGATTCAAAGACTGATATAAATCAAAATGGTGTCCAAATAATTAAAAACGTGTCTAGAATATGAGTCTAAACCAATAATTTATTTCCGATTTCTCAGAATATACACGCTGATCTCAAAGGACCAAAAGTAAAACATAAACTGCACTATGGTTGATGTACGGGGAGACGTTTTACGGCCGCCACACGGCACAACACCAGCTGCAGTTAAGACATATAAAAATCAAAAATGAGTTCCCTTAAGAGCAATGAAAACATTCATAAGAAAGAAGATGGGTCATACTACGTAGTTTCGGCTAATAAAGCCTCATCAGTGACCCTGTAATGATCCGTAATAAAGTACTGCTTTATTCCAGAACAGTTTGAAAAATTCAACTGTTAGTCCATCCAGGACTTTTATTATTCTTCATGTCTTTAAGAGCTTTTGCGCATTCTATTTCTGTAAGCTGTCCTTCACAAAATTCTTTATCTGTCTCCTCAAGTTTATCTATGGCGTTATTAAAAGTCCAATCGTGGCTCTTGTGTTTCTCTTTGGTCGTATAATCCTGTGCAGTAAGTTTCCGTTCCATGCATTATATCACTTTGATATGTATTTATACCATTATTAATCAGTAATCTTTATATAACTTTTCTTTCAGTTCTGTAAACTTGCAAAATATGCCGTGTTTCTTTCAATGTATTCAGCTATATTAGCTTTTGATCGAAGAATTAAACCATTCGATTTGTTGTCTGTTAATGTTTCTAGTTCGTAGTTTTTCTCATTTAAATCAGTTTGAAGAACTTCAGTTGTATGTGCATCAGTGCTTTCCGATAAAGATTTTGTCAACTGGCATATTTCATTTTTAAGTATTTTTTCTCTTTCGTTTGCATTTTTCTTTTTCTTGGTTGCATATTTTATGGTTTCATTTCTAACAGTACTCTTTATTATTTCCCATAGAGTATTTGGGTTCGATCCATGATTTATCATCGCCATTTCATGTATACTTTTCTTTATAATGTCTTGAAATTCTGTACCCAATAGTAAACTATTATTTAATTTGAAATAGCCTGTCCTCGACTTATGTTCATGGCATCAATATTTAAAATCACAGGGCTATGATCTGATTTATAGCTTAGGCTATCTTTGTATTAAGTAACCGAGTTTTTCAAATTATCTGATATTAAAAAATAATCTAGCCTACAAAATATCGGTGGTTTATGAGACGAATGCCATGTAAATTGCCTTGTGTTCGGATGCGTCTCCCGCCAAATATCTATTAATTTAAATGATTTTGTTATATCTTTAATCTTATTCCTGCATGATTTATGGGATAAATGTTATACGACCGACTGCATGCATGGTAGTTAACCCAATCACGGTTGACAACTTTGCTTCCCTCTTTAATTGCACGCCGGTGGGCCATGCCTCATATTCTATGTAGGTTCCAGCGTAAAGGCTTTCTGTGAATGTCAATGTGACGTTGGTTGGTGCCTGATACTCTTTCTCTGGTTGGGCCCATCGGAGTCTTACTGTTGGTTTTCTTTTGCTCCGGCATTTCAGTGGTTTCTTGCTGTCGAGTCCTCGCCGTTGTTTCATCTCTGTGGTTGTTTGATTTTTTTGTGTTCACGGAGATGTTGCACTGATGAGTTAGGAGGCCTTCATGCAGACTGAACAAATTATTTGTCTAAATCGCGACGGAAGTAAGGGCGAGGATTGTGGCCACGTAAAATCGATTTAAGCCCCACCAGTTGAATTCGTTTCCGCTGACCGTTCCAAGGCGGTTCTTCTGTCGCAGTTTGTTTTTGTTATGGTTTGTCTTTGGGTGTTTGTGTCACTTATATTATTTTATTTTGGATAGCCTTTTGGCCATTTTGTGGGAAAGTAATTGTTCTTTTGTTTTTCCGCTGTTGATGTTTCCATTGGGGTCTGTTTTTTCATGTTTGTGTTTCTTTCCCGTTGGTGTCTCTGGTGGGAGCTGTGGGTTAATTGTATCGATTCATGATCATTGCCTCCACTTCTGTTATGCCATTTCGTTTATCAAATAATTAATTTAAAACTGTATTAAAGTCTCCTCCAATAATTAAATCTTTTACTTCAGAAATTCTTCCAGTCTTTTAAAAAGGGTGACATCATCGTTGTTGGGTCCATATTATGTTTGTCTATTTCTGAATTGAAAACGAAAAGTTTGGATTTATAAGTATTCCATTGCCTTCACTGTTATTGCTACGTCCGGAGAAAAACGCATCATTGTTCCACTCGCCTTTCCAAATACCATGTGTACCTACTCCTGAATGAGCAGCCAGTGAAATGCTGTAACACTGTAGTGAGTCTGTGGATAAGTTAGTGATACTTCATTAAACGTTATCAAATGCTGGAAGTCGGCCTCGGTAATTTAGTCGGATGCGCGTCTGACTGGTGATCAGGGGGATGCGGGTTCGATACCTGCTGGGGTCGGCAACATTCTTTCGTGGAGATTGATCATGAAATCTTTTCTACGGTCATTCGCTCCCTTCCGCTGATTCAAGAAGAGCAGTTGTCAGTTTCTGGCGAAAGATTATGCACTGTTCTGGTTAACCGCTTACGTATAAGCTTGCCCACAAAAAATGTTGATAGGTAAACTGACCGGCTCAAAAATGACATAAATAGAGTTGACTGGGCCGTTAAACTACAAGACAAACAAACTAAAAACAAAAATGCTGGAAATTTTGTTAATCAATTAAAATTTGAGGTATAATGGTGCGTTTTTATTGAATCTGAGCATACATAGCTTTATATAGAGAAGCTTTATATAGAGAAAAGTTTGGTTTACCAGTGCAAACATTGTTTTTTCTTCTTATTGTAGCTAATAAATAGAATGTGGTTCTCATTAGAACTGTCTGGGTGAGGCGGTTCTACCAAGTTTCCACAGTCTGTATTTGGTGTAGAAATAAGAAAAAATATCACATTTTATCAAGGAAAATATCAGTTTCGGATATATGAAATAATGCATTATTCCACATCATTACAAAAACACGCCTATACAAATACATGGTAAACTGGACCGCCGAAAAAAACTAAAATTTTAAAGATGAAAAATTGTGAAAGTTTTCTTTTTTCTGCTCAAAATATAGATTGTGGGTACTCGTTAGAACCGCCTCACCGAGGCGGCGGTGAGGCGGTTCTAACGAGTACCCACAATTTATATTTTAGAACAGAAATAAGAAAAATAAGGTTTACCCCTGTAAACCCCAGTTTTACTGTAAAAAAGTGGGGTTCAAGGGTGTCAAAAATATATAGGCGTGTTTTCGTGGTGTGGTCGTATGCTACACTTGCTTTCCTTCATGACTCTTTGAAGATCTTTTCGCGATTAAATTTCTTTCTATTCAGGCCAACGAGTCCGTGTCTTTACCCCGCTTTATTTCATTAGTATCCCTATCGTTTGCTAAGAAACGTAGACTGCGGGTACTCGCGCGGTTCTAACGAGCACTCACAATCTATATTTGGACCAGAAATAAGAAAATGTGAAACATTTTCATCCGAAAAAAAAAATCTAGTACTTAAGATTCATGGATGAGTTGTCGTAATGTCAAGAGTTCGAGCATGTGTTGTTGGTACTCAAAATTATGCATTCTATACAAATACACTGTAACCTTTATCGCCGAAAAAAATAAAATTTTAAGATGAAAAACTGTGATATTTTTCTTATTTCTGCTCAAAATATAGATTGTGTGTACTAGTTAGAACCGCCTCGTTGAGACGGTTCTAACGAGTACCAACAAACTATATTTTAAAGCAGAAATGAGGGGGTTCTAACGAATACCCACAATCTATATGTTAGAGCAGAAATAAGAAAAATAAGGTTTACCCCTGTAACCCCCAGTTTTACTATATAAAAGTGGGGTTCAAGGGGGTCAAAATTATATAGGTGTGTTGTTGGTACTCAAAATTTTGCATTAATTCAGTCATGTGATAAGCAAATATGCTAGTTGAAATAGCAGTTTCAGATACGTCAGCTGTTGTACCTTTCGTATTTTTGATCCAAAAGCGCAGTAAAAATGTGCTGATACGAGAACCGTTGAACCACATTGCTTGATCAGATTTCAAGCAATGTCAACCCAAACACCCTTATTGTCCGTTTACTCCAGGGTGGGATTTGTCTGGGTGTTCTTTCTGAACCTTTAACACTCTTTATGCGAATTCAGCAGACGACAAATTGATGGTAATTTTCTTATTTTTCCCAGAAAACAGGATTTGGCACTCCACGCAAACTGACTCCATTATTGGATTTTTTCTTATTTTTCCTAAAATAGGTTGCGACATTGCATGCAAATTGTCTCCAATGGGGACAATTCGCATGGAATGCCAAAATCCTGTTTTCTGGGAGGAATATGAAACATATTTGAAACTGTCGTCTGCTGAAAAACAATTACCCAGCATGTAGAGCGTTGAAGGAATGGTTACATCTTCGAAGAATTAAACAGACAGCTGTAGATGACAGTAGGGGTCTGCTGTTTTCAGAGTGGGTCAGATGACAGGAAATTAATAAGTTAATATAGCTGTTTTGAGCTATAATTTTGCTATTTACGAAAAACGCATTTGCTTAACGCAGCTGTCGCCCAGCTAAAGGTTTGTGCTATTTTTTTTTTTTTTTGCTATATGCGAACAACGAAGTTGTTTAGCACAGCTGTCTCCCGGCTAAAAGTTTTAGCTATGTTTTTGCTATTTGCAAACAAGGAAATTGCTTAACTCAGCTGTCGCCCGGCTAAAAGTTTGAGTTATTCTTTTGCTAATTGCGAACGACGAAGTTGCTTAACGCAGCTGTCACCCGGCTTAAAGTTTGAAATCTGTTTTTGCTAATTGCGAACTACGAACGTGCTTAGAACAGCTGTCGTCCGGCTAAACGTTTGAGCCATGTTTTTGCTAATTGCGAACGACAGATTTGCTTAATACAGCCGTCGCGCGTAAAAAGGTTGGAGCTATGTTTTTTTGCTAATTGCGAACGACGAATTTGCTTAACGCAGCTGTCGCCCGGCTAAAAGTTTGAGATATGTTTTTGCTATTTGCAAACAACGAATTTGCTTAACGCAGCTGTCGCCCGGCTAAAAGTTTGAGATATGTTTTTGGTATTTGCAAACAACGAATTTGCTTAACGCAGCTGTCGCTCGGCTAAAAGTTTGAGATATGTTTTTGCTATTTGCAAACAACGAATTTGCTTAACGCAGCTCTCGCCCGCCTAAAAGTTTAAGCTATTGTTTTGCTATTTGCAAACAACGAATTTGCTTAACGCAGCTGTCGCCCGGCTAAAAGATTGAGATACGTTTTTGCTATTTGCAAACAACGACTTTGCTTAACGCAGCTGTCGCCCGGCTAAAAGTATGAGATATGTTTTAGCTATATGCAAACAATGAATTTGCTTAACGCAACTGTCGCCCGGCTAAAAGTTTGAGATATGTTTTGTTATTTGCGAACGACGAATTTGCTTAACGCAGCTGTCGCCCGGCTAAACGTCTGAGCTATGTTTTTACAACTTGCAAACAACGAATTTGCTTAACGCAACTGCCGCCCGGCAAAACGTTTGAGCCATATGTTTGCTATTTGCAAACAACGAATTTGCTAAACGCAACTGCCGCCCGGCTAATAGTTTAAGCTATATTTTTGCTGTTTGCGAACGATGAATTTGCTTAACGCAGCTGTCGCCCGGCTAAAAGTTTGGGCAATGCGTTTGTTATTTGCGAACGACGACGTTTCTTAATGCACCTGTCGCCCGGCTAAAAGTTTGCTATTTGCGAATGGCGAATTTGCTAAATGCAGCTGTCACCCGGCTAAAAGTTTCAGCTATGATTTTGCTATTGCAAACAACGAATTTGCTTAACGCAGCTGTCGCCCGGCTTAAAGTTTGAGATATGTTTTGCTTTTTGCAAACAACGTCTTTGCTTAACGCAGCTGTTGCCCGGCTTAAAAAGTTTGTGATATGTTTTTGCTATTTGCGAATGGCGAATTGGCTTAATGCAGCTGTCGCCCGGCTAAAAGTTTGAGCTATGTTTTTGCTATTTGCGAACGACGAATTTGCTTAACGTAGCTGTCGCCCGGCTCAAAGTTTGAGCTATGTTTTTGCTGTTTGCAAACAACGATTTTGCTTAACGCAGCCGTCGCCCGGCTAAAAGTTTGAGCTATGTTTTTGCTATTTGCAAACAACAAATTTGCTTAACGTAGCTGTCGCCCGGCTCAAAGTTTGAGCTATGTTTTTGCTGTTTGCAAACAACGACTTTGCTTATCGCAGCTGTCGCCTGGCTAAAAGTTTAAGCTATGTTTGGGCTATTTGTGAACAACAAATTCGCTTAACGTAGTGTCTCCCGGCTTAAAACTTGAGTAATGTTTTGTTATTTACGAACAACGAATGTGCTTAACGCAGCTGTCGCCCGGCTAAAAGAGTCAGCTACATGTATGTTTTGGCTATTTGCGAACAACGAATTTGCTTTACGTACCTGTCGCCCGGCTGAAAGTTTCAGCTGTGTTTTTGCTATTTGTGAACGACGACTTTGCTTAATGCAGCTGTCGTCTGGCTAAAAGTTTTAGCTATGTTTTGGCTATTTGCGAACGACGAATTTACAGATGAGCCTGTGCATCCACACAGTTTGATCAGCATCTTAATGTAAGCTGCTTGGATATTTTCTATATCCAACGTTTCAAGATTCCTGCTCGTCTGTATAGCTGAGCAAACCGATTTGTGTCGCACCCGGTCACAAGGCTGTCTGTCCTTTTCTCTCCGAAAAGCCTTTTCTTAGTTCTACACTTGTCTATTGATAAATATAACACTGGTTTGAAAACACTTCTGCAGTGAGAAATTATATAGAAACCGAAATTATACGATGACGTAGGTTATAAATTTAGGAAAATTGTTGGCGAACCTGATGTATTCAAAACAACTATTACCCGTTACAAAACAAAATGTTATAACCTGGATTTAATACACGACTGGCTGCATGCCTAGATTTTGACCCTATCGTAGACTGTGCCTATTCTTTGCTCTTTGGTTGCAAGATGGTGGTCGGGTATCAGACTCTATGACGGCTCTGACGTAAACCTTTGAAAAGAGGGTTGGCGTTTAATGTTATATCTTTTTTTCCCGGTCCTCTGTGTTTTCTTCAGTTCTGGCTCTCGTTGCGTGGTGTTTGCCACAAGCCCTCATCTTTTTTTTCTTCGCAATAAATTCTAATTCTCGATCATTATGTTCATTTCGAGCGATATGGTTGGTTGAATTAAAGCAATTCCATGAGCAAGAATCTCAGAACTATTTCACACAGCGAAAGGTACACGTAGTAATATAACGTGACGTCAAAGAGCACGTTTAGAACAGGTGCGTTAAGGCGTTAAAAAAAAAAGCTGTGTTTCCGCTAAAATGCTGAAAAAATTTTGGGTCGGTAGGTAGGAGAAACTTTTTTTCTATTATTTTATTTTTTCTCCCGAAAAAACAGGATCGGGCCTATATTTTTATGGGTTTTTGTACATGTTTTTGTTAATAAAATTATCATGTTCAGACTTGCCCTGTATATAATAAGTCATTTAAGATGCTCAAAAGGCCGGCCTCTGTAGCTCAGTCGGAAGCGCGTTTGACTGGTGATCAGGGAGACGCGGGTTCGATACCTGCCGGGGTCGGCAATATTCTTTCGTGGAGCTTGATCGTGAAATCTTTTCTACGGCTATTCCTTCCACTGGTTTAAGAAGGGCAGTTGTCATTTTCTGGCGAAATCATGAGCAATATACTGGATAACCGCTTATGCATAAGCCTGCCCAGGACAAGTGTGGAAAGGTAAACTGACCGGCTGAAAAATGACCTAAAATAGTCTTGACTGGGTCGTTAAACTCCAGTACAAACAAACAAGATGCTAAAAATGTCAGCTTTGTATTTTGGAAGGTACTAAATGCCAAAAACTACAAAAATGTCCTTAAAACGCGAAATTACTATGGGACACTGGATAGGGTCGGAAATTGAAGATGGTAGGGTCGGTGTTTTAATTTTTATTTTGTTCTTTTATTGATAAAAACAGTAGAGTCGTGGGGTCTGAAGCAGGGTCGGTCGGGTTAGCGGAAACACTATTTTTCTAGGCCTAAATGCATTGTATATGAAGTGACGTCAACAGCGCTAAATTAAAAGATGATAAACTGTTGAAAAAGACTGGCCGTTTTTACGGAAACCGGGAAGGGACATGATTTTTTATTTTTATTATGTTGTGCGAACAAGATAATATCTTGTCCGCTCAAGTCTTGTTCGGACAACATATTATCTTGTGCGGACAAGATATTATCTTGTGCGGACGAGATATTATCTTGTTCGCACAAGATATTATCTTGTGCGGACAACATAATATCTTGTTCGCACAACATATTATCTTGTGCACACAAGATAATATCTTGTTCACACAACTTTTTTTAATATCTTGTTCGCACAACATATTAAAAAAAAAGTATGTCCCTTCCCGGGTTCCGTAGTTTTTCGCTTCGGTTTCTTTCAGAGATGTCAGCTTCTAATTTATTAATCATTTCGCCGTGATCGATGATAAGTTCATCCTTACGCTTTCGAAAAGATTCCTAAAATTTTCCATTTTTATGAAATTTTAACATTTTGATGACAAAGTTGGAATTATAAGGAATGATTTATCGAACTTGTGGATTTTATCCATGTGTAAACTGCATGAAGTTTCATTTCCATAGTAATTTAATTTGATTCACTTTTATTCTTCGATGCCTCTCTGAGTTGGAAAACCTCTGTCTGAGCCGTAGACCATATTTTTGAACCCAAGTCTCATCACGAATACATGTCTATATAATTTTGACGCCTTAAACCTACACTTTACATAGAAAAAAGGGGTTTATAGGGGTATACATTAATTTTCTTATTTCTGTTCAAAAACATGTATTGGGAACTCGTTAGAACAGCCTAGGCGAGGCGGTTCTAGCGGATTCCAACAAACTATGTTTTGAGCAGAAATATGACAGATATGGGATTTTTTATCTTAAAATTTTCATTTTTGGTGGTAAAATTTTCAGTATATTTGAATAGGCTTGTTTACGTAATGTGGTTGTTTTGTTTGATTTGAGGTTTAACGTCCCCGTCAACACTGTATAGGTCATTTTGGAGACGTTGCTTCCAATTTTGTGGGACTTCTACCCGACATTGAGATGAAATGATATCTGCCACCCAATGAAACCAATAGGGTTTATAAGCATTGACGGTCCGACGCACACCGCTTTGCCTGGACAGGCTTAGATCCTCTAAGCGGTTTACCAGCACTCGTGTGCGGCTGGTTTCAGCTCTGCATGGAAGGATCATGAAGCCTATCTATTGCTTCAAGCCCCAATGGGCGAAGGCAATCGTAATGTGGTAAATCGATTGTTATAGCCTGGGCGGCTCTAAGGCGGTAATTGTTGTTAATTCTACCTGGTCCGTTGTTGCTATCATGTTAAGTCCTGTTTAACCATTATCCTGCTGAATAAATTATTTGGCCACATCCATTTCTGACTATTAGCCAATCAAGTTACTTAATATAATGTATTCGTCCAAATTTGTAAACTGAATAACAGTGCAGATCCTGATCCGAGAAGCCATCTGATCCGGATTTACAGTGTTTGCAAAAGTATGGTTGGATTGAAGCTTATACACTGTCGTTATGTTTTATTTTCCTTTCTTTTGGGCTTTATACGAGGGTGGTTGTTATACGAAGTGCCAGAGGGTGGTTGGATTAGGCGATGCTGCCGTTTTCTCGGGCCTCTGGGGCGTCCAACTCACATCACGGTCACACGTCCGTGAAATGAACAGCCGTCTTAAAACCCACTTCATATAGAGACAACTGGGAGTTACAGTGTTATACATTATTTTTTTAATTTCTGCTTCAAGACAAAGGTTTTGGGTACTCGTTAGAACCGCCTCATTGAGGCGGTTCTAACAAGCACATAAAAACTATGTTTCGAGTGTACATAAGAAATATATCATAAATTTTCATCGGAAAAGAAGCCATTCTAGAGCACTATGGCACAGGAAGCGTTATCGTGATGTGATATTTGCTTACAGTTGGGCAAGGGCAGCAATTGGGCAAGGCCTGTTGCCCTTGTAGCAGATAAGGGTAGAAGTGGGGTGTGTTGTTAATACTTCAGTTGCTACACTTTCATTCATTGTACTCTTTCTCCTCTATCCTTTACTTTTATCTCCACTACTGTCTCTTCTAGCTCTTTTCACCTGGGATACGACATAAAATTGGTCCCGTCAAGCGATTTTGGTACTTATCGTCTATGCGAGCAGCGAAGGTTCAGGCGAGCCTGCGCATCCGCGCAGTCTCGCCAGAACCTTCGCTGCTTGCTCATACAAGCAGTGAATCAAGAGGAACCTTCAGACAAAAAGCCATATCCCTGGCCCCTCTGAATGGCTGGGCATGCGCAGTAAAAATTTGTCATGACGGAATGCTCGAAGACACAAATTCGCTTGGCGGGGCTCAAATGATCCACAAGGACTGACGTGTCGTTAAACCCTAACACAATCAAGCAATCGATCAATCAGTCAATCAATCGACCAATCAATCAATCAATCCCCATTGATGCCAGTGGTAGTATTTGCGTTGTTGTTTGGTCACCTTTGATACCAAAATTACTCAACTTGCCAATGCTAGCACTGTTTTATCTATTGCAAGATACAGAAACGATGTAGTATATCTGCCTAAAGGCTTCAACGTTTAGATCAAACAAATCCCGAAGGATTTGAAGACTCAGATTATACCCACTGGCTACATGAGCTTTAAACTCATAGCATACCCGACTGGTTTGTATCTTGACCTGTCACGACTGAACCTAATGGTCGCTTCAGTCATCAGAGTACCTTGGGCACATTCTCCTAAGGCTTGACTCACACATGTTGCATTCGACCATTTTCCTTGACCTGGTTCATGCGGCCAGTGAAAACTCAGATTCGCAGGCTGCTCTGGTTCCTCACTGGTCGCGTGCGCTCTCCATCATATAAACACGCCGATATAATTTTGATCCCCTTAAACCCTACTTTTATATAGCAAAATTGGGGTTAATAGGGGTATACATTATTTTAATCTTCAAACGTTCATTTATTTGATGGTAAAATGTTCAATGTTCAGTAAGACCACCTAAAATTAAGAATAACTCTGCTTTAAAAAGCTTCTTTTGAAGGGTGCATTTAATCTGTCTTTGTGTTTTCTGCTCACAGCGTCCTCTGGTCAAGGACCACCTTTGGGGCTGTTCAAAAGTGGTCTTTAAGACCACTTTTGAACAGTCCCAAAGGTGGTCTCAATATAGGAATTTTACTGTATTTGAATAGACGTGTTTTCGTAATGCTGAGGGCAAAAGTCGAGAGACACATGTTTACTTGAGCTGGCTCAGATATGGTTGTCATATCACTAGCAAATTACGGATGATGTTATCAGAGACAAGGAATTAAGCTGATGTTTAATCTCGAGCATTGTTCTTGTCAATAGTTCTCTCAGAATGACAGTTGATGTAAACGGATTTCTCATACGGTCCCAGTGCAATGAAATCATTGATATGCCATCTGTACAGAACACATGTTTGTATTCTAAAGAGGTGCATGTACAATAAAATTCCGCTATTAAGATCACCTAAAATTAAGACTTATTCTGCTTTAAATAGCTTATTTAGAAGGCTGCGGTTATTTTTTCTTAGCCGTGTCCCCTGGTCAGGGATCACCTTTGGGACTGTTCAAAAGTGGTCTTAAAGACCACTTTTGAACAGTCCAAAAGGTGGTCTTAATATAGGAATTTTACTGTATATTACTTTCATTGTTGTTCAAGTCATGCAGTCTGAAATTTCATAAACCCTGGTGTTGAAGTCCTAAGAGTTGTAAAAGGGGGTCATCCTTTTGCAGTTATACGAGGGCTGTTTAGAAATTAATGTCAGTTTGGTTTTATTTCGCACCTGTCGTGCAATGTGGGCTCAAAACTAAATCTTGTCGACAAAAATATTGTTCACAGCTTCACAGACCTTTATACAGTGTACGATTCCTTATTTTGTTTGATTTGAGGTTTTACGTCCCCGTCAACACTGTAAAGATCATTTTGGATACGTTGCTTCCAATTTTGTGGGACTTTTACCCGACATGAGATAAAATGACATCTCAAGCACTACCGCCCTATGAAACCAATATTATTAATAAGCACGGGCGACACTCGCACCGCTTTGCCTGGGCAGGCTTAGATCCTCTAAGCGGTTTACTCGTGTGCAGGTCGTTTCAGCTCTGCGTGGAAGCATCATGCAGGCCATCTATTTCTTCAAGCCCCGATGGGCGGGGGCCGGTACATTTCCTTGAAACGTATTCATACATTGCAGCAGTAAACGCAAAAGTATTGGGAATAGAGCTAACAGCATGCTTGAAATTAGGGCCTAGGTAGGTCGCCCTGCAGGCATCCGTCGTGAGGTATGGAATGAGTGAGTGAGAGTTTTACGTCCCACCAACAGTTAAGGTCATACGGAGACGGGACCTCGGTTTAAAGACTCATCCGAAAGTCTGGAGAAGCCCGGGATCGATCCTGCGATCCCTGGTTTACAAGGCGAGTAGCGTAACCACTACACCACGGAGGCTTCTGAAAGGTATCGGATATCTTTAGGGGAGAACCAAATGTCTAACAGGACGATTTGCAGATGGGCAGCTACATTTAGGAGCAGGCAGCAGCAACTTAAAGATACTGTTCACACAGTTCGCCAGGCAAAATAACATAAAAAGAATCCGAAACTATCCTACAAAAATGCCGACTTACAGTCGATGATTTGCCCGGTTGACAAACTTGTTAACACGAATTCATGGTATTTTAAAGAAGAATTTTCAACCTTGGAAAATAAATGCAAGATGGATACAATGAATAAAGAGGGCCTGTATAGCCAATGCAAAAATAAAACTTATGAAAATGTATCCAAAATATGGCAAAAAGGCTTTCGACAATTTAGTCGCGGGTGATGAGACCTTGGTATTCAATTCTGAACCAAAGCGGAAAAGTGTTTAAACCGCATATCCAACCGCATTGGGGTCACAAGAAATGCGAGACGTCTAATTATGGTCAAACAAACATGAACAGTAAATAAGGTTTCATATGCAATTTGCTTCGATAATAAGGGCCCAATTCCGGTGCTAAAAGGAAGATCAGTCACAGCAAAGTTCTGTAAAAAAGTTGTACTAAGAAAATTGAAGGAGTTCTGCGAAACCGCCACCCCAAAACCGGACTTAAGCACCTCATAATGTACCCGCTAACAAGGCACACCTTGTGACCTAGATTTCGTTGCCAGAGAATGTCATCGCCCTAATGCATCCTCCATTTTTGCCAGACCCAACCCCGCGATTATTTTCTGTAATCATTTATTTGGAAAGATATACAGTTCGAACCATGCTGTTGGATCTGCGGTTTATCAGTATTTGATGGGTGTCCCAAATGAAAAGGTGATTCCGGTAGATGTAAAATAATTTGACGGGTAGAAGCAAATCAAAAACGTTTTAACTTTTGCAGAAAAAGAAGAAACAATAAGCCCTAGCGGTTTCTTTGGGTGGTAGGGCTTGATATGTAATTTCATCTCAGGGTAAAAATATCACAAAATTGGAAGAAACGTATTCAAAATGACCTGAATTGTGCTGACGGGGACGTAAAACATCAACACGAACCAATTACTCTGTTGTTGATACATTAGACTCATGCATCCCTCGTGGCCCATTTTAACAACAACGTCTGATATGAGCCGACACTGTTTGCTTACAGTGCGTACATTTTAACTCACCATAACCGAAGGCTCCGGGTGTGCTTTTAGGATAGACAGTAGTCCGTCGTCTGTCGTCGTCGTCTGTCGTCGGTGTCAACATTTTCAAACATCTCCTCCGAAACCACTGGTCCGATTGAAGTCCAATTTCATTTGGAACATCCATGGGATGGGGAACCAAAAGTTTATTCGCGGGGTCCAGGTCACATGACCAAGATGGCAACCATGCCCATATAAGGTTAAAAAAAACCTTCAAAAATCTTCTTCTCCAGAGCCAGTGAAAAGATTGTCATGAAACTTGGTAAGTAGCATTGGGGACTCGGGGCCCATCATAGTATGTTCGGATGCCCTTGTCCTATTTTACGCCAAGGTCAAATTGGTTCACATAGACTTGTGTTTGGGGAAAAAGTCAAAACTGAGTATGTTTTGGAAACTATGGCAGCCTGTGATCTGAAAATTGGTAGATGCAGTAAGCTAAATGATTGGATGAAACTACAAGAGAATTCGAGGTCAAGGTCAGTCCTTGACCTTGACCCAAGGTCATTCAGATATGAAAATTGAAACTTGTTTTCCAACAGAAACAAATGGGCTAAATATAACCGGATGACCTTTAAGGTCAAATTAGTTCATATAGACTTTTGTATGGGGAAAAAAGTCAAAACTGGGTATTTTTTGGAAACTGTTGCAGCCTGTGATCTGAAAATTGATAGATGCAGTAAGCTAAATGTTTGGATGAAACTACAAAAGGTCAAGGTCATTTAGATTTGAAAATTGAAACTTGTTTTCCCACAGAAACCACTTGGCCAAAGATAACCAAATTCCATATGAAAACTTTTGGGATCAAGAAAATGAACACTGATTAATTTGAGTTTGGTCACATGACCAAGATGACCGCCATGACCCTATTAGGTAAAAACCTTCCACAAATCTTCTCCGGAACAGGTGGGCCGATTGTCATGCAACTTGGTATGTAGCATTGGGGACTCGGGGCCTATCATGATTTGTTCAAATGACCTTGATCTATTTAACGACAAGGTCAAATTTGGTCACAAAGTTTTTTTTATATGGGGACAAAGTCAAAACTAAGTATTTTAGAAAATCATTACAGCCTGTGATGAGTACATGCAATTAGTGAAATGAGTAAATGAAAGTACATGAGTATATAAGGTCAAGGTCATTGCTTGACCTTGGCCAAAGCTCATTCAGCTATGAAATTTAAAACGGTTTTTGTCGGAAACCACTGGTCCATATGTGACCAAATTTTATAAGGAAGCTTTCAGAAACAAAGAAATGAAAATTGAATAATATCAATTGCTCACATGACCAGTATGACTGCCATTCCCATATAAGGTAAAACACCGTCTCCAGAACCTGTAGGCCGATTGTTGTGAAACTTGGTGTGTAGAATTGGGGACTCGAACCAATCATAGTTATTCAAATTTTAATGATGACCCCTAGATGACCTTGACCAATTTTATGTCAAGGTCAAATTTGGTCACATAGAGCTTTGTATGGAAAAAGGTCAAAACTCAGTGTTTTTTTTTTTTTTTTCATAAATTATCGCAGTCTGTGATTTAACAATGGGTAGATGCAGTAAGCTGTATGAGTAAATGAAACTATGAGTATTCAAGATCAAGGTCATTTCTTAGACCTTTGCCGAAGATAATTCAGAATATGAAAATTTAAACTGATTTTCTCAGAAACCACTGGTCCGTGTGTAACAAAATTTCATAAGGAAGCTTTTAGGAACAAAGAATGAAAATACATTAATATCAGTTTGGTCACATGAAAAATATTGCTGCTATGCCCGTATAAGGTAAAAATCCTTCAAAACAATTTCTTCTTTGGAAGCAGTGAGACCATTGTCATATGTAAATTGGAGGCTCTAGGCAATCATTTGTTCAAATGATGATCCCTGGTTGAGCTTGACTTATTTTACGCCAAGTAAGGGACCAACCCCAAAAGGATCCAAGCAAGGGACTAGCCCCTGGAATGGGCTGACACCAAACACTAGCAGATATGCTACTGGTAAGTGCAGTGTTTAAGTTCTTTGGTCTTCAGCCAAACATTTAATAGTCTATCGAAAAAGTTAATATGGCCACCAGAGCACTGCCCTTTAGCGCAATTGAACTCTGGTGAGCGCAGTGGCCCATGGACCTTTATTTTTAAAGTTTACCCAAAACAAACCTGACACCCCTACAATTGTAAACTGGACCACTTCAAACTCATGAGATGGAAAACTCCATTGAAGTATATGGATTAAAAAAAATACACTGGGCAATCTGGTGGTTCAAATGTCAGTATTCCATTTCCATCTGAACTAATGTTCATATAATCGTGACTTGATTTGTGCCGCCACAAGTGGTAAAAAAACTGTCTTCAGCCTGCTTCCCAACGCGGTGACAACAAAGCTTTCCCAATATACATGAAAGCATAAATAAAATTGTGTCAGTGGCCATCAAAATAGCACACAACGAAGACAATGATCCGTCTCCGCAGAAGCGCAGGTTGATCTGAGTCTTCGAATGTCCGAAGTCAAATGTTCGTTCGACGTGGCCTACTTAACCAATACTTTAGGCGTATTTTTCCATCTTTTTCTTTTTATAAGTACTTCAAAGTAAAAAGGTATAATTTTCTCTGCAAACATAAGTATGTTTATTGGTAATTAAATATAGATGACAAAAATCGTGAAACATTAATGTGGGCAAATACACTTTCATGAAAGACCAGCTTCTTTCACAATCCCTACGTTTTCTCCTTTACTTCTAAATGAAGGACATGCTTCTGATGTTTACTGAGATAAGTTCAATAAATGGGATCACTAAAATGTGTCTGTCTTGCCATTAAAATGGTGGAAAAATAGGCCAGATGTATTTACTATCAATTATAGCTTGAGAGAAAAAAGTTTTTTTGAATTACAAACTGGAATTATAAAAGGTATTCATAGAATTCGCTTTATCATCTGGGCCCCGTCAAGCGATTTTGGTACTTATCGCCTATGCGAGCAGCGAAGGTTCAGGCGTCCACGCAGTCTCGCCAGAACTTTCGCTGCTCGCTCATACAAGCAGTGAATCAAGAGGAACCTTCAGACAGAAAGCCATATCCCTGGCCCCTCTGAATGGCTGGGCATGTGCAGTTAAAATTTGTCATGACGGAATGCTCGAAGACACAAATTCGCTTGGCGGGGCTCATCTAATATACCGAATCTATTGTGCTCGGAGCCATAATAGAAAGTATCACGCGATGACGTCAAGCAAACTCCTTATATTTACACCACCTTTGGGACTGTTCAAAAGCGGTCTATAAGAAGACTACCTTTGAAAAGTTCTTGGAAGGCATTTAGTGCGCTCAGGTGACATTGAATTGAATCCAGGCCCAACGGATCTGCGGGACGATACTAGCGTTTCCTCCAATGGATCAGATAATATTGAAGAAGCAGCTATAATGAACAACTTTTCCATAGTTCATTATAATATTCAAAGTATTTCAAATAAAATAGATTTAATCGGGGCAGAATTAAAAAACTTTGACATTATTTGTCTAACAGAAACTTGGTTAAATCAGGGAGTGACAGATGATTTAGTCAATATAGAGGGATATAAACTTTATAGGCGTGACCGAGAAGGGGATAGCCATGGGGGTATATGTGTTTACATAAAAACCAATGTATATTCACACCGTAGATTAGACCTCGAAATTCCAGATATAGAATGCATTTGGATGGAACTTAACATTCATAATAAAAAATTTTTGTTGGGTACATTTTACAGACCACCAAATTCTCCTGCTGCAACCCTGGCTTCCATAGAAGATTCCATTGGTCTTGCTTTTGACACAAATATTAGTAATATTTTTATAACAGGAGATTTTAACCTCGATATTTTGAAGCAAGCAACGGGTAATAAAATACGCGACATATGTCAACATTTCAACTTGGAGCAACTCATAACGGAACCGACACACAAAACGGAGAATTCGTCTTCCGCTATTGATCTGATATTTACTTCCGACAAAAATGCTGTACTTCTAAGCGGAGTTGGTGATCCCTTTCTCGACCAAAACATCAGATTTCACTGCCCAGTTTTTTTCGTTCTAAATTTTAAAAAATACATTACACGAGTCTTTCACCGGCATATTTGGCTCTTTGATCGTGGAGACTATCAATCTCTTTCGCAGGAGGTCGAAAATACTAACTGGAATGAGCTTAAGGACAATGACGTTGATACATATGCCAAAAACATTACTGAAAAAATTTCCAACCTGACTTCTAAACACATTCCTAACAAAACAGCAAAAATTCGTCAATCTGATCCTCCATGGCTAACTAATGAAATCAAGAAAATGATTCGTAAGAGAAAACGTATATACAACAAATTCAAAAAATCAAAAAGCACGGTAGATTTTCACAATTACAAACAAATACGAAATAAAATTATAGGAGAAATTCGTAAATCTAAGCAATTACAAACAGAAAAATTGGCAAACAAATTAAAGAACGAAGAAATCAAACAGAAAGACTGGTGGAGAACACTAAAACAGTTTATTAAAACCGATCAGTCGTCAACACTCCCGCCCCTTTACAAAGAAGATACTGTTTATTCAAAAGACGAAGACAAGGCTAATCTAATGAATGACTTCTTTATAGAACAAACAATGCTAGATGATGACAATGCCTCTCTACCCACTGATGTTCCTCAAGCTCAGAATTTTCTCAGCTTAATCTCAACCACTCCGGCAGAAGTTGAATTAATATTAAAGTCGTTGCAATTAGGTAAAGCAGCTGGTCCTGACTCAATCAACAACCGCATTCTTAAAGAACTAGCTGTTTCTCTATCTGAACCACTCAGTGATCTTTTCAACTTCTCTCTGAGAAAGGGTAAAGTCCCAAATACATGGAAAGCGGCAAACGTGACCCCAATCTTCAAAAAGGACGACCCTTCGATCATATCTAATTATAGACCAATTTCTCTCTTAAGTACTGTAGGCAAAGTCCTAGAAAAAATCGTTCATAAACACCTTTTTAACTTTATTCGTGACTATAATATACTAACATCTCTTCAGTCAGGATTTATTCCTGGAGACTCAACTGTTAATCAATTAGTTCATATCTATAATACATTTTGCAAAGCTCTCGACGAAGGTAAAGAAGTACGTGCGGTCTTTTGCGACATTAGTAAAGCCTTTGACAGAGTATGGCATAAAGGTCTTCTATTCAAACTACACAGCATTGGTATTTCTGGCTCGCTACTGCAATGGTTTACAGATTACTTGAATAATAGACAACAAAGAGTAGTGCTACCTGGAGCTGCATCGTCTTGGTCTGTTATCAAGGCAGGAGTCCCACAAGGCTCCATCCTTGGCCCACTTCTGTTTCTGATTTATATTAATGACATAGTTGTAGATATACATTCTTCTATCAGGCTCTTTGCAGATGATACTAGTCTGTTCATAGTGGTGGAGAACCCCATGCAAGCGGCAGCCCAGATTAACTCTGACCTGGCTAAGATTAACTCATGGGCAACGAAATGGCTTGTGTCTTTCAATCCTGCGAAATCCGAGTCAATGATTTTTTCGCGAAAAATAAATAAACCCTATCATCCTCCTATATCAATGAACCAGCAAAACATTAACGAAGTACACTCTCACAAGCATTTAGGCCTAACTTTTTCGACCGATTGCACCTGGCACGACCATATAGACAACATCAAAACGAAAGCATGGTTTCGGATTAATATAATGCGCAAACTTAAATTCACACTCGATAGAAAATCCTTACAAACAATATATATTTCTTTTATAAGGCCACTTCTTGAATATGCCGATGTTGTCTGGGACAATTGCACCCGATACGAGGCGAACGAATTAGAAAAAATTCAAAATGAAGCCGCACGAATCGTTACTGGAGCAACAAAACTTGTATCAATCAACTCCCTTCTCTATGATCTTGGATGGGAATCTCTGGAAGCTCGGAGGCAAAAACACAAACTTGTTCTTTATTACAAAATGCAGAATTTTCTCACACCCGAATACCTATCTTCACTAGTACCACTCACGGTAGGCAGTAGCACAGTTTACGAATTGCGAAACAATGCCAATCTACAGACTGTCAGAGCTAACTCGCAACTTTATTATACATCTTTTCTCCCGTCGGCGACTCGCAACTGGAACGACTTGCCAGATGACAAGAAAAATGCACCCTCATTAGCATCCTTCAAGTATAAACTACAGTCCAACGAAAGAAAACCACCGTTATATTTTTGTGCAGGCAAAAGATTTGGGCAAGTACATCATACGAGACTAAGACTTAATTGCAGCTCGTTACACGATCATCTCTTTCAAAAAAATATTTTAAATAACTCCTTATGTGCTTGTGGAGCGGTTGAGGACACAAATCATTATCTCATGGCATGTGAACAGTACACTGACATAAGACAGGACATGTTAAACATTGTCTCAGCTATTTGCCAACCTGCTTTAAACATCCTTCTGTGCGGCAGTACTGATCTCTCAGTAAATGATAACATACAAATATTCTTAGCAGTACAAGATTTTATTATTAAGTCTAAACGATTTTGTACTTCAAATTTATAAACACAGATTTCAAATGCCTTGCTGGTACTTATCACTGATGTACAAATATGTGTAGTTTTTTTCTACACGGGCGCACATACATACATACATAAATATATACATGCACGTTCATATAAAAAAAAAGGTTGTGAAACACATCTACTAACTCGAGCCAAAGTTAAACAGCTACCGCGTCCAATCCAACCGACCATCAGTCTTTGTCTCACATCACGACTCGAAGAGCGCTACTGAGTTACTGTAATGATTTGTTTCTCTTGAGACAGCCCAAAATCACAAGACTTGATTCGTCAGTGCTAATTACCCTAAAATCCATTCCCCGTGGAGCCATATGCTTTATTTCACTACTATTCATTTTGTAACCAAAATGAAAATCAATTACAATATTTTCACAACAACTTGCAAATTCGAGCAAATTTGAAAGTTATAACTATAATTAGTACATTGATATTGTAATCGAGGGATACAGATTTGAATAAGTCAGTTGACTTTTTTCTGAATCCCTTTGTATGATACTTGTATTCTGTGTTAACATTATCTGTGTAAAAGATGTATGTATTATACAAAGAAATAAAGTTTAAACCAAAAGCTTGCGAATAAGATAGAAGTGAAGGCAATGATCAGGAACCGATACAATTAACCCACAGCTCCCATAAGAGTTACCAAAGGGAAAGAAACACATACATGGAATAACTAGACCCTAATAGAAATAGTGGAAAGCCACTTTCCCACAAAATGGCCAATTGGCTATTCGAAACAAAAATATCAGCGGTACACACACTCAAAGACAAACCATAACAAAAAAATAAACAGCGGCAAAAGAACCGCGAATCGATTTTACACGGCCGCAATCCGTCGCGATTTTGACAATTTGTTCAGTTCGCATTAAGGCCTCCTAACTCATCAGTGCAACATCTCCGAAAACACGAAAATAAAACAACCACAGAGATGAAACAACGGTGAGGACTCGACAGCAAGAAACCACTGAAATGTTGGAGCAAGAGAAAACCTACAGTTAGACTCTGATGGGCACGATCATATACAAATCAGCAGGCACCAACCAACATTACATAAAAAAATGTCTAAACGCCAAGCCTGATGTGGATCTACACTGCTTGACAATGTCCCAAAAAGGCCGATATATATGGGTTAAGTACTGCTTCTGTAAAAGTTAAAGAAATAATAAGTTTTCTTTATCATTAGTTATCAACCAAGGAAAACATATATTGCAAATGTCGCGGTCTGTATGACAGCGAAATGGTACAATGCGTGGCCTGCGATGCATGGCTTCACCACCGTTGTATCGACAAACGTACAGTAAAGCTGATTGAAGAGAAAAAGAACTTCGTCTTCAAATGCTGTTAGTTGTATAATGTTTGAAATCATTATGATAAGACATCATGTTCACATCTTATGCTGTGTTTATTGATTAGAATCGTCTCATCGAAGCGATAATAATGAGTAAGCACAAAATAAGTGTTTTCATGATCAACTAAGACAGGTCGGAGGCGATGTTTATCTCCCATTTTGTTTAAGTTTGAGATTCTTTACCTAAGTTGTGTTTGCTGATATGCTATGATTCCCAGCTGCTGATAGGTGTGTGTTTCCAAACAAATATTACCTTTCTTATGTATGCATGACAATATATGCTGTGGGTACTCATTAGAAGCGACTCATCAATGCACTTCTAACGAGTACCCACACCGGTCAATTTACCTATCCACAATTCATGATCAAGCTCAAATATTACCTTTCTTATGTATGCATGACAACATATGCTGTGGGTACTCATTAGAAGCGAATCATCAATGCACATTGTATGTTTTCACATGTCTTATCTGGAGCCTCATGTATGTAATAAAAAGTTAATTTAGCTAGTTCTTATTTTCTGTCTTGTTTGTCTGTATTGGAGTTTACTGCCCAGTCAACATTATTTAAGTCATATCAAGCCGGTCTGTAGGTAGCAGATAGTATGAGGAGTGCTTAGATTGGAAGGTCTAAGCTTGTTGAGGAAATATGTTATAAGTATTATAAATGTCACTAAAATGACCTAAAATGTGATGACTGGGACTTATCTTGTACCCCAAAGATCAGCGTTTTTCTTTCTTAATCTGATTTTAATTTGTTAGGAAGATCACAGAACAATGATCAAACAATAATCAAATGGTTATGATAATAATTTTTGCACATTATTAATCAAAACGATGCTATTACCTTTCTTCGATAGCCCTTAATTGCCTTAATCTGCCTAGGGACGACTCAGCGACCGTCATTGACAAGTTCAACAAATTCTTCGACGGCATTCTTGAACTAAACCCGAGGTAAGATCTATATATGTGATTTACATTCTGATATTGTCCCATTTCAAGTACATAGAAAACAATATATTGCGGGTATTCGTTAGAAAATGCACCAGTGAGGCCGTTCTAACGAGTACCCGCAATATATTTTACTGACCGGAAATAAGGAAAATAATGTTGACTCCAGCAAGCTCCACTTTTTTATATGAAGTGGGATGTAGAGGGGCACTTCGTACACGCACTTGTTAACATGATGATATTTTATGTGTGTGTTTTTGCCCATTGCCTTTTTCATTAACAAAAATGAAGAAGAGCTGGCGAAAGAATGTGCACTGTACTGGTTAGCTGCTTATGGATAAGCGTGTCCCGGAAGTATTGATTGATAAATTGAACGGCTCAAAATGACTTAAATAGTGTTTACTAGGAAGTTAAACCCCTAACAAAACCATTAAAAACGGACTTGTTAACGTGATGATATTTTATGTGAGATATATTGTTGCCTATCTCTCTTTCGCCCTACCAACAGATTTTGTACCTTTATGTGATAAGTGAAGAAATACATCACTTGTGATAATTGAAGAAATATAAATTTATGTATGCATGACATATGCTGTGAGTACTCATTAGAAGCGATTCATCAATGCACTTCTAATGAGTACCCACATCGTATGTTTTCACATGTCTTATCTGGAGACTCATGTATGCAATAAAAAGTTAATTTAGCTAGTTCTTATTTTCTGTTTTGTTTGTCTGTATTGCAGTTTACTGCCCAGTCAACACTATTTAAGTCATATCAAGCCGGTCATTATAAGCCATATCAAGCCGGTCAATTTACCTATCCACAATTTCCCAAGACAGACTTACACGGAAGCGGTGAACACATACATGTCAGCGGATTCATGATCAAGCTCCGAGCATAAATGTTGGTGACCCCGGCAGGCATGGGACCCACGACCTCCTGATTAATACTATTTAGGTCATATCGAGCCGGTCACTTTGTCTATCCACAATCACAAGAAAATCTTATACGGAAACGGTTAACGCATACATACGCATGCTTTCTATAAAAATTGATAACCGCCCTGCTTGAATCAGTGGGTCCATGATCAATCGTTACGCAATAATGTTGCCGACGCCGCCAGGTTTCGAACCCACATCCTCCTGATCAACACTATTTAGGTCAATTCTAGCCGGTCAGTTAACCTCCCCGCACTTTTCCCTGACATGTTTATAAATAAGCGGTTAACAAGTACAGAGCACTTTTCCATGGCATAAGTCGACAACTGCCCTTCTAAAATAACAATTATGTACAAAAGAAATATAAAAAGATAAACAATTTTCGCATTTCGACTCGGAAATCTGAAAGACGTCTGTCAATAGCATTTTTACCGAGTTTGTGCTGTTGACAAACGTCTGTCAATAGCATTTTTACCGAGTTTGTGCTATTGACAAACGTTTGTCAATAGCATTTTTACCGACTTTGTGCTATTGACAAACGTTTGTCAATAGCATTTTTACCGACTTTGTGCTATTGACAAACGTTTGTCAATAGACTCTTCCAAATTGAATTCTATTCCCTTTACGCTGGAACTGTCATAGAATCTGGGGCCTGACCCACCGGCGTGCAATTAAAGAGGGAAGCAAAGTTGAAAACCGTGATTGGGTTAACAACCACGCATGCAGTCTGCCGTATAACATTTATGTTGTATGGCCTGAGCCTAGTGACCTCTATTATCAAATTTCACACCCGACTGAATGCATATATTTCTTCGCCGTTTCCCGAAGAGGTCGATACTGTTATTCAATACATAGAGGTCAGTAAATGGTTCGCCATTCACGAGATGCCGAAAATTCACGAGAAGTTTACGAAAACCGATCTATTAGGCGAGATTTGTCACTATGGATGAAACATAGGTCCATCATTTTATCCCAGAGGCCGAACAACAATCGGAACAATGGAAGTACCCTGGCTCACCCCCAACAAAGAAGGCAAAGACTGTTCCATCAGCTGGGAAGGTTACGGCCTCGGTTTTCTCAGATGCAGATAGTATTCTGCTGATAGATGTTCTCCAAAAGGGATAAACAATCAATGGCACTGGCGCAGTTACGGGAAAATATTAAACTTAAGCGCCGCGGAAAGCTCACTTAAGGTGTGTTGTTCCTTTAGGACAATGCCCCTGTTCATAAGACTTGCATTGTTGCAGCTGCCATTCACGATTGCGGTTTTAAATTGATTGAGAATCCACCTTATTCACCTAATCTCGCTCCATCAGACTTTCATCTATTTCCAAAACTGAAAACGGCTATTTCAGGCACCAACTTGCAGTTCGATGATGACGCCATATATGCAGTGGATGACTTTCTGAACAGCCAAGAAAAGATGTTCTATAAAAGTGGCATTGAGGCCCTTAAACACCGCTGGCAAAAGTGTATAGATATTGAAGGGGATTATGTTGAAAAATAGTACAATATATCAAAAAATTCGAATCCTTAAATATGGTGCTCACGACATACCAATTAGCCCTTGTAACTTATATTCAATAGCGCCCTAATGAGCGCTGACTGTTAAGGTCTAGCACCGCTGTGCTTCTCGCCAATATCGGGCCACATGTAAGAACGGAAGGTCAGGTGGATGTTCTCTGGGTTGCTGGTTTTTCACCCACCTCAGATTAACGATCGACTCAAAATAAGTGAAATATTCTTAAAGGGCCGTAAAACCAAAATGTTTCATGACGCTAGTTATCACAATATTTTTTGCGAATATTTAGGATATTTCTCTTATCTATGTCACAAATGCAGATGTTGATGTCTGGTAAAAAAAGCCTTATTGAGGCGATTTTACTGAGTATACCTCCCAAAAGCTATGGGCATTGTAGAAATAAGGCAAATAACGGACAGAAATGTGGTTTAAACTCATTTTGCTTTATCTTGTATTGGGTCGTTTTTATTCTATGGACTTACTCATCAAGTTATGTGAAACGATTACATAGTTGGAAAACAAATTTTGAACTAAATCCATCCGGTTCTATGAAAATGAGAGAACATTGAAATTCCGCTATTAAGACCACTAACCTAATATTAAGACTAATTATGCTTTAAAAACCCTGTTTTTTGAATGCTTCACTTAATTTTCTTTGTGAGTTCTGCCCACGGTGTCCTCTGGTCAGGGACCACCTTTGGGACTGTTCAAAAGGGGTCTGAAAGACCCCTTTTGAACAGTCCCAAAGGTCGTCTTAATATAGGAATTTTGCTGTATGTAACACTTGTCGGGGCCTATGAATGCTCTGTTATATTTTCTCACACCATTTTCAGGAGGTACCAAATGGCTTACAGGCTAAGCTTCTGAAGCATTGCCTACCAAATAAAATAAAATAATAAAAAAATAAATGAAACATTCAAGCAAGTTTGTTTTTGCTCATGACATCACGAAAACACGCCTATATAATTTTGACCCGTACCCCACTTTTATATAGTAAAATTGGGGTTTACAGGGGTAAACCATATTTTTCTTATTTCTGTTCTAAAATGTATATTGTTGGTACTCGTTAGAACCGCCTCATCGAGGCGGGTTATAACGAGTACCCACAAACTATATTTTGAGCAGAAATAAGAAAAATATCACATTTTTTTCATGTGAAAACTGTCGATTTTTCAGTGGAAAAGTTTACAACGTATCTGTAAAGGCGTGTTTTCGAAATGTTAAGACTGATATTTACAATTAAAGAGCATCGCAGGGTAAAGTAAGGACGTTGCAGTGAAGACGTTTGTTTGATAACCATTGACGTTGCCGCTCAATGCGCGTAGAATTTGGCTGCTACGACATTTACGTATTCTTGACCTTAAACTACCAACCAGATGCAAAATTTGCCTGACACTGTCCAAAGTTCTCAAAGAATCGCTCCATAAGCACTTCCGGTGCCTTGATTATGCCCCTACGGTGCATATGGCTTCTAGGGCGTTCATCTGGGTTCGTCCGTCCGTCCGTCCGTTTAGAACCAAGAGTGCTAGGGTTTGACATTTCCTATATGGACACCTTAAGAAAGAATAGTTCAGGCGAATTTTTGTATTGTCGGGATTATGCCCCTTTCAAGAGTTATGGTCCTTTAAACAAATGATAAACTATTAGCCTTGAAAATTGGTGAAAAGATTGGGGGTGACGAGTAGATTACTTGATTAACTTTTGATTGAATTCTAAAAAACACTTCATGAGTTACGACCCATTGCAATTTTGGGCATTTGTACAGTGTATGCTTTGTGATCCATAACATAACTTAAGAACCATATATGATAGGGTTTTGAAATATTATATTGGCCCCGCCAAGCGATTTTGGTACTTATCGCCTATGCGAGCAGCGAAGGTTCAGGCGAGCCTGTGCATCCGCGCAGTCTCGCCAGAACCTTCGCTGCTCGCCCATACAAGCAGTGAATCAAGAGGAACCTTCAGACAGAAAGCCATATCCCTGGCCCCTCTGAATGGTTGGGCATGCGCAGTTAAAATTTGTCATGACGGAATGCTCGAAGACACAAATTCGCTTGGCCCGGCTCAATTATATGGAATCATGAAACAATAGCTGACATATTTTTTTTTCTTAACCGGATTGTGCCCCTCTCCTGGGTTATTACCCTTTGACAAAACATGGATGAAATCTTGTCAGCAAATTTCCTCAAGAACTATTTAAGCTGGGACCTTGAAAGCGAGTGGACTGCTAGTGATCAGTAGATGACCTCATTAGCTTTTGACTGAACTCCGCAAAATGTACATTGTTACTTTGAACATTCGTACATTGCATGCTTTTTTATGCGTAGCATAGCTTGAGAATTGTATATGCTAGGATTTTGAAATTTCATATACGGATTCCACATGAAAAAAAAAAACAAAAAAAAAAAAAAAAAAAAACAGTTGACTCAAATTTTCATCTCATGCGGATTATGCCACTTTCATGAGTTATTGCTTTTGGAAAAAAAAGTGGGTGAAATTATTAACTTGTCAGCAAAATATCTCAAAAACCATTGAAGCTAGAGCCTTGAAAGTTGATGAGTGGATTAACCTGATTAACTTTCGAATAAATTCTGAAAACATTTTGATGAAATCTTGTTCTTCAATCATGGCCCTTTGAAAATTTTGGCATTTAGGGGCGAGTATATTGTTAGGATAGTGAAACAACACCATTTCTTGTAATAATTATGTTAGACAAATGCATGTATTGTATTTTAGCAAAGCTACTACCGACTGACTCCCTAGTTTACCAATGAAAATGTTCGGTAATTTTCTGTTTACGAAAAACAGTCGGGTAAAAGTCCCACAAAATTGGAAGCAACGTCTCCAAAATGAACTATACTGTGTTGACGGGGACGTTAAACCTCAAATCAAACAAACAAACAAAGTTTACGAAAAATGTAAAACCATCATGGTTTTGCGTCTGTGGGGTTAAATTGTTTCTCCGACTCTGTACATTGGCATGCCTTGTTCAATACTATAAGATTTCGGTAGAACATATACATTATCAGGAGGCACACGTCGCTAGGGCAACGTCAAATCAACGTCGGTGCGCGTTGCACCGACGTAGATGTGACGTTGCATGAATGACATGACGTCGCACGGACGTCGAGGTAACGTCACAATTACGTCATTAGCCTGCTGGGATTTCCTCTGTATTCTAATCAAGTCAATTATGTCTTGTTACATCTTGTTTCTTCAGACTTGCATGATTGAACCTATTTGAAATTTCCAAGCTTTTCTATTGAGTTAAAATGCTCGTTTTACACCAAGATAATTAGCTAATTACTTGAACTCCAGTGAGAAAAATTATGTTCAATTTGCTTGGGGAGGAGAACAAGATACAAATTTTATGCCATTGGCGTGCAAAATGCTATTACTAGTATTGAGAAATAAAAATCAAAGAACATTGCAATTGTTAACCTTGTACAAGAACAGACAGTTGCGTCTGATATCTTCCCAGCAGGCACTCAAAACGCGACGTCTGATTTGAAAACGTTAAAAATTTGCGACAGTATCTTCTGCGATCTGCTGTCGGAAAGCCAACGTCACTTTGCACTGGCTGATATTTGGTTTAATGCAGCCTTACACCGCCTGTCGCTTTGTGGGAACTAATGCATTTTGGTAGTCTTTTCGAGATATACTATGAAGGCACTGGAATATTGCAGAACCGAGCTGCTTGCGCTGTACAAAGGACGAGTTACAGTTTAGCCATATTTGTGCCTACGATGGATCTTGATTAAACATATATGCAACACAGTCCAATATGTGCATGTTCATTTGACGACAATATTTAATTAACCATGACATATGCAGTCACGTGACTTCGGTTTTTCTACAAGTAGGGTAATTGCCAGTGTTTTGTGATTTACCAAAGTAATATGACATTTTTAAATAATAAACCTCACCAAAGCGTGCTTACATTCCATATAATTCGCGTCTGTTGCTGATCTACATGTACATATCATAATCTATGTGTCTTGTATCAAGTGACAAATTTTTTGTACAGAATGTGCATAAAACTTTTCTATTGTGTTTAACCATGTTAACATTTATGTATTAATATATAATATGTTAGAATTGCTTAATAATACGGGATGTGATTTCTATTCCGTAATATATACAAAAACTGTTGACAGAAAGACTAGAACAGAGTTAATATTCCAGTATACTCCACTTAAAAAGAAACTAAGTACATCACATTTAGATTAGAAATTCCGTATACATAATAAGTATGCAGTGATTAAAAGAATAAAATTTAGAAATAAGGCATTAAGAATAGAATATCACTTTTAAAGATATGACTAAAATCATTCTTATATTCATTATAATCAAATATATAATAAGACGTTTAAAACTTTTTTTACATATAAATAGGAAAATGGACAATACTGTTTGATATTTTGAAAATAATACTAAAGATGTATTTCTAAAATACATGATGATTGTTTGAAAGGCATGAACTACTCCCCACTCTTCTCACCATCCCAAGACTCCCAGTTAAGATTATATGACGGTCCCAGAGTAAAAGCATAAATTGAATTTTATTTTATTTTAGTATTCTTTATGTTGATTGGCGTCTGATGCCCCGTCTTTGGTCGGGCCCCTCGGAGTCTTACTGTTGGTTTTCTTTTGCAAATCTGTTGTTGTATGCTGTCGAGTCCTCAACCTTGTTTCATCTCGGTAGTTTTTTTTTATTTGTATGTTCTCGGAGATGTTACACTGCTGAGTTAGGAAGCCTTCATGCGGACTATCCAAAATCAGTGTATACCGCGACAGAGGTAAGAGCGGGGATTATGGCCATGTAAAATCGATTTAAGCCCCCAAGTGGAATTCTTTCCACTGACAGTTCCAAGGCGGTTCTTCTGTGGCGGTTTATTTATGTTGTTGTTTGTTACTTACTGTGTGTATCACTTGTGTCTTTTTATTTTGGATGGCTATTTGGCCATTTTGTGGGAAAGTAACTGTCCTTATGGCCTTCCTTTGTTTAGGTTTCCATTATGGTCTGGTCGCTTCATGTTTGTGTTTTTTTCCCTTTGGTGTCTTTGATGGGTGGAGTAAGTTAATTGTATCGATTCCTGATCTTTGTTTTACTTCTACTTTTCATCAGCAGCAATTCAAAATGCAATTTTGGATCACTTACAGGAGCTAGTGCAGCTGAACTGTGGCACTGAAAGCCAAGGTACCAAAGTACCGGAGCTACAGTTACAGCCAACAGTTTTTGCACCAGCATTTCACAGACAATTCCAAACGGTTATACTCTCAGCATCAGATTGATAAGAAACCCATAGAAATATGCCTTTGATGTTGTGTGACGAGACTGAATCCTAACACTTATTAGGCTGTCATCTTTGTGAATACTGAACTCGCATTTACTATCTTCAGACAGGTGCTCTTGTGTGTAACGTATGGTGTACCAAAAGGGTCAAAATGACCGATACCGGTCTACCCGCATTTTAGATATACGGGTAGACCCGTAAATTGCAGGTACACCCCTACATTTGCAGGTACACTCCTATTTTAAATGTGGGTGTACCCGTAAATTTGCAGGTACACCCGCATTTAGCGGACTACCTGCATTTTACAAGAACATCTGCATTGTACGGGTACACCTCTATATTTGCGGGTGCACCCGTAAATTTAGGGGTGTACCCCCATCTTAAAATGCGAGTATACCTGTAAAAATAGGAGTGTACCCGTAAAATGGATTTCCAGACACTTCGGCCCCACTACCACCTCGGCCCCTAGACAGGTCGGCCCAAAACCAAGTCGGCCCTAGACACCTCGGCCCTAGTCACCTCGGCCCTAGACACCTCGGCCCCACTGTCACCTCGGCCCCTAGACATCTCGGCCCCACTTTTGATATCTGTTAGGGTATGAGCATTTATATCATGTTAAAATCGGCCCCGCCCATCGGGACTTCAAGAAACCGACAGCCTGTGTACTGGTAAATCGCTTAGAGGTTCTAAGCCTGGCCGCAGGAAAAGCGGTGCGAGTCGGACCGTTCATACTTATAAACCTTATCGGTTTCATTGGGTTGCATGGCTTGAGATGTCATTTCATCTCAATGCCGGGTAAAATTTCCACAAAATTGGAGGCAACGTCTCCAAAATGACCGATACAGTGTTGATTAGGGCGTTAAACGTCAAATCTAACAAACAAAACATCATGTTAACAAACCCGTGTAATGAAGACCCCGCTAAACCCCAGTTTATATGGGGGAAACTGGGGCACAAAGGGGCATACATTATTTACATCACGAAGACACTCCTTTATAATTGTGACCCCCTTGAACCCCACTTTTATATAGTAAAATTGGGGTTTACAGGGGTAAACCTTATTTTTCTTATTTGAGCAGAAATAATAAAAATACCACAATTCTTCCTCTTATAATGTTCGTTTTTTCGGCGGTAAAGTTTACAATGCATTTGTATAGGCATGCTTTCGTAATTCTTGTTTCTGCTCCAAGATACAGGTTGTGTGTTATATAATTTTGGTTTTACGGGATCTTCTATTAAGTTGTTAGGAAACATGATAAAATTATTTTATTGCTAATTTTTATTTCATATAAAAATAACAAATAACCAATGAGACGTTTATAACAAATATAACAACGCATACACGACATTTTCAGGTAAACTTGGACTACACTCTTAAGGACAACTAATCCCCCGCCGCCTTCAACCGTGACGTTGACCCTGAGTCAGCATCACAAAAAGTGGGGTTTAGCGGGTTGTTCTAATTGTGAATATTTGATACTGATAGTCAAGGAGCCTTTTCTACAAGAATATATAGGGCCATGAAGACTTTGCACTCAGTGCACATCCAGATCCACCTGATCTGGACCTACACTGTCATTCAGTTGGCGAATTTTAAATGAATACCATATACATGTATCAAGTAATTTGAGGGTCTGCTAGTCAGAAATGTGACTAATAAATAAATTAATTAATTAGATAAATTATACAGTATACTTGTTACTGTCCGTCTTTAATTATGAGCTGAAATGACAATCAAATAGGAATTTCTAAATGTGTGAAAATTGATAACAATGGAAACATACTGAGTAATTCTTACAAAAATACGAACAGTGAAGACTTTGAACACAGTGCACATCCGGATCAACACTGTTTGCCACTAATATATACATATAGTACACATGTATCAAGTACTGGTAAACAAACTAGGTCTGGCAGTGACGTCAAATCAATAACAAAGCTAAAAATAGAAAGGATTTTCCCGTATGAACTTGCGCTTGGGTTTATAGAATGAACAGGACACGCCCAATGAACGCTGCTTGTCATGCTGACGGTCCGAGTTCGAATCTCATTGATTGCGTTTTTTATTATATATTTGTTTTATCCTTTTATACTAAATTAAATGTTCATTGTTTCATATTTTTATATTTTACTATGAAAATTTTGCATATATATTTTTTTCTATTTCCCTTTTTTCATCTTTATTTCTCATACAACAAGTTTTATGCAGTCAAGTGTTATGTGCATGAAAATGAACAAGAAATATGTTCTGTACACGTCGTAATTATCCACTTTTAGCATGCCACACGGGTAAAGCAGATTTCACATGTCGTGTGTGTGTGTGTGTATTACGAGGTCAAAAAAAAAAAAAAAAAAATGACAAAAAAAAAAAAAAAAAAAAAATCATTCGACACGTGGGTTTCGAACACGCCACTTCTTAGTCTTTAGAACAACCCCTCTACTCTCTCGGCCACGAAATCCACAAAACTTGGGCGTTATGTAAATACTCTTAGTCCTCGGTTTCAAGTAAGGGCCATATCATATGAATATTCGAGTAAACTAATTATGACGTCACTGCCAGGAATTCCTTATCGGACTATAATTTGAGTGGCTGATAGTTAGAAATGTGACTAATAAATATATAAAAAAGTAAATAAATAAATAAAGTATACAATATACTCGTTACTGTCTTAAATAAGAGCTAGACTGACAATCAAATGTGTGTAAATTGATAACAATGATCTGTTTATCATCAAGGATCTCTTTTTGGGGTAAAGGGATTAGTAACGCCTGGTTGTTTATTGAGCTTCACACTTTACTAATTTAAGTCAATAATTAATTGTTCTTGTAAAACTTTTTGCTTAATAGTGTACTGACCTGAAATTCATTAATCCTTACCCCGCTGAACACGATTCTCCTTATCTTTACAATAAGTGTAGATCCTGATCAGATTGCTTCTTCCCTCTGAACCGGATCTGCACTGTTTTTCATGCAGTTTTTGAATTGCATGCATGCATTAAATTAATAGGTTTACTTACGAGGATAATTCTAGTTCAGCGAACCTGAACACTGATGATTACAATAAATAAATTGTTTGTTTGTATTGGTGTTTAACGGCCCAGTCAACACTATTTTAGTTCATTTTCGAGCCGGTCAGTTTACCTATCCACACTTAACCTGGGCAGGCTTATACGTAAGCGGTTAACCATTATAGTGCACATTGTTTTTGCCAGAAAGTGACAACTGCCCTTCTAGAATCAGCAGAAGGGAGAGAATTATCGAAGAAAAGATTTCATAATCAATCTCCACGAAAGAAAGTTGCCGACCCCGGTAGGTATCGAACCCGCGTCCTCCTGATCACCAGTCATACGCGCATCCGACCTACCTACCGAGGCCGTATAAATAAATAAATTAATAAATAAATATACGAGTATGTTAACAAGTATAAGATTATCCCCCATTAACACAATGGATGACGAAACCGAGGAATCATATATTTTTTTTTTTTTTTTTTTTGGTTTTACGGCCCCATCCACCGATCCATCTAGATTTCCATCCAATTAGTAAGGATAACTTATTGAAATTAATTTTAAAAGTATTTTAGCGGTGTGGAATTATTTCGGATAATAAAAAAAAAGCCTTTACATGATCAAAAGAGCAGAAAAGTAGAAAAAAGGGCCTGCTCTAAAGCATGCCGCAATGCAATTAGAATTATACATTGAAATAAAAGAGGGGAATTTTCAAATATATCTTCCATTCTTCTAGTAAATTAACATATTAGATTTTCTATTTAGTAACGTTATAATATATAATGAATATATATATTATAGGTTCAAATATTCTTGGCTCCCTATCAAAATAATCAAATCAGCAAATAAAAATAAAAAAAAAACCTCATCGGGCATCCAACCCGATCTCTTATTTAAGTGGAAGCCCCGTGAAAAGCAAAGTGGGGCCGAAGTGTCTAGGTATATGGGGCCGACGTGTCTAGGGGCCGAGGTGTCCAGGGGCCGACCCGTCTAGGGTTTCAATTTTATGTGGGGCCGAGGTGGTTTTGGGGCCGAGGTGTCTAGGGGCCGAAGTGGTTTTGGGGCCGAAGTGTCCTGTTACCGTAAAATGCAGGTCTACCCGTAAAAGGCAAGTAGACCGCTATTTCTTATTTTCCAATTATCAAATCAAAACGACGCTTACATATCCACATTTTTGTTTGGCATTTTTGAAATGTCTTCAATTTCATAGTCTTTACTTTATGCACAAAATGATTAAAAGTTAAAAAAAAAAAAACAGGCAAATTAATAAATAAAAGTCATTACGAACAATGTTTAGTTTAAAAAAGCTGATAAAGCTCTAATCTTTCTTGCGGCGTCTTTGATATACCTGTCCAATTCATGCTGTGTAAACACTCAATAATTTCAAATTTTAATGAGCATCAAGAGCGTTGATTGCACACTTGAAAAAATCACGGGATAATCTGTTTGATTTGATATATTAAAAATTTAACTGAGCGTAATAAAATGTTTTGCATTTACTCGTACTTTCCTGTCATTTATTTATTTATTTACACAGATTATCATGCGGGGTTTAGTTCCAAATATACAATGTTGAAGCATCAAGAAAACACGCCTATATATATTTCAGCCCCATTTTGTGAAACTGGAGTTTATTGGGGTATACATTATTTTCCTTATTTTTACTGAAAACATAGATTGTTGGTACTCTTTAGCTGAAGCGGTTCTAACGAGTACCCACAATCTATGTTTTGGAGCAGACTGACAAAAATAAAGTATACCCTTGTTAATCCCCAATTTTCTTTATGCATGGTTTGGTCTACAAGGGTATCAAATACGCATGATGAAGATGACTCGAATCGCCCCCGTCCATCGGGGCCTGGAGAAATAAAATGGGCTGCACAGTGCTTCCGCGCAAAGTTGAAACCGACCTAACTTGAGTACTGGTAAACAGCTTAGGTCTAAGCACGCCCAGGAATAGTGATGCGAGTCGGACCGCTCCTTAAACCCCAGCGTTTTCTATGGACGGTAGGCAATGAGAAGTCATTTCATCTCAGTGTCGCGTGTGTGTATGTGAATTCGGGTTTAACGTCGCTTTCAACAATTTTTCAGTCATATCACGACGGTGTCTGGTTGCGACAGGGAGCTCAATGCTCACGTTTATAGTGCTGCCTCACTGACGAATCATGTCCCAGACACATTACAAGATACCACATCCAGTCACATTATCCTGACACTGGATCGACCAGTCCTAGCTCTACCCCGTAAATCTGAGTGCCAAGCGAGGAGCAGCTAGTACCCTTTTTAACGACTTTGGTATGTCGCGGCCCGGGATCGAACCCGAGACCTCCCGTTCCCCGGAGCGGACACTCTACCAACTGAGCTATCGAGGCCGGTCTCAGTGTCGTGTAAAACCCCATAAAATCGGAAGCAACGTCTCCAAAATGACTTTAATAGTGGTGACGGGGACGTAAAACCTCAACTCAAACAAACAAACAGATAACTCGAAAAGATTTCTTTTTCGAAAGAATGTTTCCTGTTTCCTATCAAAGAAAAAATGTGTGTGTTGGGGGTGGGGGTGGGGAGGAGGAGGACGGCAAACTCATTCGTTTTTGTCTGAAAAAATAAAAATCCGTAACATTTCGTTTTTGGGTGGTAAAATTTTCCAGTATGTCTGAAAAGGCGCGTTTTCGTATTGTCTTGTGATATTCAAGCAACGAATAAGAATGTGCGGTAAAGACTGCGCGGAAGCGCAGGAAGATGCATGTTTGTGTGTGCGGAGTGCGTTTTAGTTTTAAGTTTCACAAACAACTAAGGTTAAATCAATACGGGCCTACTGTCACTACCACTATAACTTTAAATACCACTATTAATGCCACTATTATATCTGCCATAACTAAAGTGCGAACAATTTCACCTGAGACTGACCTTCATGCAAGGAATTAATTAGTCAATGTGATCGCCTAATACGTCGGCTTTCGTGAACTTCTCGTGAATTTTCGGATTCCCGTGAATAACGACCCATTTACCGACCTCTATGTATTGTATAACAATATCGCCATGAAAAATACATGCATTCAGTCGGGTGTGAAATTACTATTACTACTATAAATACTGTTACTACTGCTACACTACTACTACTACTAATACTCCTTTTCTACTACTACTACTATTACAACTACTACTACTAGTACTACTACAGTTACAACTGCTACTACTATGACAAAAGTAGTAGAAGTAGAAGTTTTAGAAATAGAAGTAGTAGTAGTAGTAGTAGTAGTAGTAGTAGTAGTAGCAGTAGTTGCTATTGTAGAGTTTGTAGTTGTTGTGACAGCTACTACTTCTACAAGTTTCACCAATGCTTATGCTACTGCACCTGCAATTGTAAGTAAACCTACTATTTCTTTTGCAAATACTTCTACTACTACAACTACTACTTATAATAACAACAATCATAAAAGTTATAATAATACGACTTCTACCAATAATACAACAACACCACCACTGCTACAATGGCTTCTTCTATTCCAAACACTTCTACATCTTAAAACACTACTACAACTATAACTGCTACTAATATTGTCATAATCGCTACAACTATGGCTTCTACTGCTACTACTTCTACTACTTCACCTGTGACGACATTAGCTAAAGACCGTGCATTGTGATTTGGAAACTTTTTAAGCAACTTCTTGGCGCACTGAACGCGTGTCTTTTTCTGCTCAGCTGTCAACAGATGAGGAATCCATCTAGCACAGATCTTTCTAATTTTCAAATCCCGTTTCAGAAGTGTATGAGCTGCTCCTAATGAGATGCCAACCATACTAGCTATTTGCCTAGTGGTGTGTCGTACATCGGTAGCAACTATTTCATTCACTCTAGCAACCATCTTGGCAGATGTTGCTCTTTTCGGCCGACGATCATGTGGTGCATCTTCTGTTGAGCCTAGCCCACAGCTGAATTTCTTACACCAACGAAAAACTGTCGGAAAAGACATTTCATTATCCCCATAAACCGAACATATTTCAACAAAAATGTCTTTGCACCGTATACAAAGAATACAACGATTCTTAATATAGGGCGTACTCTGACCTTCTTCCAACCATGTTTTGTATTAGTATACAAGAGTAGACAGTGTTTATCGAACGATATCCATGGCTAAAGTGGACGGATTTTAACAGGTTTGGTATCAATGTATAGGTAAAATGTTTTTCTACGCTGTGATATTTATTTCCAGGTGCTTTTCGCATTAGTGCATGGGAAAACGCTCTACTTGCATTCATATTTGAACAGTCCTCGTATAAGTTTTTACAGAACAACTGAATACGTGCATTAGAATTGGGATAACTGTATTAAAAAGTCATTTAGGGAGGTAAATCGTCGGTTTTTCGGTCGCAGATTGCAACGGAAATGATCTGGTTTTTCCCTAGTTCTCAGGTTTTCACCCACCTCTGATTAACAGTCCGCCCGAAACTTGAAAGGCCCGTTAAACAAATCCCCCTTCCCCCGCAAAAAATAAACGAAAAAAAGACCAACTCATACATGAGCCAGCACACGACAAATCTACAAGTCCTGCAGGCCTACGAACAGTGTCGACTCAGATCAGCCTGCGCATCCTCATAGTCTGATCATAGTCTTTGTTGTCAGCATGAGCCTTTTATAGCCTCTGGGCTATGTAACAGCGGCTTGGTTTTGTCAAGCTCTGGCTCAAACCAAAGTATGAATAATTCGATATGAACAAATTTCATCAAGCATCTCTGAGGGGAATGAAAATACCTGGCAGATTTTCCGCCATTTTTCAAAAGGAGACAACTTACGGGACTTCCTGAACGCTTTTCTATAAGCCCTGTCCCGCTGAAAAAGGGGTCTGCACTTCACCCCATTTGACATGGGATACAAAAACACTTTTGCAGGAATTGCCTCCCCTGAAAGTGTTCCCATTTCCCTTAAAGTGTCTATTTTTCTTACCTTTAAAAAGGTATGTTGTGTGTACTCCTTAGAATCGCCCCACCAAGTCAACTCTAATGAGTACACACAGCGTACCTTTACTGAATAGAAGATAGACGAAAATGCTCCCTTTTTGCTCATTACTTTGCACTAAGATTACACCTCATTACCAAAACACACCTATACAAATACATTGCCAATTTTTCGGCCACAAATTAGAAATTTTCAGATGAAAAAATGTGATATTTTTCTTATTTCTGCTCAAAACATAGATTGTGGGTACTCGATAGAACCGCCTCGATAAAAGTGGGGTTCAAGGGGTCAAATTTATATAGGCGTATTTTCGTGATGTCAATAACTAGAAGTACCTCTATCTAGAACAAAATTTCAAAATGATCCCAAAACAGTTCAAGCCATTGAAGTTTGACCGAACATATGTGAGAAGAAACGTCAATTTTCATGACGAAAAGTTGCCTATACAAATGCATGTAAACTTAACCACCGAAAAAACGACAATTTTCAGATGAAAAATTGTAATATTTTTCTTATTTTTGCTTTAAAAATAGATTGTGGATACTCGTTAGAACCGCCTCGGCGAGGCGGTTCTAACGAGTATCCACAATCTATGTTTTTGAGCAGAAATAACAAAAATAATGTATACCCCTGCTAACCCCAGTTTTACGATATAAAAGTGGGGTTCAAGGGGCGGGGGGGGGGGGGTAAGTATTATATAGGCTTGTTTTCGTGATGTAGCAGGCTTTTCGGAAACAGCTCCATGAAGTTCATAGTGAATACTTAAAAGTAAAGCATAAAAATGAAGATAATCATATTTAGTGAAAAACATGATAATTAAAGCCGCGACGAAGGAAAAGCGCCATTCGGCCAATTTAAGGTCAAAGTCAGGAAACGGTGTAAACGTGAAAAAGTGATGATATGAACCTTTTTTCAAATAATCTGGATTTTATCTATTTCCGACAAAACATTAAAAACAATGACAACGTGTTGTGCACGTGCTTAATTGCCGGTTACGTGACACTACCCACTATATTTTTTTGCATATTGCTATTATTTTGTAGTCACCAAAGCAACCCCAAAATCAAATGCAAAAGCTAAAACGTACATTTGATTTCGTCGTCGAGGGTTGAAACCTCATTATGTATTCATGCAATACATAATTTGAAGCTAGTTTTTAGTATTTTCAACACTTTGTAAGCCTAAAACTACTATACTTCACTTAAACGTCAGCAAGGTTACGTTCAAGTAATTTTGAATAACTTGCTTAAAACACGGAGTATTTAAGTAAAATAACATGTTTTATGCTTTGAAAAAAACTGGTCTTTTTGAAAATCCAAACATAGCATACCAGTGCAGTTTTTTCCGAATGCACGTTTTCTTGCGTCAAGGTCCGTATGACCACACTCGTAATTACACACGGTGTCGGGCATATAACTTCATGGCTTCGTCCGTGAAAACCCTATGCTGCCTAAAATCGTTAAATGTTTATCAAAACCTTACACCCGTAGTCATTTTTAATGATACATGTATTTATGAAATGATACGTCCTCTCGATATTTTAATTGAATTAACTTCACGAAAACACGCCTATATCATACCGAACTTTTTCCTTCATAGGCGGCGATCGGAATAAGTCGTGAATTTCCGTTAAAACCTATCTGGGCGAGATATTCGAGTTATCTCCCTGTACACCACTGGAATAGTCAATATTTTTTCTCTAGTCGCTGACCTCAGGGAATCAGTAATCATATATCTGCAGATATGACACTTTGATCTACGTGTAGGTATTCAAAGAAGCGCTAGTGCTCAAATTAAGGCTATCTAAATGTGAAAAAGAACTTCTTGAAGTAACAACCATGCCTTTTCATTTCGAGCCACCTTTTTTTTTTTTAGTATGAACGAACATATTTAACATATTGAAGAGCTACATTATGTAGAATTGCTTAATAAAAAATAAAAATAATAATAATAATAATAATTATCAATATTATTATTATTAGTAGTAGTAGTGGTGTTTTTTTATATTAGTAGAAGTAGTAGTATTTTTTTTTATTATTATTATTATTATTTATTTATTTTTTTTTTGACATGTAAAATATTGTGTCTATATCTCTTGTCAGTCTCTTGTCCAGTGATTTTAAATAAGGATTAAGGTCAAATATGATACGTGAAATCTCTTGACTCCGATCTTTTTATGCATTTATTTTATCTATTTATTTAAATAAATAACGCCACGGGCCTCCGTGGCCTAGTGGTTAAGAGCGCTGACTCTTGATCATTAGGTCTCTCACCGCTGTGGTTCGAGCCTCGCTCGGGTCACATGTGAGACGCCAAGTTCTGCAACGGAGGGTCAGGTGGTTTTTCTCCGGGTACTCCGGTTTTCGCCCACCTCTGATTAACGATCGGCTCGATATGAGTGAAATAATCTTGAAAGGGCCGTAAAACCAAAACCAAAAAAAAAAAATAAATAAAAAAATAATAATAATAAATAACGCCATGAAAAATATTGTTAGCCAATCACGAACACACGCCTATAAGACTCGATCAAGATGAACTCAGATTTTGTTTGTTTGTTTGATTTGAGGTTTAACGTCCCCGTCGACACGGTAAAGGTCATTTTGGAGGCGTCGCTTACAATTTGTGGGACTTTTACCCGACATTGAGATGAATTGAAATCTCAAGCCCTGTCGCCAAATGAAACCAATAGGGTTTATTAGCATCCGCCTCGCACCGCGGTTCCTGGATATGCAGGCTTAGATCCTCTAAGCGGTTTACCAGTACTATTGTGCGGGCCGGATTCAGCTCTGCGTGGAAGCATCATGCAGCCCATATATTTCTTCAAGCCCCTATGGGCGGGAGCCCAGATGAACTCAGATGAGAAAGTACACGTAAACTATACGGGGGCGACTGTCACACGGGATCACTGACCATTGTATTTTTTTTTTTTTTGTCGGGTGTGCCTGTTGCCTCCGGATATCTGGTGTTTGTTTTTTGTTTGATTTGAGGTTTAACGTCCCCGTCAACACTGTAAGGTCATTTTGGAGACATTGCTTCCAATTTTGTGGGACTTTTACCCGACATTGAGATGAAATGACATCTCAAGCCCTGTCGCCCAATGAAACCAATAGGGTTTATTAGCATGGACGGTCCGCCTTGCACCGCGGTTCCTGGACAGGCTTAGATCCTCTAAGCGGTTTACCAGTACTAGTGTGTGGGCCGGATTCAGCTCTGCGTGGAAGCATCATGCAGCCCATATATTTCTTCAAGCCCCTATGGGCGGGGGCCGTGATATCTGGTGTAAGCATTGTGTATTATTTCAAAATTGATAAACGATTCGAGCAAATTCAAGCGGCTATTGTCATTGGCCTGTTCCTGTGGAATGGACAGGACAAAGTCCATTCCGTGGAGACACTCCAATTAGCCTGACCATCTCAGAACAGTGGGTACAAGTCTGAAAGAAGTGCGATGCTAAGACCTCCAGTAAACTGCCTGTGTGTTAAGTTTGTGTCATGTATCATTGTTGTTTGCATGTATTGTTTTTCTCGTGTTGTTTACCATGTAAACCTAAGATATCAATAATAAAGTATGAAAGTATAAAGTATGACGGGCACGCGCCAACTCATTGTTAAATTAAAGCACGTTTGTTAACTTCGTCATCACAATAACACACCTATATAATTCCGACCCACGTGTATCCGACTTTTATATAGTACAACTGGGGTTTATATGGGTATACATTATTTATTTGACTGTTACTCTAAAACCTCAAATCAGCTGCAGTGAAGATAAATAAGTTTTATACAGTAAAACTGGGGTTTACAGTAGTATACATTATTTTTTCTTATTTTTGATCAAAACAAAGATTGTGGATACTCGTTAGAACTGCCTCACCGAGGCGGCTCTGACGAGTTCCTATAATCTATTTATGGAACAGAAGTATGAAAAAAAGCAGAATTTTCTATTTAAACATTTTCATTTTTTGTGGTAAAATTGGTCAGTATAGACGTGATTTCGTAATGTGAATTTAGACAATTCCATTTTTATTGGCGGTGGTTTAGTCAAAGTCATCAACCGAATGGCAATATATAATGTGGACTTAGCGATTTTCGCATCATGAACTGCAGTACTGAAAAACGGCTTATAAACGATTTTTAAGCTCTCGGGGAAGCAATTTATCATTTTTCAGCGGAAAAAAACTTTATATCATCGTAAACTTTGAACAACAGTCTAACAGTATATAACAGTGACTTAATTCCAAACAAATCATTTCTATTTAATATTGGCAACCAAACATGGAAATCTGAACGTTTTTTTAAAAAATACATTGCCGTCTATGGAGCATATAGGCATGACATTAAATTGCAGATGGAAGCAATAAGAATTAATTATTCATCACTTTGAAATGCACCAAATCAAAACTGAATAATTTTCTTACATGAGGATAACAGTGACTTTTTTCTAGTGTTAAGGATAAATAAGATGCGAGGAGTTAAGATTTTTTTCCTTCATAATTTTAATACAAAAAACCTTCAAAATATACAGGTAACTTTAACTGCCGATTTCCTACGGAAATCGATATTCAACTCGGTAATTTCCGGCGAATGAAGGAAAAAGTTCAACATGTGATTTTGACCCCCTTGAACCCCACTTTTATATAGTAAAACTGGGGTTTACAGGGGTAAACCTTATTTTTCTTATTTCTGCTCTAAAATATAGATTGTAGGTAATCCTTAGAACCGCCTCGATGAGGCGGTTCTAACGAGTACCTACAATCTATATTTTGAGCAGAAATAAGAAAAATATCACAATTTTTTATATTAAAATTTTCATTTTTTCGGCGATAAAGGTTACAACGTATTGGTACAGGCGTGTTTTCGTAATGTTTATGAAATGATACGTCCTCTCGATTATTTAATTGAATTAAAGTAGCTTTTAATGTTTAAGCATATGAATGGTTCCAGAAATAGAACGATATTGGGAATATACGACCACTCAGTTCGGTTTCCATTACATAAAAAAATATAACTAAACAATAAAAATATACAATGCAAAGCCTTTTTCAGACTCATCTCGTATTATTTACAGCGACGGGACAGATAAACTTGAATTACTTCAATTCTGAGTTAAAAGTGCAAAATTGCAGAAATCGATTTAAAACCAGAGTGATTTTTCAAGCATTCAGATGCGACATTTTAATTCCCTTTCTATGCTAAAGTAAAAATATGACCCCTTGGCTGTTTCAGGCAACCCATGCGCAGAAAGCCAGAACAATTGATGTCAACCAACAGACAAAATAATTATTCTTTCCAAAGAAAAGAAAATTTGATTGTTATCTCTTGGATGACAATGTAATCACATGTAAACGATAATATTTAAGTGCGTGCTCCTCTTAACCTCAGACAGATTGATTCTAAACTAACTTTACATCTCAGAAAAAATAATATACACAACAATTCTAGACTCGCGTTTGCTTTAATACAAGACGAAATTTTGTATTAGAAATGGCAGGCAGCATGGATGACACTTTTATTGTCTGTAGTTTATATTACTTTAATATTTAAGGAAACATAGATATATTTCAAGGGATGCAACTCCTTCAAAATTAGTTTATCAATTTGGATCTATTCGTGTGGTCTGTGCTTTTGGAGAGCATCACGAAAACACGCGTATGTAATTATGACCCCCCCCCCCTCGAACCCCACTTTTATATAGTAAAACTGGGGTTTACAGGGGTAAAGCAGTATCAATTTTTCATCTTAACATTTTCGGTTTTTCGGTGGTAAAGTTTACAATGTATTCGTATAGGCATGTTTTCGTAATGGCAAGCCACTTCCTTTATTAGTATATACATCATTTACATTAGGAGATTTTTACTTAATAAGAAATCCAACCATTACGATAAGACACTCGTGTGAGGTTAGTCATAGTTACACGAACGGTATGCCAATAGTGGCGAATTAGGCATGCGCATTAATGTTTTCTTCTGTCACATCTTCAAACTTGCTACTTTTCTGGGCCCAGTTCTTCAAAGCATCGTTAGCTTAACGAGCTCGTTAGTGATCAAATTATTAACTGTTCTAGGAAGTTTAATATTCAAAATTTGGGTACTTTTGCTGAAAATATGTGAGCAGCTTTTGGAAAAGCTGCTCACATTTTTTTTTCAGCAAAAATATTAGCATATTTGCCATAATAAATGATCAATGTTTTGACGATACGTTAACTAACGGCGTCGTTAGTTTTGAACAACTGGCCCCTGATGGATATATGTAATATTTTTATTTTATATACTTTAAATATAGGTTGTGGGTGATCGTAAGAATCGCCTCATTGAGGCAGTTCTAACGAGTACCTACAACCGATGTCTCTATATAAGATAAATAATGTATACCAACGAAAAACCCAGTTTTCACTGTAATAAGTTGGGGTTTAGTAGGAGGGGTTCATTTCACGGACTTGTTCACGTGAAGAGAATGTCATGACCAAGACATTGATAATACTGGTGGGTCCATTGTCTCTAAGTGCGACTGGGAAAATAGTTCCTATCACTCACTTAGACTGTTTAGATTGACCCCATAAATTCAGTATATTAAGCAAACAGTGCAGGTATTGATCAGACTGGGACACTGGCAAACAGTGTAGACCCAGATAAGACGCCGCTTTCTCTGGCGTCAGATCTGTGTCTCAACTGCTTGTCAATGTCCCAGTATACAAGTCTATTCCAGATTTTCCAGCTTTTTACACAACGCTCTGATGTCACAGGGAGAAGAAAAGCATGGCTATAAATAAAAAATAGAAGTGAAGGCAATGATCAGGAATCGATACAATCAACCCACAGCTCCTATCAGAGACACCAAAGGGAAAGAAACACAAACATAGAGCAACTAGACCTAATGGAAACATCAATAGCGGAAAGCCAAAAGGACAGTTACTGTCCCACAAAAAGGCCAACTGGCTATCCAAAACAAAATGATATAAGCGATACACACACTCAAAGACAAACCATAACAAAAATAAACCGCGACAGAAGAACAGCCTTGGAATGGTCATCGGAAACGAATTCCGAATCCGTATTACGTTCTGCAGATTGAAGCTCATCACGAAAACACACCTATATTATTTTGACACCCTTAAACCCCACTTTTATAAAATGAAACTGTGGTTTATAGGGGTAAACCTTATTTTTCTTATTTCTGGTCTAAATATAGATTGTGGGTACGCGTTAGAACTGCCTCGATGAGGCGGTTCTGACGAGAACCAACTATCTATATTTTGAGCAAAAATATGAAAATTGTCACAATTTTTCATCTTAAAATTATTGTTTTCATGCAGATTATGTTTTAGTATAGCCGTGTTTTTGTAATGTTTACAAATATTCCTGCAATACAAACCGGTATAATTTTTGTGTTCTTTTTATTTTAACAGCTTTTCAAAATTGAAAGAAAGTAGGGAAGATTAAGATTGGCCATCAGAAGTACTAAATTTGATTGATTGTGTTGTTGTTTAACGACATGTCATCTCTTGTGTGTCATTTTGTGCCATCTCCCAGAGAAAGGGAGAAAATAGATAAAAAAGATAATAGAGGAGATGAAAAGCAGGGACAGGGGAAAAAGAGGCAAATTAATGGAAGTGTTGAAACAGAAGAAATAATAATATAAGAATCTTATATGGGTGTGAGGGGTGGATAGAAATCCGTCCCAAGTGACATTGTCCGGCATCACGAGGCTTGCCGTGATCCCGAAGGACGGATTTTTCTATCCATCCCTCACATCCATATTGTATGCTTTTCTTGCATACCTTCCATTTCTGAGCGCGGAATGTCAATGCTGCAGTCCCTTCGGTTACCAACGTCCGCCATATTGTGTTGACACTACAGGAATGTAAAGTGACGTCACGGATCGTGCATGACGTCAACCTTAACGACGGCACACACAAGGTCGTAATCACCCAGTGCATTTATCAAACACGGGATTATATTCGATTTGGGGTCTGAACACCAGGGTCAGAACATAAATTTCTATCCCAGGGTAAAATCGCGGATTTCCTTGTCTGGTGTGCAAGAACACCCCCTCTACCCTTACCTGCTACTAGGACAACAGACCTTTCCAACAGTAAGCCAATATCATCTGGACGCCCAATTGACGCAAGCTACACAACACCTTCGTCCACAGTAGCAAAAAATAATTAATATATACAGCAGCATTGTCAGTGACCGAAATCTCATTATTTCATACATGAATTTAATAACTAGGTCGCACCAAGCAAAAGTGTGTCTTCGGAGGTGTGCGGATCAGACTGCACAATAGCAGTAGCGCAGTCAGACCAGAGTCTTTGCTGGGCTGGTGCTATACGAAAGGTCTCATTGAATGCGGACAGATAATGCTGCATTCGGACTTATTGGGAATGAAGATCGATTATTTCCAGCATCTTGATCAATGTTTTCAAGTTGATTAGTCTGTATCACCTGTGTTAATTTAAGCTCACAGATCAACTAGCGTTAGTGAATATTCATGTTTGTTAAGTGTTGTATTGAAGACAAATAAGTCACAGCATGAAAAAACCTACAAGGAAACATGTGTGACTAGCAAACATCGGATCAACATGTGCTTTAAGACAGTATGTTGTTACACTTTGGATAGCTTAGGGGGTACAGAAGACCCATGCGAACAGCGAAGACTCAGATCAGCCCGTGCGAATGTATCGCCTGATCAGGGTCATCACTGAACGCGTAGGTCTTGTTATTGTGTTGCAGTGTTCCAAATCAAGTGAAATTCGATCTCGAGATATTCCGGATTGATGGCCTAGCCAAAAATACCGAGCCACGCAATAAGGCCACATCAGGCCTTATGGATAAAGCTGAGTCAGTGTCTATGTATACTCTTTAGGCGACGAGAGAATATTGCCCGAATTTATTTGGGACTGTTGTTTGTTTCTGTTGAAGTTAAACGGTCCAATCAACAATCTTTACATGTAGGTCATATCGAACTGGACAATTTACATAACCACACTTTTCCCGGACAGATGCATAGGCGGCTAGCTAGTACAATGCACATACTTTCGCCAGAAACGGACAACTGCCTTTTTTGAATCAGCGGAAGGGAGCGAAAGACCGTAGGAAAGATTTCATGATCAATATCCAGGAAAGAATGTTTCCGCTCAGGGACCAGTTTCATAAAAGCATTCACGACATATTAGTGTCTTTCAAACATCGCACGAAGTTCTTAAATCAAAAATCGTGTTAATAAAACTTTCGAAATTTACGAAGTTCTCATTTTTTCTCGTAAATTAAAGATGTATATTTCGGCGTCGTACTCGGTATTTTCGTCTCATATTTTGTTAATAGAACACTCATGGCTTCTGTTTTATTTTTTTATTTTTTATTTTTTTCAGGTTTCATTTGGTCAACAAAAGTTTAGAGAACCCAGAGTTTCCTAGGATAGGTAGATAGGATCCCCTCTTCGGGATGTTTATTTGAGACTTCTATTGTGGATCTTCATAGTTAACAACTGAAACCCGATCCGTTCGAGCGGACACCTGTCCGTATGTCCGTCTGTCAGTATTCTATTTTCGATCTCTTCCTTGAACAATTTTTATCAATTTTCTTCTACACCAACAGAAGCTTTCCTGTCGGCATTGAGAGTTATGGGATTGTTAGTGGGTTCTTCTGCCGCGGTTTATTTTGCTATGGTTTGTCTTTAGGTGTTTGTATCGCTTATATTATTTTGTTTTGGATAAATAATTGGCCATTTTGTGGGAAAGTAACTGTCCTTTTGGCTTTCCGCTATTGATGTTTCCATTAGGGTCTGTTGTTTCATGTTGGTGTTTCTTTCCCTTTGGTGTCTCTGATGGGAGCTGTGGGTTAATTGTATCGATTCCTGATCATTGCCTTCACTTCTGTTTATACTTTCCAACAGAATTATGTCCGTCGTTCGCTGTCAAAAGTTTGCTTCGAGTTCTTTAGTCAGTACTATTTTGAAGTCAATGTTGGTGTAGTGTGTAAAATACCATAACACACATTATTATCCTTCATTTTCTCTAGGTTTCCACACCAATCATATAACCGAGGTACAACTGATTTCACATTGTCAGAGTTGTGGCTTTTCGGGATACTAGCAACTCACCAGGAACACAGCTCCGGGTCAGCTTATACCGTGGCCTGTAGTCAGTCGTCCGACTGCCCGTCCGTGGCGCGTCCGTCCGTCGTAGTGTTCCACATTTTCAAGAGCTTCAAAGCTAAGGTTGGACTGACCTGATACTTGGTGGGCGGCATCGAGGCAACATGGAGATTAAGAATTGTTTGGTGTTCATCTTAAAAGTCATCAAATGGCATTTCCTACCGAAGCAAAAGTCGGATCAAGCTGAACTTGATGGGAGGCATCGGTGTGACACAGGAAATCAAAATTGCTAAATAGTTCTATCCTGATATAAAAAATGCCACCGTGGTCGCCATCTGGAAATTCTTCAAACGACATATCCGTACGGAAAACGGATTAAGCCGAAACTTTATAGGAGGGATTGGGGCAGCATACATGAGCGAATTACTCTAAAAGAGGAGTTGGTTGGTGCCTGATGCTCCGTCTTTGGTCGGGCCCCTCGGAGTCTAACTGTTGGTTTTCTTTTGCTCCAGCAATTCTGTTGTTGTATGCTGTCGAGTCCTCAACCTTGTTTCATCTCTGTAGTTTTTGATTTGTATGTTCTCGGAGATGTTACACTGATTAGTTAGGAAGCCTTCATGCGGACTAAACAAAATTAGTGTATACCGCGACAGAGGTAAGGGCGAGGATTATGGCCATGTAAAATCGATTTAAGCTCCCCAGTAGATTCTTTCCACTGACCGTTCCAAGGCGGTTCTTCTGTTGTGGTTTATTTATATTGTTGTTTGTTACTTACTGTGAGTATCACTTGTGTCTTTTTTTTTAATTTTAGATGGCCATTTTGCCATTTTGTGGGAAAGTAACTGTCCTTATGACCTTCCTTTGTTTAGGTTTCCATTATGGTCTGGTCGCTTCGTGTGTGTTTTTCTTTCCCTTTGGTGTCTTTGATGGGTGGGGTAATGTAATTGTATCGATTCCTGATCTTTGTTTTACTTCTACTATGCAAAGGTTAAACCATTATACGAGGAAAAAGGCCCAAGTCTCTCTCTCTCTCTCTCTAATTTAATGTATAAAACAGAGACAAATATGAACAGCAACATATGTGAGCAGTGAAAGATCAGACAAATTTTACAATTGCTGAAGCCTTGCCATTTGCATTCGTGACTGGTGAATCTCTCTTTTTTCTCTTCTCTCTCTCAATCTCTCTCTCTCTCTCTCTCTCTCTCTCTCTCTCTCTCTCTCTCTCTCTCTCTCTAACACACAAATGCACATACACAAATGTAAGATGATCATTCATTTATTATTGTCATTAATGTTTGTTTGATATCATAAGTTAAGGTTGAATCCACTTGATTACATTTTTCGCCCCCGCCCATAGGGGCTTAAAGAAATATATGGGCTGCATGCTGCTTCCACGCAGAGCTGAATCCGGCCCGCACACTAGTACTGGTAAACCGCTTATAGGATCTAAGCCTGTCCAGGAACCGCGGTGCGAGGCGGACTGTCCATGCTAATAAACCCTATTGGTTTCATTGGGCGACAGGGCTTGAGATGTCATTTCATCTCAAAGTCGGGTAAAAGTCCCACAAAATTGGAAGCAACGTCTCCAAAAGACCTTTACAGTGTTGACGGGGACGTTAAACCTCAAATCAAACAAACAAACAAACAAAACTTGATTACATGGTTGGCGTGGAATTCTATTCTTTGTGTACACGGCTAAAATAAGCCCGCACCTGATCCTGCACGTGGTCTTTTTGTGGCCATTTATGACAGCACAGCAAAAAAAAAAAAAAAAAAAAACAAAAAAAAAAACAAGGAAGACGTTTTTTTATGAAACGCATTTCTTTGCTAGAAAGAACATCTTACGAAGTTTGTATGAAACTGACAAACGCACATCTTAAAGAAGAAGGTACGAAAAACTTACGCCTAATAGTACGAACTTTATGAAATTGGCCCCAGGAGGTATGCAACCCGCGACCTAACCATCAGTCAGACACGCGTCCGATCACAGCGTTTCTCAAATTGCAAGAAGATTGTGATTGGGCATTGTGATTGGGCATTAAACTATCACATGACCAAAATAGATGACTAGAGAGACGACACACCTCCAAGCAGGTACAATAAAACTTCAACGATTAAACACCAATTCCTCGTTTAGAGTGATTATTCGAACTCATTCTTGAGTTCCCAGGACTATTTCATCTTAATCCTAAATATTTATATATTTTGGGATAATTTAGTGAACTATTTCTTGAAAATTAACGCTGTTTATACTCATTAGAACCGCCTGGTTGAGGCGTTTCCATTGAGTTCACACGACGTTCACCTCTGAATTATAGCAGCTGAAACAGATATCCTTTAAATAGAAAATACAGATATTATAGGTTGTAATAAATAAACACATATAAAGAAAATCTGTATTTCATTGTGTTGTAATTCCATTTCCGCCCTTTAACCCTCTCCCATATAATCATCACACTACCCTTTCATCCACCGTGGCATTGCCCAGACAGTGTATTACTAACCCGCTCACAAACTCACTTATGTTAGATTATTTGATCTGCATGAATGCATCAATGCATATCGCAAATAGAATTAGAAGTTACAAGTTTTGTTTTCCAACCTCTTCAAATACGTATTCGTTCTGTGTATTTAATATTTTAATCTATTGATATTGTAATCTATTCATATTGCAGGTTAGTACTACTATATTTTCACTACATTATACTTTGAGCATCTGGAAGTTACATTATATGTTTTAATGTCTTCTGCAGGCATTCATGAGTGTATGTAACATGTCTTCAATACGCATATGCAAAGAAATTTAGCATCGTCCTCTGAAAACTAGCTGTGATGAAGTGTATTAGAAAATATATGTAGCTGTTTTAATATTATTTGTCATCTGTACTCAATGCGCATGTATCTTTAAGAAATAACATTTTCTTATGAATGTATTATTTGATCTGCATGTTTATTAGCATGCATGAATGCAGATCGCACATAGACTTAGATGTGAAACGTTGGGTTTTCTAATCTCTTGAAATAGTATTCATTCTTTGTATTTGTTATTGTGATCTATTGAAATGGCAGCCATCATGTAAATAAACTACATGCATCTACAAACGCTATCAACAGGAGTTTTGCTGAATTGTTCCAAGACGAACCTATCTAGCTGTGACAATTGACGCCCAACGGGTAATGTTTGGTACCAATGTAAAGAAATGTGTGATGACCAAGGTCACGTACCAACAGAATGGAGAAATGTTTTTTCTTTCCTTTCAGAAAGGATTTGTTTGATCCGTCAGATCTACTAACAAGAACACCATTTAATTTCAACCTATATAAGTAATCAGAGTTTCTGGTTTTGTTAGAAAGCAGATAGTCACTTAAGCAGCAATGACATAACAAGCCTGTCCTAGATTTTGTAGTAACGGCCGTATCCCGGTTTCGATTTTTAACATGTCAGCTAATGTTCTTACTATTCCTCCACGTACACTGTTATGTCAGTTACAGGAAGTAAATGTTTAGCGGCCATGCAATCCCTTGTAAAGATGATCCAACTGCTCTACAATCCAACAAACTGTAGGATAAACCTCTTGCTATAAAAAAAAGTTGCACTATCTGATATCGGTATTGATTTCACAGATTCCTGTATTAGTGAAGGCTGGAAAGCAGAAAGAGAAAACTACGATGATCTTTCATATATGGCAGGCCATATTTTCAAAAGCCTGAACAGATCTAGACCGTACAGATCTTCTGAATCATGCGATCAAGCTGGCGGATAAAACGCCATTCAAAGAGCCTTACCGCAGAATCTCCCCAGCTTTTTTTATGAAGTGCGGGAACACATTACTGAGGTGTTAGAGACCAGTGTCATTCGACCTTCACAGAGATCGTGAGACGTTGTGGTGGTGCGGAAAAAATGACGGAAGTATATGCCTGTGCACAGATTTCCGTAAGTTGAACTTTACATTCAAGGACGCTTACGCAATACCGAGGATTGAGGACTCACTTTACCTGCTAGTTGAGTCAAATACTTTACAAAATTTGATCGATAATCATTAGAATGCGTTTGAAGTAAGTAACTTCAGGGTTTTAGGAATGCAGCCCTATGCACTTCGGAATATGTAATGCTCCGACGATGTTTCAGCAGCGTTGGCAGACTTAAACCTGCGAGACTAGCTTATATACCTGGTAGATATCATCATCTCTTCTGACACCTTCGAGCGCCATCTGGATCGTCTTGAGGCCGTCTTCCAGAGGCTTCACGTGCATAACCTCAAGGTTAAGTCAACCAAGTGTGAGTTGTTAAAAGCACAGGTAACTTACCGTGGACATATTTTCTCTGCAAATTGCATCATGGTTGATCCCGAGACTATACAAGTTCTCATCAAAGAATACTCATATCAAAGTGTGTGACTGACGTCAGAAAAGTTCTTGATTTCACCGGATATTTATACGGGTTGTGAAGGGATTCGTCCGCATTGTCTGACCCTTAAATGATCGGATTGGGAATTCGACAATGAAACCATTCCGCCGGAGTACGCCTTTTGAATGGAGAGTCCCTCAGCAAGAAGCTTTCAGTGTAATTATTAAAAGCTATCAACACCAGCAGCTCTGCCATTTGCTGATTACAGGCGTCTTATCAAACTGCACACCGACGCATCTGCGACTGGTCTTGGTGCGTTCCTATACCAAGAACAAACGGTATCGATCGTGTCATCGCAAATGCCAACAGAAGTCTGAAGCCATCCTAAAGAAATTATCCTGCCCATAAGCTAGAATTGTAGCTCTTACGTGGGAAGTAACGGATAAATTTCATGGCTACCTTCACGGTACAACTTTCGAGATGATTACAGGAAACAATCCGTTGACATGTGTGTTGGCGCTCATAGACAGCATAATGTGACGTCACATTAGAAACAACATGGTAACTCGAATAAACTTTTCTCGGCGCTTTACATTTAGTACGAAAAACCTGCAAATAAATAATGTTTTAGCATTAGGAATTATTTTCGAAGTTTAGACGCAACCGCAGTAGCGGTGCACAATTATTCCAATGGGCCACTCAAACCAGTAAAGCCCTAGAAGGCTGAAATTTCTGAAACTTCAGATAAATATAGCGAAGATAATAACTTGCAGTTTGGTTGTTCTCCAGGTAGAAAGGGTTGCATGGTATTGTTTACACTTGCAAATAAGGTGCTTAAAAATATAGTAAAACTGGGGTCTACAGGGAGAAACCTTGCTTTTCTTATTTCTGCTCTAAAATATAGAGTGTGGATATTCGTTAGAGTCGCCGCCATGTGGCGTTTCTAACGAGTACCCACAATCTATATTTTGAGCAGAAGTAAGAAAAATATCACAATTTTTCATCTTAAAATTTTCGTTTTTTCGGCAGTAAAATTTGTAATGTATTTGATTAGGCGCTTATTTCTCATGACCCGGCGCTATGGTAATCACTCAGACTGCCCCGATCACAAACATATTTTGCATGATTCCCATTACGATCATATCTGTTACCCACAATCATTTTAACAAGAATAAGGAAAACAATGCATATCTTTGTCACCCCCAACTTTTAGCTATAAAAAGTAAGTTTTACAATGAAATGTCTTTGCAAGAACTTGTTTAACACGATAATACGTATTCAAACCACCATGGCCAAGGCTCTTCCTACACTTAACAAACAAAATTCGTTGTGTAAACAGAACAAGAGACTTTTGTTTAAAAACTATGAAAACCAATGGACTCTTAAAATAAATCCTCTGATATAATAATAAAATAATTTGAGAAGTTAATATGAATCGATCATGATTTAGATGAAGAAAAACTAGCAATATTTAATGTGAAGTAATCGGTGAATTTGCAGATACCCAAAATCCTGCTAATCCATGGACTCCGCAACTTCCAAAGGCCCCAGGGTCTACCAAAGTAAAAAAAAGTAAGGCACACCGAGCATCGAAGGCTGGCTTTAACCCGCGCGGTATCCTGAACTCGACAGGTGCCAGTAAACGAACACGCACAAGACAGCAAATCAATTGAATAAAAATATAAGTAAAAACCACTTATATTTTGTATCAAAAATAAAAGCAAGTTGGGGAATATACCATTATCGGCGATTCAGGCAATGTCGATTTCTGCCTATTAAAGTTCTCGTTATATTTAGGAGATTCTCACCGAAGAAAAATGAAGGGGGCGTTCTTGCTGTTATTTACAGCCTTCATGAAAAGTACGATGCCGGGTCAATAAAAACCAGCCTAACCTATTTCGGGGTGAGATCGATCTCTTCTTTTTCGATGTAATTGCCCTCTAGAATGATACACTTGGACCAACGGTGTTCCAGTGCCATTAGCTCAGAACTGAAGAAGCCAGGGTCCTTGTCTCCGACCCACTCCTCAACTGCCGCCACGACTTCTTCGTTGGACCGGAAATGACGTCCATGGGTATCATTTTTCAAGTTTGGGAATAGGAAATAGTCACTACGAGCTAATTGCAATTTTGCAGTTGTGTACTCTTGCGCTGTCCTGTTGCGTTTTGAACTTCTTTGGCCTCGGAGACCCCGGCCCTACCCACTGGCGACTTTGAGTTGTATTCTCTGGCTCATAGTAATGGACCCAGGTCTCATCTTCAGTCATCAGACGTGAAAGAAAATCCACGGATATGGGAACTGGAAATAGTCACTAGGAGCTACCCTGCTAGCATTCTACATAAATCTACAGCGGGCCGTTAGCGGTCCGTCAGCTACCCTGACGGGCCGCTAACGACCCGCTGTAGATTTATGTAGAATGCTTACTGGGTATAAGTCTGGAGAATAGACGGGGTGTGGTATTAGTTCGTATCCAGCATGCATTGTACTTTTGCAAGTGTGAATTTTTTAATTGGACTGTTGGAGCAGAATACCTTTGGGGAGTTTACCTCGGCGTTTTTTCACGGATTGCGGTTCTCAGTTGGTTGAGCAAATTTGCATAATACGCGCCTGTTATTGTACTTTAATTTGCTAGAAAGTCCAACATAATAACGCCTTGTGCGTCCCAAAATATAGTTGACATCATCTTGCCAGCAGAGGGTTGCGTTTTGAACTGTTTACGCCTCGGAGACTCCGGCCCTACCCACTGGCGAATTTGAGTTTTATTCTCTGGCTCAAAATAATGGACCCAGGTCTCAGTTACAGTCACCAGCGGTCAAAGCAAATCATCTTCTTTCAACAATGCACTGCATACTGATGCTCTGGTTGCCATTTGCTCGTCGCTAAGGGGTTTTTGGACCCAACGGGCTGTTAGCTTGCACATACCCAAGAGAACATGTACAATTGTTAAAACGCTACCGCGTGAAATGTGTAATGAATTTTCTTTTTCTTCCACCTTAATTCGCCTACCAGAGTATACCGTAATTTCTTATACATGTCTTCATCGGTGGCATCTGATGTGCGTCCAGAGCTGGTTTCGTCTACCACGTTTGAATTCCCCAACCCAGAATTTAATTTGTGTATACGATGGTGCAGAAGACCAACTCGCAATGTATTTCCTGACCTGTTTTCCCTTTCAAATACAAGTACCGAATTACAGCACGATGATCAACTTTTGACTTGCTTGCTTGTGCATCTCTAGCCATGTTGACGTTCAATATCGAGTGAATGACACACTAAGGGTGCAATTGTTTCCTCATGCCGATATCAAACTGGCCGTTGTTATTCAACGAAATGAAGCAAAGCTTAAAATGCCTCTGGTGGAAGTCGCACCAGGCACTATGTCTCAAGGATACAGATTGTTATCTGGCACATTTACACATCACCTTAATATTTGGAACGACTGCCAAAGGAATATTCAACCAATTAATATTCGGTTATAAGGTTTCATTTAATGTCTGTTCTGTAAAGATGATTCCGCTCACCAAAAGCAGTGTTAAGTGTTTTCTATGTCAGTGTGTTCTGACAAAGTCAAAAAGGAAATCTTCAAGTGGGTTTTTCAGAAAAACAACGATGGTAAAGAATGCATCCGGTATAAGTTTAGAGCGATCTAGGTACTAGTATATGGGTATAGTTGCAGGCAAGGCAATTCTTTCAAACTACATTAAGTTTTGCCACCCTTGTCACCATGGGTCTACTCTCAAAGGAAAGAATTTGCTAAGAATAAATCCCTTTCTTAGCCTTTAAGAGTGGACTACCACTTTTCCGGGTGAAGGGTGGGGGCGGCTGGGTGGCGAAAAGCAAATCAGATCATCAAAGTTATCTCCTTTATAAAAACTATGCATGGACGATTTACCCTTTTCGCTTTACCTCCCCTGTATACTTGGAAATGTTTCCTTAAATGGGCCCCGTCAAGCGATTTTGGTACTTATCGCCTATGCGAGCAGCGAAGGTTCAGGCGAGCCTGCGCATCCGCGCAGTCTCGCCAGAACCTTCGCTGCTCGCTCATACAAGCAGTGAATCAAGAGGAACCTTCAGACAGAAAGCCATATCCCTGGCCCCTCTGAATGGCTGGGCATGCGCAGTTAAAATTTGTCATGACGGAATGCTCGAAGACACAAATTCGCTTGGCGGGGCTCAAATAATCGATACAGCTTCACCGAAAACTTAGGAAAAATTCGGACACCCTGAGGACTTCCTGTAATTCTCCTAAAATTTTAACAAATTTGTTTCACGATCCAAGATGCAAACGTATTGTCAAACAGTGAAGCCCTAATCAGACTGCTCAAGGAGCCGTCTGATCTAGGTCTGCACAGTTTATTGAGGCCTGGCTGTCCCAATACTAGTGACCATTACGGTATTTCACTTGATCTCGGTGTGGAGGGGGTAGATCGTCTTCCCATAGGTCTTCATGGGACGACAATTTTTCGTTCCCGTTAGGACTTGGACCTTCAGTGAAACTACAATGTCTTGCAGAGTGATGATTCGTTTACAACATCGATTTAAATAGGCATCCGTGGCCTAGTGGATAAGAGCACAGACTCTTAATCAATTAATTCTCTCAGTGCTGTGGTTCGAGCCTCGCTTGGGTAACATATGAATATCTGTTCTGCAACGGAAGGTCAGGTTTTCACCGGGTACTCCAGTTTTCGCCCACATCTGATTAACGAGCGGTTCGAAATAAGTGAAAATTGTCTTGAAAGGGCCGCAAGACCATAACTTAGTAGACTGCATTAAGCTTCTTCACCTTGCGCTATGACTGACCCTCAAGGCTAGAACTAAACCTGTCTTGAATAAATTTTCATGATCCCAAAGACTTTATTTTTACCCTTATCCTGCAGAACACGACAACCCCTACAACCTTTGCAAACAGTGTAGATCCTGATCAGAAGAAGCCAACTGCAGATGGCTTGATCTACACCGTTTGTCATAAAGTTTGTGAATTGAACTACTTACATTATATGGGCCCCGTCAAGCGATTTTGGTACTTATCGCCTATGCGAGCAGCGAAGGTTCAGGCGAGCCTGCGCATCCGCGCAGTCTCGCCAGAACCTTCGCTGCTCGCTCATACAAGCAGTGAATCAAGAGGAACCTTCAGAAAGAAAGCCATATCCCTGGCCCATCTGAATGGCTGGGCATGCGCAGTTAAAATTTGTCATGGCGGAATGCTCGAAGACACAAATTCGCTTGGCGGGGCTCATATAGTAACTTGGCTAGTAGAAAGTCAAAAATAGATGTGACTAAATCAATTTACTCAGCAGGATAAGGGCTAAAATATTAGAAAATGAAATTAATAAGAAAGCTTATGGCGTAGACACTTTTGCTCCGTGGGGCTAATTTCTTTATTTTTCCTGGGCCAGTTTTCACTGCTTTTCATCATGAAAGGAGAAAATGCCAGCTACTTTTATTTCGCCCCCGCCCATCCGGGCTTGAAGACATAGATGGGCTGCATGATGCTTCCACGCAGAGCTGAAGCCGACCCGCGAAGGAGTACTGGTAAACCGCATAGAGGATTTAAGCCTGCCCAGAAAAAGCGATGCTAGTCGGCCCGTCCATGCTTATAAACACTATTGGTTTCATTGGGCGACAGGGCTTGAGATGTCATTTCATCTCAAGGTCGGGTAAAAATCCCACAAAATTGGAAGCAACGTCTCCAAAATGACCTTTACAGTGTTGGCGGGGACGTTTAACCTTAAATCAAATAAAAAATAAAAACCTACTTTTACGAGGCCTTTGCTAAGAAAACGAAAATTATATGCTTTTGAACACTGGTCTATTCATGGAAATTTAGAAACTAATTGGCACGCAGTAAACTTTGGCAGGATTCAGTAAATTAAAAGCAATGGACCACAGAATTTAGCAATTTGAAATTCACACTCACGGCATCAACTAAGAACAAAGCACTGGCAGCAATGGTGGGCCGATTGCCTCGAGAAAATGGATCTGAACAAGAATTGGACTGTTTCGTTTAACACCACCCTAAGCAAAAAGTGTAGACCCTGATCAGACGCCGCGTCACGCGGCGTCTGATCTGGTTCTACACGTTTGCATGAGCTTAGTCCAGTGCTCAAGGTTATAAACTTTTTTCATGCTCAATTCACTTGGGCACGAAACTTCTGCTCCTAGATTTAAAAATACCAACAATTGTTACCATTTTAAAATTTATGAGCAGGACAAACACTATTCTTTACTGATCTGAATAGGAAAATTGCTGTATAAAAGTGTATTTTAAAATTCATGAGCATGACGAATTTTATCCTCAGCTGAGTTGAGCATGAAAAGAGTTTTATAAAATTGGGGCCAGGTTTTACATATAACGCACTTTACACAGCGCTACTACGTCAGAGTGACAAGAATAGTGAAGATATAAATAACTATTACCTGGATTGGGTGCAAATGCTACTTCTACGCTCAGCGATACCAACGTGGACTTAAACAACATAACTCAGATTTACAGAGTAAATTTGGGTCAACTGACAAACAATCGCCCCCCCCCCCCCCCCCCCGAAAAAATATCTCAATTTCACAGTGGCTGATTCGTTCTTCAGTCCCTTAAAATCTGTCCACAGACGCAGCTAACAAATATTTAGGGAGATGTTTTTATCTTATTGAGAAAATGTATGTTGTGTGTACTCATTACAATCCTCTCCATGGTAGAAATGCCTCGAAGAAGAAATTTCAATGAGTACACAAAGCATACCTTTTGAAAATAGAAAGATTTGATAAGATTTGCCACATTCTCTACAATAATAAAATGACAATATCTATGGTAACTTTGTCGCGAACGGCGCCATAGCAACTGAGTCATCACAGTATCTGAGTTGACCAATTAGAAAAGGGTCCTTGGAAACCCCGATCCGGATGATTCAGAAAATGCGCGCGCAGCTTAAAGCTGTCCCTAGGTCTTCTCTGCGTGTCATTTTCACGTAAGCCGGCTCAACTTATGCATTTTACGGACGTGTTAAACAAAGGTCTCACGTTTCAGCAGGTAAATAAGTCTACGAGCGTTTTCTTGACATAGGGCACTGAAGCCACGATGACTTAGACTGTTGTGTTTCACCTTTAAATTCCTGAATTGTAAATAAACAGTGAAAACCCAGATCAGACGCCGCAACGTGGCGTCTGATCTGGGACTCCACTGTTTGCCAAACACAACACATGATACCAGTCAAAATTCTATAGATTACCCTCTTACGCAACACTCTGACCTCACAGTGATAAAAACTGCACCGCTGTTTTCTATAAATAACTGTTACCTGGGTTTCCAACAAGTCGGTTATAGTCATGTGGACTTCAGCGTCGAAAAGCTACTGTGCTGTATAATTTAGGGTCGATTGATAAACAATCGACCCAAAAAGTCAGCAGAACAATAAGATGGAAGAGTCCACAGAGGTGACAATAAAAACCGCATCTTCTCCTACTCACATGCTTGGGATTATGTCGACAGCACGTGACCGCTTTAATAACGTAAGACAGTGAGATGTATGTTTCAAATAGATGCGCTTTTCAAGTTCGCCCATCTCGAATACAACCCCCTAGATTAGCACTGGGTCTGAGTCCCAACCGTTTCTTACTCCTGCCCGACCGTGCTGCGTCCTACAAGATTTCTAAAAGTGCCTGTAAAAGAATCGGTAAATGCACGGACAGCCACTTGCCAGTTATTTTACCGTACTACTATAGTATGTTCACACGAATCGTCTGCCTGGTAGGAAATGTCTCGTACGAAATGTCAAGCTTTTTTTTCTTTGAAGAATAATAAAATAATGGAATGTAGACTTCCTTCAATTTTGCTCATCGCTTTGAGCAGATTTACAGCTAAAATGAGCCCGGGCAGGAAAAAAGCCTACTGAAGGCCTTTGACCAGCGACGATTCTGATCAGATTTCGCAGTATCATGACAGTCTTTGCTGGTCGCATGAATGCTCTAAAACCACCAGATTCTCCAAACAGCGGCAAGAAAAGATTTAGTCAGGTTCTCTGGTTGCACAGACTGATCTGGGTCTTTACTGGTAGTACAGAGAGAATCAAAGCCTGACCAGGCAATGCTGTGCGAGTCGGCCCGTCCATGCTTATAAACGCCATTGGTTTCATTGGGCTTAAGATGTCATTTCATCTCAATGTCGGGTAAAAGTCCCGCAAAATGGGAAGCAACGTCTCCAAAATGACCTTTTACGGTTATTTATTTATTTATTATTTATTAGAAATCAAGTTCATGGTTACATACATACACACAGAGGAGTATATATATATGTACCATTGGATTGGACGTAGGCATAGCCTATTTTAGTCCTTTCCGTGTGGTACTGTATACGTCAATGTTCATCAATAAATACAGTTGAAATCACAATTTAAAATACAATACATATGGATTAGGAATATAACTCAATCTCAGCAGGCACATGTCGCCGGGGCAACGACAAGTCCACGCCGTGCAGCGCCACGACGTTGCACTGACGCAGATGCGTCGTTACAGAGACGTTACACCGACGCTAAGCTCGGTGACATTTTAGAATTTTTTGGAATTTCAAGACCTCAAGATATCATAGTCCTAAGCGCACGTCGAACCAACAACGTATTAATGTCATGTGCCCGGTGAGAAAGAACACAAGATGTCAACTTACACAGTCAGCTATTAGACTAGATATGTATTGTAGCGTGGAAGGATATAACCTTTACGGTTATGACGGGGAGGTTAAACTTCAAATCAAACAAACAAATCAAACAAAAACTGGTTGTACATGTCTTGTTATAGATTTTGCTGTGCTTCGGCTCAAATGTAAGTTTCCTAACATACAGTAAAATTCCTTTGTTTAGGCACCTTTGGAACTGTTCAACAGTGATCTTAATTTAGAACACCTTTGGAACTGTTCAAAAGTGGTCTAAGACCACTTTTGAACAGTTCCAAAGGTGGTCTCTTACTAGTACAAGACACTGAGAGTGGAAAACACAAAGAAAGAAAAACTAAAATTTTTAAATATGTTTTAAAAGAAGAATGAGCCTTAATTTTAGCTGGTCTTAACAGCAGAATACCGGATATATTGAACCTTACCTTTGTCTTTTATCTGTGCTTTGTAATTTAAGATGTCTGTTCTTGTGTGTGTCTTTCATGGGTTTGCCGGCTGCCGTACATACTTCACACAGTATTAACACGATAATTAACGACACCGACAAGGTTTTGAAATCTGAAACAGAACAGAACAGAACATGAAGATTTGCGAGAGAATATGTACGCTTCCATGGTGAGTGAGACATGGGTTAACCAGTCTCCATTAACAATAGGGGTCTACATTAATGTCTTCTTTCGTGGGTAGAATGCAGGATTCAGTCGTTCAAATAGTAAACGTATTGTTGAGATATGTCAAATATGCTTATATTTTGTTGCAAAAGTGGGTAGCTTGCGCATATGCAAAATTACTCCTATGTTTTTCATCAAAATGTCTGTGTTTTCGATATTGTATTCGCTGAAACAGTGAGTATTTTGACCAGCAACGATCTCGATATTATTATGGTTTTGTTGATTTTTCATTTAAAAACAAAACAAAACCACAGTCATTACCATTGAGGTCAAATATCGAGCATAACTAGCCACAGGCTTAAAGATAAATGGTTAACCAGTAGACGACGATGCTTTTCCCACGTCATAAGAAAGAAAACTGAAAGAAGTCAATAAACTCGCCACTATTTCAGATAAATAAAGAACAATAATAATAATAATAAAATAATAATAATAATAATAAATACATATAAACGAATGCTGTACCTGATGTACATAAGGCCAGCGTTCCCGTGGGTTTTATGGCTTAAAAACATGAGGGTTTTTTTTTTCTGCTCCAAACATAGCTTGTTGGTGTTCTATAGAATCGCCTGAATGAGGCGGTTCTAACGAGTACCCACAATGGTTTTGAGCAGGAATAAGAAAATTATAACTCTGGGTGTTCATTCTACGGGCGTCAAGATATCGTTTTTATCGCATATTCAGTGAAATTCTGCTATTAAGACCATCTTAAATTAAGACTTATTCTGCTTTAAAAAGCTTATTTAGAAGGTTGCAGTTATTCTATCTTTGAGTTTTTCTGCAGTGTTCTCTAGTTAGAGACCACCTTTGGGAGTGTCCAAAAGTGTTCTTAAAACCACTTTTGAAAAGTCCTAATGGTGGTCTTAATTAAGACCATTTTAGTCCCAAAGGTGAAAGCTGGAGACCACTGTTGAACTGTCCCAAAGATGGTCTTAACCCATTTAGTACCGGAAACCCCTAAAGGGGTAGTTGGCAAACAGTGCAGGCCCAGATCAGACGCCGCAGAATGCGGCGTCTGATCAGGGCCTTCACTGTTTTCTAAAAGTTCAGTCATTTTCCAAATAAATTTTAAAGAAAACGTGACCTGACACCCCTAAAATCGAAATGGACTCCTGTTATATAAAGGAGGAAGATTCCATTTGGTACAAAAAGGGTTAATGTTGGCATTTTACTGTACATGTAACATAATCCATTAGGATAAACACCCCATGTGAAATAGTGCAATCTTTCGAATCCCCCAAACTGCGTTTCTTATATTTTTCATTACGGTAACACACCCATGCGATATAGTGCATTTTTATATCTCAGAAATGGCTACATTTCTGATCAAAATCCTTGATATTTTTCTTATTAATACAGCAAACATAGGTCGAGGTTGCTCGTAAGAACCGCCTCATTGAGACGGTTCTAACGAGTACCCACAACCGTTGTCTTGGAGCAGAAACAAGAAAAATAATGTATACCCCCGTACGCCCCAGGTTTCTCTATATAAAGCGGGGTTAAGTGGGTAGTTCATTCCACGTACTTGTTCACGTGATGTGCTCCAAATATAGTTGTAGATGCTCGTTGGAACCGCCTCAATGAGCCACACGTTATGATTTTGATTTCGAGAGGTAATAAGAATAAAGTAACTCTGTAACCCATAGTTCTCTATATAAGTGGAATGCATGAGCATGAGGCCATCCTTAAAAAAAATTTGTTTGCTGTGCTCTTACCCATCATATGTGAGGTGGGTAGGAAGGTAGGTCTTTTTTTTTTTAGATCTGAAAAGATATTTGACCCTTAAAACACCATACAACAACAGGAAACATCATTTCAAATACTTGTTTTCTGATTTTTCAGAAAAAATCAGGCTTGAAATTTCATTTGAATGGTCTGCTAGGCAGACCATTCAAATGAAATGTCAAGCCTGATTTTCTCTGAAAAAAAAAAATAATAAAACAGCAAAAAAAAAATAAAATAAAATAAAACAAGAATGTCAGCTTCTTGAAATTTGGCTTAGTGTGTTAAATTTGAGTTTAATCAGGATTTCAAAAAAAAATCTTTTCCTTAGAATGGTAATAAAATTTTTTGAGTAGGGGCAATCTGTGTGGGTAGGTAGGAGCACAGCAAACCAAGATTTTTTTAAGGATGGCCTGAGCCTTGGGTCTCCCACCGCTGTGGCTCGGGACTAGCTCGGGTCACATGTGAGACACGGAAGGTCAGGTGTTTTTTCTTCGGATACTCCGGTTTTCGCCAACCTCTGATTAACGATCGGCTCGAAATGAGTGAAAGAATCTCGAGAGGGCCGTAAAACCAAAACAAACTAAATAAATAAACAAATAAATAGTTGTCAGTCTATATCTAACATTTTAAATTTTAAGACTTAACTAGCAGGTCTTGCGTCGGTCGATGTTCCGCAGATGTCCGCCCAGTTCCCGGCCGGGTCTACGACGTCGGTACGAGCTCTGCTCGACATTCATCACGTGAACAAGTCCATGAGATGAAGACCCCCTAAATCCCACTTTATATAGAGAAATCTTGGGTTTACGGGGGTATACATTATTGTTCTTATTTCTCCTCCAAGACATAGGCTGTGGGTACTCGTTAGAACCGCCTCAATGAGGCGGTTCTAACGAGCACCCACAACCTATGTTTGCAGTGTAAATAAGAAAATATCACAGATTTTCATCAGAAAAGTAGCCATTTTGGAGGTGCGAAAAATGCATTATGTCGCACGGGTGTGTTATCGTAATGTATTCAAAGTGCTACCCAAGCTGGTGTGCTTAACCCAGAATTTTCCGCATCACGGTAGCAAGTCCGTGTAATGAGCACCACTCTAAATCCCACTTTATACATAAAATTGGGGTTTACTTGGGTATAAGGCTAACACGATTAATCGGATAATCGATTATTCAATCGATAAACTCCACAAAAATGTATATCATTACCGTTTTGCTTTCAATCGGTTATTTGATAAGTACAATTTACTACCCAAAGTTGTACCTAAAATAGCTGTATGAGTGACAAACAGTGCAGGCCCAGATGAGACGCCGCGTTCTGCGGCGTCTCATCTAGGTCTACACTGTTTGCTCAGGTCCGTGTGTTCAAATACATATGGCAAAGTGCTGCATATGGTAGGAGTCATGCTCAGACAGAAAGCCAGACAGGTAAAATTATGACCAAATCTTCAGTGATTATTAATCGATTATCGATCGCAATGACAGGAATGGTAATCGATTATCTTTTCAGCTCCGATTAGCCAGCCCTACTTGGGTATACATAATGTTCGCCATTTCTGCTCTAAAACATCGTTAGAACATCTAACGAACATCCGCAATTTATATTTGGAGAAAAGATAAGAAAAATATTACACTTTTTCAGCAGATAAATAATCATTTTGGAGATATGAAAGAATGCACTATGCTATGCCTGGGTCACAAATTCGGAGTACCCCGGCCGAGCTATACTAGACGTGGTGGTCAGTCGAGCTGTCCAAGTCGAGAAGGGATCGCAAGCGGGTGTCTGGCTCAGTCTGTCAAAATGTATGCCGAGTGGGGCCTGGAGGGACATCCGCCGGGAATCTGGCGGTACCTGCCAGATTTTTACGGGAAGCATCGGCGTATACGCCGGACGGAAATCGGCCGTTGCACTGCAGGTAACTTGCCGTACGTCGGCCGTATACCTGGCGATTGTTTTTAGCCGGTCGGGCATCGGTCGATGTTCCGCAGATGTCCGCCCAGTTCCCGACCAGGTCTAGGACGTCGGTACGAGCTCTGCTCGACATTTATTCTTAGTGCCACCGACCCGTGAGAATTCGGTGAGAATTTTAAGTGCGAGTTAAAATTTCACCGGGCCCCTCCCGACCATCACCGACGCCCCAACACCCGGCGGGACGCCGGCCAGACTCCAACCTGATTTCACCCCAAATCAGTCGCCAAGTATCGGGCGGGGCTCGAATAGTGATTTGTTACTGTGGCTTTAACAAGATGACAAGCAGTGTGGCTCCTGATCAGATGGCTCATTGTGATATGTCTCATCTGGATCTACACATTTTGCATAGGTATATGTACTGGTCTGAGTAAAACGAGATTTTTGTTCTAAAAGTTAAGGGGAATGGGAACATCTAGCATATTTTTCCGGCATTTTTCCAAGGAAGACAACTTTCGGAACTTCCTGTTCGCTTTTCTAAAAGCCTGTCCCAAAGTAAAAGGGGGAATGGATACACCTTCAGGGGAGGCAACTCCTGCAAAACTAGTTTTGTCTCCCATCTCAATAGAGGTCACTTCTTAAAGGAAAGAATTTGCTACTTTAAGAGTTGACCCCTTTTCAGTGCTACTTGGCTTACAGAAAAGCGAACATTAAGTCCCGAAAGTTGTCTCCCTTTGAGAAATGGCGGAAAATCTGCCAGGTGTTCCCATTCCCCTTAAAGGAAAGCATTCCTTTAAGTGTTGCTCCCTATTGGCATGGGAGACAAAAATACTTTTGGGGGAGTTGCCTCACCCGAAGATGTATCCATTCCAGTTAAAGCTGCTGTTGTATGTTGTTACAGGGCATGAACTGATCATGACGACTTTGGAAATTCCATATTGAAAGAAGTATATTTATTCTTAATTAGATATGGAATGGTACTTTAAAAGATGACAGCTGTGGTTTTTGGAAATAAATTAGGCGAACTATTTCAGTATTCCATGCTTCCTTTGCGTCCTTATGTATACATTTTGTATTGGAACTATGCGTCATGTTGAACAAGGAATTGACAAATAAAACATGTTTTTACAAAATAAATTGTATGCCAAACCAATTTTCGTAAGAGCAGCTATAATGTCATCTATCAGATAAAATCCTATCTTTCATAGCTCTGTGTTTTTTGTTGTTGTTGTTGTTGTTGTTTTTATATACCGATTGTAATACTTTTATTATTTCTACTCCAAACATAGATTGTTGGTGCTTGTAAGGTTCTAACGGGCATCATCAACCTAACAAGTCCATATAATGTACATGCTTCTAAACCTCATTTTACACGAGAAAAAGTAGGGTTTACAAGGATATTTTAATTTTCCTTTTTTTTTTTTTTTTTTTTTTGCTTAAACATAGAATGTGGGTATTCGTTAGAATTGCCTCGTTGAGAAAACAATGAAAGCTTTTCATCTATAGGAAAAAAAAACTACTACAGATATGCAAGACGCAACTGTTTTTTTTTTTTTTTGGGGGGGGGGGTGTTTACGGACCTTTCAAGATTATTTCACTCATTACGAGCCGATCGTTAATCAGAGGTGGGCGAAAACCGGAGTTCCCGGAGAAAAACCACGTGACCTTCCGTTGCAGTAATTGACGTGTCACATGTGACTCGAGCGATGCGCGAACCACAGCGGTAAGAGTAAGCGCTCTTACTCATTAGGTCAAGGAGGCCCGTAATGCCATCGTTATACGCTATCATTATGTCAACAGCAAAAAAATGCAAAGAATGAATTCAGATGTATATATATCCAGCGGACCCGGGAACGTTTTAATCATGAATCCGTTTTTTTTTTTTTTTTTGTTTTTTTTTTTTGTAATTTTGTAAATCCTTCGAGTTTGTCATGTACATATTATTTGTCTGGAAATTTGGTCAAATATTAATAAGAAATCCTTTTTTTTTTTTTTTTCTTTTTTCTTCTCTCATTAGAAAATTTTACACAAGAGATCATTTCATATGAAATTCATAAAAAGAGCCTTAGGCTAATTTCATAAATTTCAAATGAAATGACCAGGAGTGAAATATTGTGCTTATCATATAACGGTTTCAATAGATAACATAAGTTTGTCACGTACGATGTAGTGATAGAGGATACTTATTTAATTATTAATTTATTTATTTTTTTTTTTAGTGTAAGGTCGATTTTTATTTCATCGAATGAACACCAAAAGAAGTACATTCACAGTGAAAAAAATATCAAAATATGCTTTAAACTGTACTTATTAATGCAATTTTAAAAAGCCAGCCGTCACCACGGGGAACTGACTTTTTCCATGGTGAAATTGCGTACAATATTGGGTGTGAACTGAAAGTTTGCACCTCGAAAACATATAGGAATGTTTCTTTATCAAATGGTACGCAATTGCTGAACTTGTCTGGCGTGAAAACGTGCGTGACGCAATTTCTGACACCCATTTATAACACTTAAAGCTATACATAAACTATATGTTATTTTTCAAAGATACATCACGAAAACACGTCTATATAAATTTGACACCCTTGAACCCCACTTTTATATAGTAAAACTGGGGTTTCATGGAGTTATACCTTATTTTTCTTATTTCTGCTCTAAAATAAAGATAGTGGGTACTCGTTAGAACCGCCTCGATGAGGCGGTTCTAACGAGTGCCCACGATCTATATTTTGAGCAGAAATAAGAAAAATATCACAATTTTTCATCATAAAATTTTCATTTTTTTTTGGCGATAAAGGTGGGAATGTATTTGTGTATATGCGTGTTTGTGTAATGCATCGAATTCACAAACAGTGAAACAGTGACAATAACGATTTCGAATTCACAGAGAAATGTCTATATTTCATTGAAAAACATGTAAGAAATCATAACCATAGCGTTTTTCTTCTTTTTAAAACATAGATCATTACGAGAACACGCCTATACAAATACAGTGTAACCTTTATCACTGAAAAAATGAAAATTTTAAAAAGAAAAATTGTGATATTTTTCTTATTTCTGCTCAAAATATAGATTGTTGGTACTCGTTAGAACCGCCTCGTCGAGGCGGTTCTAACGAATACCTACAATCCATATTTCAGAGCAGAAATAAGAAAAATAAGGTTTACCCCTGTAAACCCCATTTTTACCATATAAAAGTGGGGTTGGAGGGGGTCAAAATTATAAAGGCGTGTTTTCGTGATGTGTGTTTGGGTGTTATAACCGCCTCAGAGAGGCGGTTCTAACACGCAACCGCAATCTATATAAGCGTGGAAAAGAACATGAAATACAGTTGACCCTCTTTTCAGTCAGAGCATTTGTTCCGAAGCATGTGTCGTTAAACTGAAATTACTGTTATTATAAAGAATACAGAGAGCGTTCACATTTTTTTCATGAATTTACTTTCGCTGTGTCCCGTAGAGAATGTTTACGAGGGAACCGGTAAATTTTAATGCATCGAAACATGCATGGCTAATTGCTGTTCATGCATAACTTAGGCCGGTTCCATCGGTTTAATTGTCGGAATTATTCTTAAACTCATAAAAAATTATCAAAAAATGCTCCAAAAATCATGGTCATCGGCATCACTGTAAACGCTCTTATCAATGATGAAAATTCCGCGAATACAGAACTGACGCTGACGTCAACGGAAACTATTTCTCGGGCGACGGCGCTATGTAGCATAACGTTGCATAAAACACACGGCCCAAAATCTGCTATACAAATGTGGTAATTCCAAATACAATTCATCCAGCTCCCCAAGATGGCCTCTATATTTCATTAAGATATGTTATCCCGGTCCCTTCCCGGTTTGCTCAAAGCTCTTACCTATTTTTGTCTTCATTTCAAAGTTTGTGAAATCCTGGACGACTGTAGCAAAGAAAACTATATTTCAATTGTATCCGTGTCCTGCAGCGTATCTGTGTAACGGGACACGTTGCTTCCAAAACCTTTTTGTTGAAAAACTTTGACAGTGCCAAGTATCCACTCCAGTAAGAACAAGCTATAATAATGTTGTCATTAAGACTTCAACAGACAAGACAAGAAGAACTAATCTCAGCCAATCCTGGATAAAACGCTGTTCGCGTTTGTCTTAAGCGGATACTGCTACGCCCAATAATAAACTGCAGCGCAGAAGTCGCTTCTCCATATTTATAATAACGGTACAATAATCTGTAGCAATGATAGCGTGGGTTAATTGGTTTATGATTTCCATTTACGGCCAGAAACATCCTTTACCCATTGTATGCTGGTAGACTCTTCCACTGTTTAAGTTGGCCAAGTCAATTTGCCATTTAAGGGGTGTCAGATTTATTGTTTAGATTTTATTCTTTATTTTTATTTTTGACAGTAATCCTGTTAGCAAACAGTGTAGACCCTGATCAGATGCCACATTATGTGGCATCTGATCAGGGTCTACTGTCCATTTCACGGGTTTTCGGGTAATAAAGGGTAACCTTAGTTTCGTGTATCAGTGCATCCCACCGACATAGCACGCCTTTCTTTATTCACGTTGTTACTTTCGTTTGTGGCTGTACTACATTTTTATGCAAAGTTTGTCCGGAACGACATGATAATGATATTATGCCAACAGCAGTAGCAGCAGCAACAATAAATATATAAACAAATTTATAAATAAATAAGGTGCTGATGTTGTTGTTATTGCTGTTGATCATGATGATGATGATGATCCCAGCTGACAATAGGCCTTCCTCATTGATAATGATGATGATGATGATGATGATGATGATGATGATGATGAGTCGAACTGACAATAGCCCTTCTTCATTTATTTCAGTAAAGCATGCACTTTTCAAAATATTGCAGCTCAGTTCGTGCGATATTTAGTAAAACCCCTATATAAAAACCACCTTTGGGACTGTTCAAAAGTGGTTTCTTATTGATGGACACTTGGTATAGAAGACCGAAAGAAAAAAAATGAAACTTTCTAAAAAGAAACAACTCTTGAACAGTCAAAAATGTGGACTCTTACTAATGGACACTGAGTATAGAAAACAGAAGGAAACAAATGAAACTTTCTGAAAAGAAGCAACCCTTGAACAGTCAAAAATGTGGTCCTATACTAATGAAGACTGGGTATAGAAAACACGTTTTAACCCTTAAGCTGCCGAGAAAAGTTCGTCTTTAGCCACGGTCACAAATCACTATCCGAGCCCCGCCCGCCTAGTATGTTATGAGACGGATTGCACGTCTACATTTTTTACCCCGGCGAAGTTAAATATTTTGTGTTCCTCATTCAGTCGGCCCTCTCTGACTCACTGATGGTCCCAATCTAATCTCCTTTTCAATAATAGCTACTACAAGCACCGCATTTGAGGCCCCGCCCACCAGGCCATGGTGGTCCTAGATCGCTCACCTGATCCATTGTGTAACAAGTTGGCAACGGGGAGGGCCTGTTGGCCACAGGGCTATAATTTTCATAATCTTGAGGGAGGTCAAAAAGGTGAAGCTTCATACCAAATATCAGAGACAGGAGCTTTCTGGTTTCAAACAAGAAGATTTTAAAGGTTTTTCTTATATACATGTAAGTCTATATAAAACCTATTGGCCCCGGGGCGGGGCCATTTTTGGCACCAGGGCGATAATTTGAATAATTTTGGTAGAAATCCGCAAGACGAAGCTTCATACCAAATGTCAAAGACCGACGCCTTCTGGTTTCAGACAAGAAGATTTTCAAAGGTTTTCCCAATATAACAATAAAACAAGTCGGCCCCGGGATTGGCCCACTTTTGGTCATAGGGCTATAATTCGAACAATTTTGGTAGAAGTCTGTTACAACGCATAATGAAGTAATGTAGTAATTTCTTCATTTTGAAATTTTTACTTCATTATGCGTTGGCATAGTCGATGCGAAATGAAATAAAATGCACTTTTTACTTCATTATGCGTCGATACTAAGAGGTTTGCGCAAAATGAAAGAATTATTTCATTTTGCGGTGATAGGTGGCATACTTAATTTTACTTCATTCTGCGTCGACAGTTTGTTTGTTTGATTTGAGGTTTAACGTCACCGTCAACACTATTTAGGTCATTTTGGAGAAGTTGCTTCCAATTTTGTTGGACTTTTACCCCACATTGAGATTAAATGACATCTCAATCCCTGCCGTCCAATTTAAACCCAAAAGGATTTATAGGCATGGATGGGCCAACTCGCAGCAGTTTTCCTGGGCAGGCTTGGACCTTCTAAGCAGATAACCAGTACTCATGTGAACACAAATGAGGGAAAAACATCAGACATGAGACCAAAATACCGTAAGGCGTTCAGTTTTAACTCTACTAACATAATCAAATACAGTGAAATTCCGCTATTAAGACCGCCTAAAATTAAGACAAATTTTGTTTTTAAAGCATATTTTGAAGGTTAAAGTTGCATTTTCTTTGTGATTGCGACATTCAGTGTGCTCTTGTGGAAGACCATCTTTGGGACTGTTCAAATGTGGTCTTAAAGACACATTGGAATTTACCTGTATTGCTTCCTAAGTCTTTGGTCTTCTTTCGTAGACAGCTATGTTCTTCCATCATTACTTCATTTTGCGTCGATATGGTGCACATCAACGCGAAATGAAATAATTTTTTTACTTCATTTCGCGTCGACTACGCCAACGCATAATGAAATAAAAACAATCAAAATGAAGAAATTACTACATTACTTCATTATGCGTTGTAACAGAGGCCCCCTAGGTGAAGCTTCATACCAAATATCAAAGGCCTTGGCCTTCTGGTTTCAGTTAAGAACATTTTCAAAGGTTTTCCAAATATAAGTCTATGTAAAACAAGTGGGCCCCGGGATGGACCCAGGGCTATAATTTGAACAATCTTGGTAGAGGTCTACTAGATGAAGCAACACACCAAATATCAAAGACCTGGGCCTTGCGGTTTCAGAGGAGAATATTTTTTTAAGATTATTCATATATAAGTCAATGTAAAACCAAAGGGCCCTGGGGCGGGGGCATTTTTGGCCCCAGGGCTGTAATTTAAACAATCTTGATAGAGGTCCACTATGTGAAGCTTCACACCAAATATCAACGACCTGGGCCTTGCGGTTTCAGAGAAGAAGATTTTTTTTTTTTTTTTAATTTCTTATTCAAGTCAATGTAAAACCAAAGGGCCCTGGGTCGGGGGCATTTTTGACCCCGGGTTATAATTTGAACAATCTTGGTAGAGGTTCACAAGACGAAGCTTCATACCAAATATCAAACACCTGAGCCTTCCGGTGTCAGACAAGAAGGTTTTTTTTTAAGGTTTTCTCTATATAAGTCAATGTAAAACCAAAATGCCCCGGTGGCATTTTTGGTCTCAGGGCTATAAGTTGAACAATCTTGATAGAGGTCCACAAGACGTAGCTACATGACAAGTATCAAACACCTGAGCCTTCTGGTCTCAGACAAGAAGATTTTTAAAGGTTTTCCCTATGTAAGTCTATGTAAAAACAATTAGCCCCTGGGCGAGGGCAGTTTTGGTCCCTGTGCTATAATTGGAACAATCTTGGTAGAGGTCCACTAGATGAAGCTACACACCAAATATCAAAAATCTGGGCCTTGCGGTTTCAGAGGAGATTATTTAAGATGTTTCCAATATAAGGCAATCTAAACCTAAGGGCGGGGGCATTTTTGGCCCCAGGGCTATAATTTGAACAATCTTGATAGAGGTTCACAAGACGAAGCTTCTCATACCATATATCAAACACCTGAGCCTTCTGGTTTCAGACAAAAAGATTTTTAAAGATTTTGCCTATAAAAGTCTATGTAAAACCAAAGGGCCCCAGGACGGGGGCATTTTTGCCCGAGGGCTGTAATTTGAACAATCTTGATAGAGATCCACAAGACGAAGCTTCATACCAAATATCAAACACCTGAGCCTTCTGGTTTCAGACAAAAAGATTTTTAAAGATTTTGCCTATAAAAGTCTATGTAAAACCAAAGGGCCCCAGGACGGGGGCATTTTTGCCCGAGGGCTGTAATATGAACAATCTTGATAGAGATCCACAAGACGAAGCTTCATACCAAATATCAAACATCTGAGCCTTCTGGTTTCAGACAAGAAGATTTTTTTTTTCAATCTTTTCCCTATGTTAGTCTATGTAAAACGAAAGGGCCTCGAGGCGGAGGCATTTTTGTCCGAGGGCTATAATTTGAACAATCTTGGCAGTGGTCCACTAGATGAAGCTACACACCAAATATCGAAGACCTGGGCCTGGCGGTTTCAGAGGAGAAGTTCTTTTTAAGTTTTCATTAAAAAATCTATTTTGGCTCCTGTGACCTTGATGTGCAACAGACCTGATCCACTTGAACAACTTCGAAGAGGGACCTAAGGATCATTCCTGTGGAGTTTGGTCAAAATCCGATCAGTGGTTTAAGGAAGAGATATCGTTTGAAGAAATTATTTACGGACGTACGGTTGGAAGGACGCACGCACGCACGGACGCACGACGGGCTAAAAGTTATCCCAAAAGCTCTACGTGACAGGTGAGCTAATAGGCCTTTTCAGCAAAATAGGGGAAATGATTCCGTGAGTAATCAACCAACATCCCTAGTTTTCGAAATCATCTGAGCTTTTATCCCTCACTTTCTTGTTTGTAAGTTTCAAGAGGATCCGATGAAAACTGAAGGAGTTACGATGATGAAAGATAAAAAAAGGGCATTCTCTGCACTCATATGATACACATGCTGACATCATCAGTTTTCGAACTCACCCAAGCTTTTATCCCTGACTTACTTACATGTACGTTTCTAGAAGATCCGAATAAAAGTGAAGGGGCTGACGGATGACAAGGTCAAAAATAGACATTTTCTGAATTCAAGGGGGACATAACTCTATGATAGATAGGCCTAGCACGCCAGTTTTCGAACTCATCCGAGCTTTTATCCCTGCCTTACTTGTTTGTTAGTTTCAAGATGATGGAAGCCTGCGTGGTCGAGTGGTTACGCTACTCGCCTTGTAAACCAGGGATCGCAGGTTCTATCCCGGGCTTCTCCAGACTTTCGCATGAGTCTTTAAACCGAGGTCCCGTCTCCGTATGACCTTAGCTGTTGGTGGGATGTAAAACTGAAACACTCACTCACTCACTCACTCCGTAAGTAATCGACTGACATCGCTAGTTTTCGAATTTATCCGATCAAAACTGAAGGGGCTACGGTGATGCCAAGCTCAAAAATAGGCATTTTCCCCAATCAAAGTGACGTAACTCTATTATAAATAAGCCGACTTGGCCAGTTTTTGAAATCATCCGAGTTTTTATCCCCAGCCACCTCACATATAAGTTTCAGAAAGATTCGATAAAAACTGAAGGCGCTACGGTGATGACAATCATTTTCCCATTGAAAGTCTATAGGACCTTGTGGTTGACATAGGAACCAAAATTTTCGTTCGATTTCTAAAAAAGGCTTATGTCATCAATGCCCCACCAGAGGTATGCTACAGATGAGAAATGGTTGAGATCGGCCTGCAGGTTGCATAGATATAACTGGTCAAAGGTTTCGACGGACGGACGACCCACTATACTATAAGCTCCCATGGACCCTTCGGTCGAGCTAAAATTGATTGGGCTGCATGATGCTTCCACGCAGAGCTGAAACCGACCGCACACGAGAACTGGTAGAACGCTTAGAAGGTAAAAGCCTACTCAGGCAAAGTGGCGAGTCGAACCGCCCAAGCATATAAACCATATCGGTCTCATTGGGTGGCAGGGACTGAAATGTCATTTCATCTCAATGATGAGCCGACTGACAATTGCCCTTCCAAATTACTTTATGATTTTAAAGCAAATTATCGACGTTTTTACTATTTTCAGCCTTGGCAGCCATGTTGTTAATCAGAGCGGAATGATTGCTCCCCGAAGGGAGAGCGTATAGTCGCCGCCTCGTTCGTCACACTCTGTATTACTAAACGTATTAAAGGTAATTAAGTGAAACTTGATATACTGATAGAGGGCAAGGAGTGGAATCCCAGAATGCAAGAACCATAACCCTGTCACCAGTATTTATGGAGTTACTTCCCTTCTTAAATATTTCAGTGAAAAGCTTGTCCGGAGCATATCTCTGAAAGTAAGGAAGGGAATTAAGTGAAACTTGATACATTGATAGATGGCCATCAGACAAAGTGCAGAGTGCAAGAACCGTAACTCTATCACAAGTGATTACAGAGTTATTTTTCTTTTTAGTTTTAGCACTATAAAGCTTGTCCGGAGCATATCTCTAAAAGTTTTAAAGGTAATTTAGTGGAACTTGATACACTGATAGGGGGGCTATGAGAGAAATCGCAGAATGCAAGAACCATAACCCTGCTTACAGTATTTACGGAGTTACTTCCCTTCTTAATTAGGGTCCCACACAGTATTTTGGGTGCCCTATAGTCCAAAACCTTTAACCGGTCATAAGTTCAAAAGTATTATCCCTTCTCTCATAAAACTTCATACTCATACTAACAATCACAAGACCTATATTCAGACAAAGGGCCAGAACTGTATTGCTTTTGTCCGCGTGTTTGTCACGCCTAGTTTCTTTGTCTTATGGTTTAAGATTTACAGGCCCTTGCAGGGAAGGGGCCTTACATTTCTCCTTATCTTTGCAGTCTTTGTTGAAAATCACTAACTAGGGAATTCTTAGACTTTTGGTTTAAGAGTTACAGCAGGCAGCTACTTTATTTAGTTTTTATAAGCTCGATTGAAAAACGGTCGTTTTATGTTTTGCCCCCCCCCCTTTTTGTTTCCGGATAACTTCTCCTACAGTTTACGTCCGATCAAGCTGAAACTTCATACATAATTAGAGTATGATGTGGGGCAGCGCATATTGTTTCAAGGTTACGGTCCACCAAATATTAATAGAGTTATGCCCCTTTGAATTTTTTGTAAACTTTTCGTTTCAGGATAACGCCTCCTACAGATAACATCCAATCAAGCTAAAACTTCATACATAGTTAGACCATGATGTGGGACAGCGCATATTGTTTCGAGGTTATGGTCCACCAAATAAAAATAGAGTTATGCCCCTTTGATTTTTTGTAAACTTTTCGTTTCCGGATAACTCCTCCTTCAGTTTACATCCGATCAAGCTGAAACTTCATACATAGTTAGACCATGATGTTGGGCAGCGTATATTGTTTCGAGGTTATGGTCCACCAAATAATAATAGAGTTATGCCCCTTTGAAATGTTTTGTAAAATTTTCGTTTCCAGATAACTCCTCCCATAGTTTACATCCAATCAAGCTGAAACTTCATACATAGTTAGACCATGATGTTGGGCAGCGTATATTGTTTCGAGGTTATGATCCACCAAATAATAATAGAGCCCCTTTGAAATTATTTTGTAAACTGTTCGTTTCTGGATGACTTCCACATTCTACCTCCGATTTAGCTGATATTTCATATATAATTAGACCATGCTGTGGGACAGCGCATATTGTTTCGAAGTTATGGTCCACCAAATAATAATAGAGTTATGCCCCTTTGAAAAGTTTTGTATACATTTTGTTTCCGGATAACCCCTCCTACATTTTAGATCCGATGCTGATGAAACTTTACATACTGTAAGACCATGATATGGAACAGTGCATATTATTTTGAGATTACGGTCTGCAAAATATTACTAGAGTTATACCCCTTTAACAGATTTTTCTCAACATTCCGTTTCCGGATAACTCATCTTACATTTTATATCTGATGAAGCTGAAACTACATATTGTAAGCCAATGATGTAGAACAGTGCATATTATTTTTAGGCTGCTGTGCGCGAGATATTACCAGAGTTGTTCCCCATTAAACATATTTTGTTTCTGGATAATGATTCCCACATTTTACAACTGATGAAGCTGAAACTTTACGTATAGGTAGACTATGATTTGGAGCAGTGCATATTATTTCAAGGTTACAGTTCACCACTTATTGCCAGAGTTATGCTTATATTATTTTATGGTCCACCAAATATAACCGACCATGAACATTTGTTGGAGACAGGTGGTTTGAGCCATTGAGGGTCATTAATAGTGCCAGGTAAGAATATATGGAGCACATATTGTTCCTTGGTTACATTCCACAAACCCAAACATGTACAACAGTCAGTATATATAAGCTCCATCTTATTAATTGCCACGGGCGTATAATGCCCCGCTTGCGGAGCTCTTGTTTCACATCTGGGCACTTAGTTCATTGATTAACCCAATGTATACAGAAAACCCCGAAAGAAGTACATTGGCAAACAGTGCATGCCCAGATCAGACGCCATAGAACGTGGCGTCTGATCAGGGCCTAAACTATTTGCCAACAGAATTTTCCTTCAAAAATAGAATAAAAATGAAAAAATAGGCCTGGCATCCTTTATATGGCAAATGGACTTGTCCAACATATAGCAATGGAAGTGCCCACTAGTATTCAATGGGTAAATTTCAACACATAGAGTGGACGGATGCTTTTACATTTACACCCCTTTCAACAGTATTTCAGTCATATCAAAACCCCCAGATTTCATACTACACTTCAAAGTGTATAGGACCACCATATTATATAACCCTCCTACTACTGCGCAGCTTCGGGGAGCATCCTTCAGTTTCACCGAATTTCTTGTTGTAGTGGGTCACCTTAGCAAAATTCTTATGAAGTTTGAATGAAATTGGCCCAGAGTTGTGGGGTGAGTAGTTTTTTCTAGTTTACGTCTGGCGGTCATCTTGTTCATCAGAGCGGAACGAGTTTGCTATTTTGGTAGAGAGCAACCTAGGCATCATTCCTGTGAAGTTTAAATACAACTGGCCCAAGGGTTTAGGGGCATTTTCTTTTAAAGCACATTGTTTACGGTTTTCTATCTCACACGGGAGTAATTGCCTATTGGTAGATTATATATTGCTATTTCCGGTTCCGGTAAAAGTCTGTTGGCTTTCATTGACAACAGCCTTGTTTTTTCAGGCCCAGCTTATAGCTGGGCATAATGTTTAGCAAATAAATTTTCTTGTTAGCATTTTCCTAACCCTGCATATAAGTCATCACCTTTTAGCCAATGCAACTGTATCTATTTGCATGAAATAAAAAGCAACATTGCTTCTCCATGTCCATTTTAATGATAATGATTAATGAGTTTATTTTTGTTGCGCTGTATTTATGAAAATCATGGATTATATTTCTATTAGTAAATGAAAGATGACTGTATGTCTAACTTTCTCCACTGTTTATACGTTACATCCAATTCAGTATGGTGTTAACCCATAACATGCCAATCACAACAATTGTTGTCTGCTAGTAACTTAAAAAGTCATTTTTGCATACAGTGTGGACCCTCTAGAGGAGCAGTCTGATCAGGGTCAACCCTGTTTATCTGTATGCAAAAGTATGTTTGAAATGTTTGCAAGAAGCTTCAGCAAACGGCATAAACAGACAACATTTTAAGATGCAGTTTTCCATGGCATCTTAAGGGTAATTTAAACAATGTGCCATATGCTGCCGCAATAAGCAAAACTTATTTTCGGATATGTCATAACGTTAAGAAGTCCATGTAATAAAAATCCCTGTTTGTTTGTTTGTTCGTTTGTTTGGAGTATAACGGCCCAATCAACACGGTTAAGGTCATATCGGGCCAGTCAGTTTCCAAGCTACACTTTTCCTTGATAGGCTTATACATTAACGCGGTCCCCGCCCATAGGGGCTTGAAGAAATATATGGGCTGCATGATGCTTCCACGCAGAGCTGAATCTGGCCCGCACACTAGTACTGGTAAACCGCTTAGAGGATCCTGTCCAGGAAACGCGGTGCAAGGCGGACCGTCCATGCTAATAAACCCTATTGGTTTCATTGGGCGTCAGGGCTTGAGATGTCATTTCATCTCAATGTCGCGTAAAAGTCCCACAAAATTGGAAGCAACGTCTCCAAAATGACCTTTACAGTGTTGACGGGGACGTTAAACCTCAAATCAAACAAACAATTATACATTAACGGTTAACCAGTATACAGTGCACATTATTTGGCCAGAAACTGACAACCCCTGTAAACCTCACTATATACAGAGAAAACTGTGATTAACTCTTATTATTTCTGTTCCATAGATTGTGGATACACGTTAGAAACGTTTCTTTGAGGTGATTCTAACAAACACCTACTATCTGAGTTTGGAGCAGAAATAGAAAAATATTACAAGATTTCATCAGTGTTAGTTTTGAATACATGGAAGCCAACATTTTATTATAAGGGTGTGCTTCGCTTTCCCATTCTGCGTGAAGACAGCTTTGGTCTTCGGACATTCATAGACCGCACAGCGAAGACTCGGATCAGACTGCGCAACTGCGCAGTCTGATCCGAGTCTTTGTTGTGCACATCTGTCCGAATACGTATGCTTCCTTGCCTTGGGCCATGAAGAACGAACTTGAACCTTTAACACGGGTGGTAATCAGGGGAACTAGCTCGAAAATGAGTCAATGGAAATTTGTTCCCTCGACAAATACGGGAACTCTCGAGCTAGCTCCATCACCAAGAAACTCGTAAACAAAAGTAGGTCTCGAAGATTTTTATCACCATTTTTTTCTTTGTAAGCTATGTATAAAAAAATCCGTCAATGCAGTTCCACATAGAAATGATTTAACTTTGTACTCCGCTAGAATTTGCCATGGAAATTTGCAGCGCTGGAGTATGAATGAAACCCAAACTTTTTATCACGGACCGGACAAATTGTCAATTTATGTCATTACGGAGATTTTGGCCGACGATTTTTCATTATCCGTCAAAAGTACGCCCTTCACACCCACAGAAACAACATCCCTGGTGAAATGGAACATGGACAGTTTGAAATAAGCAAAAAAATTTTTGCCGTGATTACGTAACTTGCGACTTATTACGAAATTACTGTCCGAGCTAGTCTTCTCGACAAGGAGCTAGTTCACTCGACATAAAAAAGAAAATGAAACATTCATCAGATTCGATGTCTTTCTATGGTCCCACCCAGGTTATCCAACTGGTTTCTTTACCACTGGCTAGTTGGGTAACAAGATGCTATGCCCCAAAGGCGTCCCCCAGTCGTTTCTCCCTGTTCGTTTCGCCCCCATTTTACACCCCTGTTTTGCCAACAGAGCCTGGTCTTTTCGCCCCCCTTAGTCATTTCGCCCACCTAGTTGCTTCGCCCCCTCCCATTTGGAGCGGATCAATGGATGTTGGATGGATGGATGGATGGATGGAATGATTGATGGATGGAAGGGTGCACAATAGAAAGGGATGAGTGGGTATTTGGAAGGATTGGTCAATTGGAGGACGGATGGACGAACGAACATATAGACGGACAGACAGACGGACGGATGGATGGATGGGTCGGTGGGTAGATGGATGGAAGGATGGATGGAAAAAGAGAGAAAATATATATGCACACAAATGTCAGTGTCGTGTAAAGGTTTGATTAAATAAATGAAGTATTTGATTCCTACCGGTAATCTTTTTGATGATTTTTGTTTCACTCAGAAATCACATATTGTTCCCGCAGGTGATCTGATTATTTTTAATAAACCTCAAGCCATCGTTTATACAAATTATGTTGTGCTGCAGTCCTAGGTACTACAAGTTTCTTGAAATCAGCCCACTGGTTCTAGAGAAGATTTTTAATGGTTTCACCATATATGGGCATGGTAACCATCTTGGTCATGTGACCCAGATGCCTCGAACAAACTATCGTTTCCCCTATACCCATAAATGCTCAACACAGTTTTCGACTAAATTGTTGAAAGATAAGATGGTGCTTATTAGTTGCTTAATATATCACAGACTGGAAGTCAGTCGTTATAGTGAATAGATCATGAGCGCGTAGCGCGAGTGATCACGGGCGCGTACCGCGAGTGATCTCTGCACTTGTGCCCGACAGACAGTGATCTATTAAGCAACTAATCACCTAACAACATGAATCTATGTCGATTAGGTATCCTGTCGGTGTGGTTCGAGCCTCTCTTGAGTCATATATGGATGTCCTAGTTCTGCAATGGAAAGTCGCGTTCATAAACAGAGTCTAACAAATTTCGAAGTTTACGTCTGCATTTCTCTTAGAGCCCATAACTTCCATTTATGTTATACTACAAAACTGAAAATCGGTATGACGCTTACTCAGACCGTGACCTTTCTGTTCATGATACGATTGTCTCAGGGCCATGCTCCTGAGCGTGTCCGAGTGTCAGATGCCATTGCCCAAGAGTCCTAACCAGAGTCTAACAAACGTTAAAGTTAACGTTCGCGTTTCTCTTGGAGCCCATAATTCCCGTTTCTGTTATGCTACAAAGTTGAAATTTCGCATGACACTTACTCAGCCAAAGAACTTTCCGTTCATGATACAATTGCCCCTGGATGGGCCTTGGGGTAAAATTACATAAAACGTAAAATTGACATATAGGCATTTGTATGGAAAACTCAAAATGTCTAATATTTTGAACATAATTCAGCTCCCAACCCCTAAACCATATATATCATTGTTCCTTATGATAAGACTCTGTTTTATTTCACCAGGAATGTTGTTTCTATGGGTGTGAAGGGCGTACTTTTGACGGAAAATGAAAAGTCGTCGGCCAAAATCTCCGTAATGACATTAATTAACAATTTTTCAGGTCCGTAATAAAAAGTTTACTTTCATTCATACTCCAGCGCTGCAAATTTCCATGGCAAATTCTAGCGGAGTACAAAGTTAAATCATTTCTATGTGGAACTGCATTGCCGGATTTATTTTATAAATAGCTTACAAAGAAAAAAAATGGTGATAAAACTCTTCGAGACCTACCTTTGTTAGCCAGAGGTAAAGAAACCAGTTGGATAACCTGGGTGGGACCATAGAAAGACATCAAATCTGATGAACGTTTCATTTTCTTTTTTATGTCGAGTGAACTAGCTCCTTGTCGAGAAGACTAGCTCGGACAGTAATTTCGTAATAAGTCGCAAGTTACGTAATCACGGCAAAAATTTTTTTGCTTATTTCACACTTTCCATGTTTCATTTCACCAGGGATGTTGTTTCTGTGGGTGCCAAGGGCGTACTTTTGACGGAAAATGAAAAATCTTCGGTCAAAATCTCCGTAATGACATAAATTGACAATTTTTCCGGTCCGTGATAAAAAGTTTGGGTTTCATTCATACTCCAGCGCTGCAAATTTCCATAGCAAATTCTAGCGGAGTACAAAGTTAAATCATTTCTATGTGGAACTGCATTGCCGGATTTTTTATAAATAGCTTACAAAGAAAAAAATGGTGATAAAACTCTTCGAGACCTACCTTTGTTTACGAGATTCTTGGTGATGGAGCTAGCTCAAGAGTTCCCGGATGTGTCGAGGGAACAAATTTCCATTGACTCATTTTCGAGCTAGTTCCCCTGATTACCACCCGTGTTTAAGGTACTTGAGAACGAGGAACTGAGATCACTCGTAACGACCTACGCATATTACGCATGTGCGTAATTTAAAATGTATACAGTGAAGAGACATCACCCTAAAATATAGCATTTTCCATTACATATTGTTTGGGCAGCTCTAAATTGAAAGAAATTTCTCCCTTCGGGAGCGAAATCTTTCCTTTAACCCATTACATGCGGGGAACCCATAAATGGCTACCTTGGCAAACAATGCAGGCCTAGATCAGACGCCGCACAACGCGGCGTCTGATCATGGCCTGCACTATTTATCAAAAATAGAAGAGAAACGAAACAAATAGGCCTACCACCATTTATATGACAAATGGACTTGTCCAACATATAGCAATGGAAGAGTCCACCGATATACAATCGGTTAAGAGTAGCCCTAATCTCACAGAAAGTTAAATATTTTTGGTCTGGCTACCAGACTGAGCACATGAGTTTTCGCGGGTCGATCCGCTTCTACCCTTCTGTCACGTGGACCGAGGCTTCCTTAACCTACGTTAACCTGACTCCTGTTATTGACAGATCCTTCGAAATTTATGAGAAATTTAATCAGAATCATAAATTGTAATGGCAAACAATGCATACAAATAGAAATATAAAACTAAAGGAAACATTGCTTTCAGTCTGTTCAGACTGAATGGCGACTGCAAATGCAAAAAAAAAAAAAAACTAAGCCGCTTTAGTTTTCTTGCCTTTCATATATGGACATCCGACGCTTCCACATGGGATAGGCATTTAATCATGCCCTGCTGATCTAACTCAAATTATCATACCCAGATAATGACTGATGTACCATTTGCAAGGCATGGCAGTGCAGTTTGTCAGAACTTAGCTTTCGTCATCAGACAACAATGGGTCTGTTGACGGGCCTCCGTAAGAATTGCTGGCTCTTGTATATATAATCATTAGTTCTCTCACCGCTGTGTTTCGAGCGTAGCTCGGGTCACATGTGAGGCGGAAAGGTCTACAGCGGAAGATCAGGTGTGTTTTTCCTCCGGGTACTCGGTTTTCACCCACCTCTGACTAACGATCGGCCCGAAATAAGTGAAATAGTCTTGAAAGGGCCACTAAACAACAACAACAAAAAAACGAACTGTTGAAAAATTCTATTTTTTTTTTTGTGTTAAAGGCCATGGATATATCTCGCAGATTTTTCACATTTTTCAAAGGGAGACAACTTTTGGGACTTCCTGTTTGCTTTTCAACAAATGCTTCCAACGGGGAAAAAGGGTTTCTCTTAAAGGAGCAATTTCTTTCCTTTACGAGTTGTCTCTTGTTGACATTGAAGACAAAAATCCTTGTGCATGAGTTGCCTCCCCTGAAGGTGTATCTTTTTCCCTTAACTTTTCCGCAAGAGTGCATCTGAAGACCAACTTATTCTGAATATGCGTCTCACATGTGTACCGAGCTAGGCTCGAACCTACAGCGATGAAATTCCTAGCGGATAAGAGCGCTGACTCTTATTCACTAGGTCTCTAAATTATGCGTTTTACCGTAGCGTATGAAAATGCTACCTATTGCAAAGGTGATTGGCAAATGCTGAGGCGCGCAGACTCGACAGAGCCCTTGCTGATTGCAGGTATGTAGATAAGACCTTAAGGGGAAAGGATACACCTTCAGGGGAGGCAACTCCTGCAAAAGTATTTTGTCTCCCATGTCAATAGGGGTCAACTCTTAAAGGAAAGAATTTGCTCCTAAGGAGCAAATCCTTTCCTTTAAGAGTAGACCCCATTTTCTGTGGGATAGATTTTATAGAAAGACGAAAAGGAAGTCCCAAAAGTTGTCTCCCTGTGAAAGTGGAAGAAAAATCTGCCAGGTGTTCCCATTCCACTTAAACGGGTAGTTAAATGCAATACATGCGTCTAATAAATTCAAGAAGGCATACATCTAGTTAATGCAAGAAGACGTTCATCCAGTTAATACAAGAAGGTGCGTCTAGTCAATGCAATGCATGCGTCTAGTTAATGCAAGAAGACAACGCGCCTAGTTAATCCAAGAATACATACGTCTTCTCAATGTAAGTAGGTGCGTCTAGTTAATGCAAAAATATATGCGCCCAGTTAATGCAAGAAGATATGCGCCCAGTTAATGCAAGAAGATATGCGTCGAGTTAATGCAAGAAGACATTTGCCAAGTTAATGCAAGAAGGCATGTGTCTTGTTAAAGTAAGGACATGCATCTTATAATGCAAGAAGTTATGCATCTAGTTAATGCAAGAAGACATGCGGCTAGTTAATGTAAGGAGACATGCGATTAGTTAATGCAAGAAGACATTCGTCTAGTAAATGCATGAAGGCATACGTCTAGTCAATGCAAGAAGACGTGCGTCTAGTTAATGCCGGAAAGCATACGTCTAGTAATGTAGGAAGGCATACGCCTAGTCAATGCAAGAAGACATTCGTCTAGTAAATGTATGAAGGCATACGTCTAGTTAATGCAAGAAGACATTCGTCTAGTAAATGTAAGAAGACATTCGTCTAGTCAATGCAAGATGGCATACGTCTAGTCAATGTAAGAAGGCATACGTCTAGCCAATGCAAGAAGACATGCATCAAGTAAATGTAAGAAGACATACGTCTAGTCAATGCAAGAACATGCGTTTATACGTCTAGTAAATGTAATAAGGCATTAAGCTAATGCAAGAAAGCATGCGTCTAGTTTTACAAGAAGGCATGCGTCTATTTAATGTAAGAAGGGCTGTGTCTAGTTAATAAATGAAGGCAAACGTCTAGTTAATACAAGTACGTGTCCAGTTATGTAAGAGCATTTAAATTATTTATGCACAGAGCTGTTAAGATTCTCTATTTATTTCAGTAAAAGAAAGCATAACTGGTCAGCATTTGGTTATAAATTCATGTTCAGTCGCGTTGAGCATGAAAAGGTTTAAAACTGCGAGACAAGGCCGAAAAAATTGCATGCTGAACTAACACCACGGTCATTTGTCCCGGAATCGGAATGCTTTGGCTCATGAATGTTATTCGATAAAGATTTCAATGGTTCAGAGAGCATATTCCTGTCAATGGAACAAGTGATTATGTGTTCATATCGGTTACATACATTAAGAATTAGATCTTCTTGAATATCAAGTGTGCAGTCTAAAATATTGTGTACTCTGTGCAACTGCCGGACATTCAAATCCCATAAACTGTACTCAGTAATGATCCTAAATTTTTAGATAAACAGGCCTAAGCAAACAGTACAGACCTAAGCAAACAGTGCAGACCCAGATCAGACGGCTCCTATCAGGGTCTACACTGTTTGCCATTCCGTCTGCACTTTTTGGACACCTTGCTGGATCTTTAAACAAGCATTTTAGGAGAATTACAGCAAGTTCTCAATGTGTCCGAATTTTTCCGATTTTTGACGGTATGCCAGATGTCCTCAAAAACACCCTGGGTTCTAATGAATACCCACAATATATGTTTACATGGGGAAATAAGGAAACCTATCCTTAGTTATCACAAAACACATACCTTATCTGTTGCTATGATCTGAATAAAACCAAACTTTTGTCAATAAAAAGTTGGGTTTACAGGGATATTCATTACACAAATATGTTACGCTGTCACAGGGTCCATAAATCATGCCAAAGGCCCTTACCAGCATGCCCAAATGTGCAGGCTCATTGCGGAAACATTCTTAATTATGTTAAGATGAAAAAGTGTGATATTTTTCTTATTTCTGCTCAGAATGTAGATTGTGGGTACTCGTTAGAACTGCCCCAATGATGCGGTTCTAACGGGAACCGACAATCTTTATTTTAGAGCAGCAATAAGAAAAATATGGGTTACCCCTGAAAACCCCAGTTTTTTTTTCTTCTATATAACACACACTGGTCAATACATACGCACAGGCTGCGTAGCGGTCGCATAGGCTTCGTATTTTAGACGCATAGGCTTCGATGAAAAATGGCGGATGACAGTTCGTCAATGCAGGTAAGAAACGGTTTTTACGTCAATCTAAATGTTGTATAGCGTTGTCCAATACTGACATCTGCCTTACGGACCACTTTATTAACGTGCGGCTTCGTCTGTTGCAAGAAAAAGTTTGAAAAAACGGAATATAGTAAAATAGACCCCAAAAGAAATTTGGCATTCAACACAGAGTCACCTGTAGTTTCACTTTGGCCCGGTCGCCCTATGTAACTACACGTTTTTGGCTGGTGTTCTGGCCGATAAATTGTGAATAATGATAATGAAATCGAAACGCTAACATGCAACTTTCGTCACATCTTTTGCGAAAAAGAAAAAATCATGATATTTCGATACAACGAACGTAGCTTCGTTATCTATTACAACGCAGAGGCTGCGAACTAAATTTGAAAGCCCTGAATTATGCAGTATAATAACGAATGATATTAAATTAATATCGAGAAATGAGTCAATCAGCGTTAGTTGATGATGCTAAAGACATTCTGCATCATTTATACCAAACACATTTTCATTCTCAGCTATGCAAACACAACATTATGATTCGAATGCCAAAATCTGTCAAGTTACAATTATTTACACTACCGTTCATAAACTTGGTAAGTCTTCGCCAAATGTGTTAAGTATTAAGCCAAATAATATTTGCACTGTATGAATTTCTGTCGTGTTTTTTTATTACAACGCACGTTGCTTAGGAATTTACGACGTGCAAGTTACAGAGATGGGCAGACGCATTACGAAAACACGCCTATTAAAATACCACTAAAAAGATAAAAACATTCAGATAAAACATCCTGATAGTTTTGATATTTCTGCTCGCCTGGGCCAGGCGGTTCTAACGCGTATCCACAATCTGTGTTTCTGAGAATAAATAAGGAAATACATGCATAATAAATGCAGAAAATCTGTCAATGTACACTACCGTTCATAAACTTGGTAAGTCTGCCTTCGTCAAATCTGTTAAAGGAGACAGGAAAGTGATAATCTGTTACAATAAATAGGTAAACATCAATAAACCCTTTCTTCTTCTGAATACTGCAGGTTTCTAAGTGGTCTGATAAGGATTTTATCACTGTGTAATCTCCAGCCATTTACTCTGCTAAAGAACTGACCTTGAAAATTCCAATTAACCACAGATATGCCCTGACGTCATCCATGAGGAATCTAGAAGCTTGGTGTGTACTGAATAGGCAGATGTAGCAATGTTGAGGTTTACAACATAAGCTTAAAATGGAGCAAAATAAGCAAGAACTGGCCACTCTTTGAGGGGACTTCACTTTAGATATTCAGCCTTATAAGTTTGAGTCCAGGGAAACTTGTGATCAGGAATTTATTGAGGGAAGCAGCAGCTCTGAAGATAGCTATCTTACATGTCAATCACAACAATTGTCGTCTGCTTAGTCATCTGCTGCTTTCTTTAAATGTTACCTGAACCAATCTAAGTCTGATCCAGTCTGATCTTGGTCCACACTGTTTACCTATAAGCGAAAATATTATTAAAAAAGAAAAGAAAAAAAACTTTAAGAAGATGCAACAGACAGTATAAACAGGGGCCATTTTACAATTCAGGTTTTTCTTACGGTTGATTCGTCCGGTTTTCCACCCATGCGCACTCATGAGCACTCTTAAATGGAGATAGCAGTCTTCATTTTTGATTGGGTGTTTATGGATTTGCCTAACTGATATAGGACAATGAAACAGCAACCAAAGTAGCCAAAGCTAGCCATTGGCTCCAGATGAATTCGGCCTAGGTTGGTATCCCTAACGAACGGTTGTATGTCAATTCATTATTGGTAGAGAATCCTCTCATGTCACAGCGCTTGACTCAGTGGAACCTTTTTGTTTGTGTTGATGTTAACGTCCCCGACACATCATTCAGGTCATTTTTGAGACATTGTTTCCGAATTTATGGGACTTTTACCCGACACTGAGACGAAATGACATCTCAAACCCTATCGCATATAAAGCATACTTGCAATTGCTAAATATGAATGACCCGTTTACTTTTTGAAAAGACAAATACTAGTTTTTGGGTCGATTATTTATCAATCGTCACAAAGTAAAAAAGTGCAAGTAACTCTACAGTGCTTAAGTCAACGTGATTATCACTGATTGGTCGGAAATCCTGGGAACTTGTATATAGAAAATACAGCAGCGTTTATTTTTCTTCGAAGAGAGGTCAGCGTGTTGCGTAATACGGAAATCCTTAGATCATGGATTGGGTTTTTCAAACAGTGTATGTCCAGATCTAATGCCACAGAACGCGGCGTCTAATCAGGGTCTTCACTGTTTGCTCACATTACAATAATTGAAGGGCCAAACGCAGCGTCTTATCAGGGTCTTCACTTTTTGCTTTTAACTGTAGTTTAATGGTTAAAGGAAGCAGTTTAAATCCATAAGTAAGCCTCCAGCCGACAGTCTTTCTTAAAAAAAGTAAATCTTTGGGCCGGAGCCGTCATAGAGTTAAGAATGGGCCGTAAAGCAAAAACATTTTTATCTATCTTATCTTATTATATCGAAGAATGATTTCACGAAATGGGTTACTGAAATCATTGCAAGCAAGTATTTTTCTGAATTTATATTCTAAGTCACTATGAAATTCAGATTCTGATAGGCTATGTTGCAGAAGACAGTCTGGTTAGCAAAAAAATATGTTGTAAGGACAGAGATTGAAAATAGATCTGAGATAAAGAAAAGTATGGAACAGTATTTAGGTAAAAACTCAATTATGCAACATTGAGATTGCAATATGCAATTTTGATATTGTGTTATGCTATATTCAGTTACAATTGTGCAACACTGCATTATGATATTCATTTTTGTAGTCTGATTTTGGAATTTGTGTAGTTTTCGTTCTGTTTCTCGTCCTATTTTGCAACTTGAAATTCCGATTCTGCTTCTTCTAGTTCCCATTATTCTCGTTCAGTGGCGCTGTGATCGTTCTTTCGTACCGTTCCCGTAAACGTCCGCCTGTATTCGGCAGATACCCAAAAAAATCTGCAAGCGTATTGGTGACACGGAGGAGTGAAAGAAATGAGAGAACTATATTTTTGGCATAAAACGGACGATTTGGGGACACTACACCCTTCCCGATAAAATCATTTACACATAATTTTTATTTTATATGTCAGACTAGGAATCAGCTTTGCTTGGTTTGTTTTGTGTCCAAGTTTTATCTAAATATATCGCAAATGTGTTCAGGCCATTGCACCTCTAAAATATAAATTTGTTGTAAATACTTATACTAATTTTGTATGGCACAGAAAGGCTACTGTCCTAATCGTGTAGACCTTTGTGAGACTGCTCCTTTATGATCACTTGAAAGCAAACATAGCTACAACTCTCTTTCGTGAAAATGCTTTCAGATGAACTACGACTTACGTTCCCTCTAACTTTTATTTCTGATTTAGGGCATATCCAACGGAATTTCTAAAACTAGGCATTTTGGTTCTGTTGTTTGATTTAATGTTTTAACGTCACCGTCAACACAATATAGGTCATTTTGGAGACTTTGCTTCCACTTTTGTGGGACTTTTACCCGACACTGAGATGAAATGACATATCAAAGCCCTGTCGCCCAATGAAACCAATAGGGTTTGTAAGCATCGCTTTGGCTCGGTAGACTTAGATCCTCTAAGAGGTTTACCAGTACTGGTGTGCGGGTCGGTTTCAGTTCATGCAGCCCATCTGTTTCTTCAAGCCCCGAGGGCCGGGGGTCTGATTCCCTGTTTATTTTGTCACATGTTTATATAGATGTTCGTAACTGTTTGTGTTAAATGCATTCATTAATTTTTAAGAAAATAGAAAACTATCTGACTTTTTATACTAGATTTTTGGCTTCAAGTGACAAAACGCAAAGGTTTCCACCTTTTTGACAAAACACAACGCGAAGCAAATACTTTCATACCGGAGTGCAGGTGGAAAACCCGCACCTGCTACAATGTAACATATCAAGCGCTTGAAGCCTCTGTGGTGTTGTGGTTATGCTACTCGCCTTAGTAACCAGTGATCGGAGGATCGACCCCGGGCTTCTCCAGAATTTCGGATCAGTCTTTAAACCCAGGTCCCATCTCCGTATGACCTTAGCTGTTGGTGAGACGTAAAACTAAAAACGCACTCACACACCAAGCGCATCCCACCATTAAACACATCTTTATAATTCTGACCCCCCCCCCCCCCCCACACACACACACACACTTGATCCCCACTTTTATAGAGTAAAACTGGGATTTACAGGAGTAAACATTGTTTTTCTCATTTCTACTCCAAAATATAGATTGTGGGTACTCGTTAGAACCGCATCGAAAAGGCGCTTCTACGTGTACCCAAAATGTATATTTTAAGCAACAGTCAGAAAAATATCATCACGACTTTTCATCTTACAATTTTTGTTGTTGTATTTTTCGGCGGTAAAATGTACAAATATAATGCATCAAAAACATTTTTTTCTAGATTCTGTACACTTTAATAATAAGTGAATAAATAAATAAATAATGTCGTTAAGTTCCGCCAGGTAAACCTGGGTACGCTGTACGCGGTCTAACTGTAATAAAACAAGAAGAAGATAAAACTTTGGCGTATACCTAATACATGGAAATACATGTAAGTACAAAATGGTTTGGATTCAGCCACTCCATTTGCCAAATCGTTACATGTAGAACTTGAAGAAATATGTAGTAGGCTGGTTAAGACAGTCGCGACACTAGCTCAGCAAGGTTTTGCTGGCTGAAGAGAGACGGACGGACGAACTGAAAGACGACTAGCTTTTTTTGCGTTGTGATTCTGTTGGATGAAAGCCATCATGCCCAAGTCTAACTTATGACGACAGTCGGACATATGAATACGACAGCTGTCATTGTGGCCACAGGTGCGTTTCTATGGTTGTGGGTCGGGGCTGAGTATGAGTAAGTAATGTTCATCAAAGTAACAATGGGAATAGAGGCACTGGTTGTTGTTTACCAGTTTCCCGCACGGTCAGCTGGTAAGGTCCCAGGGAACGAATCCATGCCCGCGAACAGGGAGACCATCGCGCAGTTACACCCTGAGCGGACATATACATACTTCTATAATATCCAAGCATTTGAGTTTTGAGTGAGGTTGCAATTAGTAACTAATATCTTTATAAGTAACACCTCAGAAGGATCAGATTTATGAAAATTGTATGAATTAATCAATTTTAACAATCTATGCTCATTTCAAATCCATGGATTCGGCACATGGTAATTTATTTTAGTAAATATTCAACGATAGAGTACTTTCCCCTTCGTCAAACAAGTATTAACTTTTAAATAAAAATCCTGTTTCTCATAAATATATAAATAAGGAACCCCGCTGTAATTTTTTTTTAAAGATGCAAACGTACACATTATTGTAAATATCCGAATTATTATATAGCCGGATAAAATTTATTACTGCTGGCTTGAATTTTGCCCCTGGAAAAGCGAATGCGATCTTCTCAAACGGACGCTTGTCATCGGAAAAAATACGGCAAATCCACGGACATTACCGAACGTTACCGTCACCTCAATGACTGGTACCCCGTCTAACCACAGCAGAATCGAAACTGAATATTGCAAAATAGGACGTCCAAATGCCATATTTAAATACAAAGGTCTCAAATTAGAATGTGCATGTTGCATATTCGAATAAAGTAGTAAGATATGGAAAGGTTCATAATGCAAAGTGCGGTTTCAATAATTCATTTTGTAATTGCACATTGCATAATTGAGTTTTTACCTTAATACTGTTCCATAGAAAAGTCTTGTATTTTTTTTTCTTCTTTGATCCTACAAAGGCTAGAATTAGCTTATATGTTTACTGTTTAATGAGCAGATGCTTCTATTTTATCGGAAACGAAGACTGGGATCAGACAGTGCAGGCGCGATTAATGAACCTTTGCTGAAGTTTTGTAGGAGCTGCATGTATTCGATTGAAGCATTTAAATAGAAGTCGGAGAATTACGAAAACATGCCTATATAATTCTGACCCCCTTAAATCCAACTTTTATATAGTAAAACTGAGCTTTAAAGGGATATACATTGTTTTCCTTATTTCTTCTCAGAAATACAGATTGTGGATACGCGAAAGAACCGCCTGGTCCGGGCGGTTGTAATAAGTTCCCATACACTATGTCTTGAGCAGAAATATTAAAACTATCAGAATGTTTTATCTGAAAGTATTTTTTTTTTTTTTTTATCTTTTTTAGTGGTATTTTAATAGGCGTGTTTTCGTAATGCGTCTTCCCATCTCTGTAACCTAAGAAGCCACATGCTTTGTAAAAAACACGACAAAAATTCAAACAGTGCAAATATTATTTGGCTTAATACTTAACAGATTTGACGAGGACTTGCCGAGTTTATGAACGGTGGTGTTAATAATTGTAAATTGACAGATTTTGTGCATTCGCCTCAAAATGTTGTACATGTATTTGCATAGCTGAGACTGAAAATGTTTTCGGTATAAATGATACAGAATGTCTTTAGCATCACCAGCTAACGCTGGTTGACTGATTCCTCGACATTAATTTAATAGCATTCGCTATTATTCTACATAATACAGGCCGGCCTCAGTGGCTCAGTCGGATGCGCGTCTGACTGGTGATCAGGAGGACGCGGGTTCGACTCCCGCCGGGGTCGGCAACATTCTTTCGTGGAGATTGATCATGAAATCTTTTCTACGGTCGTTCTCTCTCTTCCGCTGATTCAAGAAGGGCAGTTGTCAGTTTCTGGCGAAAGAATGTGCACTGTACTGGTTAACTGCTTACGTATAAGCCTGCCCAGGAAAGTGTTAATAGGTAAACTGACCGGCTCAAAAATGACCTAAATAGTGTTGACTGGGCCGTAAAACTCCAATACAAACAAACAAACAAATCTACATAATACAGGGCTTTCAAATTTAGTTCGCAGCCTCTGCGTTGTAATAGGTAACGAAGCTACGCGCGTTGTATCGAAATATCAAGATTTTTATTTTTCGCAAAAGATATGACGAAAGTTGCATATTAGCTTTTCGATTTCATTATCGTTATTCACAATTTATCGGCCAGAACACCAGCCAAAAACGTGTAGTTACATAGGGCGACCGGACCAAAGTGAAAATACAGGTGAATCTGTGTTGACTGCCAAATTTCTTTTGGGGTCTATTTTTCTATATTCCGTTTTTCAAACTTTTTCTTGCAACAGACGAAGCCGCGCATTAATAAAGTGGTCCGTAAGGCAGATGTCAGTATCGGGAAATGCAATACAACAGTTAGGTTTAACGTAAAAACAGTTTCTTACCTGCATTGACGAACTGTCATCCGCCATTTTTCATCGAAGCCTATGCGTCCAAAATACGAAGCCTATGCGACCGCTACGCAGCCTGTGCGTATGTATTGACCAGTGTGTAACAGTGGGATTCAAGGTGGTCAGAATGATATTGGCGTGTTTTCGTGATGTTAAGTGGGGTTTCGTCTGTGCTACTCCAGTCTGCAAGTCTTATTTATTAGTTGTTGTTTTTTATATATATATCGTTTACAGCATGAAAACAGTCTGTCAAAACTGATTTCATTAATGTTCTAGATCTGAATATCTGCTTGCAGAAAGTCCGGTAATGAACACCCTTCAAATTCCCATTTTATATAGTTTTTCTTGTTTGTTTGATTTGAGGTTTAACGTCCCCATAAACACAGTATAGGTCGTTATGGAGACGTGGTTTCCAATTTTGCGTGACTTTTACCCGACATTTAGATGAAATGACATCTCAAGCCCTGTCGCCCAATGAAACCAAAAGGGTTTATAAACATGGGCGGACCGACTCGCATCCATTTTATATAGAGAAAATTGATATGTCCAGAGGTATACTTGTACATTATTTTTCTTATTTTTGATCAAAATATAGAATGCGGGTACTCGCTAGAACCGCCTCAATGAAGCGATCCACAACACAGAATGTGGATATTTGGTAGGACCGCTTCAGTGAAGCGGTTCTTAAGAACACCCATAATCTGTGTTTGCATGAGAAATATTCATCAGAGGGCGGATGTGTAAAGCAATAGTATATCTACAGTTAAGGTTTCAGCTGTTCTTTATTCGTGTTGGCTACACTCTGGGTCCTCTCATAAGAGACCACCTTTGGGGCAGTTCAAAAGTGGTCTAAGAACCACTTTTGAACAGTTCAAAAGGTGTCTTTATATAGAACTTTACTGTATATCGTGTACAGGTCTCTGTGGCCAAGTGGACAAGAGCGCTGTGTCAGAGCCAAGTTCTGCAGCGGAAGGTCAGATGCTTTTTCATCGGGTACTCAGGTACTTGTCCACCTCTGACTAACGATATGGTCAAAATTAGAGCTGTCAGAGGATCTGCCTATAGCCCCGTTGCAGCATTTTAGAGGAGAAAAACCCATAGTGTTGAAATAATTCCAATCCATGCTTACAAGGTACATCACTGCAGGCAACGTAAAACCTTTCAAGGGATGTAACTCCATGAGTTTTGGCTTTAAAACTAAGTCCGTGATTCCGGTATACACGAACATCAACCCACTGTTGATTTGTGTACCAAGTTTCAACTTTGCAATCCTCATTAATGGCAAATTGTAAAACCTATCAATATATATATAAATCCAAGAGTTATTGGCCATTGGCCCTGATTCTGGTATACAGGGTACACCAGCCCACTGCCCATGTATGTACTAAATTTTAATTCTACAGTTTCCATAGTTCTTGAGAAATCTGCAACGAAAAGATTTCATAAATGGTAAACTGTAAAACCTATCACCAGAGTGAGTACTGGGGCCCTGGCCCTGAAACCGATATACACGATACATCAACCGACTGCCCATATGTGTAACAAATTTCAACGTTGTAACCTTAATTGGTGTTGAAAAAAAAAGTGTGACGAAAATTTTGTCTGAGAAAATTTTCATGAATGGTACATTGTTAAACATATCAAGGGATGTACCTTCAAGAGTTATAAGCCCTTGGCCCTGATTCCAGTATACACGATGCCACAACCAACTGCCCATGTATCATCGCGCAAACATGTCTATTTGGTTTTGACCCCCTTGAACCCCACTTTTATGCAGTAAAACTGAGGTTTACAGGGGTAAACCTTATTTTTCTTATTTCTGCTCTAAAATATAGATTGTGGGTACTCGTTAGAACCGCCTCATAGAGGCGGTTCTAACGAGGACCCACAATCTATATTTTGAGCAGAAATAAGAAAAATATCACAATTTTTCATCATAAAATGTTCATTTTTTTCGGCGATAAAGGTGGCAATGTATTTGTATAGGCGTGTTTGCGTAATGGTACCAAATTGCACCTTTGTAACCCTTCAAACAGTTGTTGACGAAAACTTTACATTAATCGCAAAAAAAAAAAAAAACATTTTGTGTTACGGCTGTTTCGAGTATACCAGACGTGGACGAAAACCGTTCGTTAAATATGTTCTAGAAAGGGTTATCTTTTGGAAGCAAGGAATTGTTTTTTTTTTTTTTTTTTTTTTTTTTTTTTTTGATTTGAGGTTTAACGTCCCCGTCAACACTGTAAAGGTCATTTTGGAGACGTTGCTTCCAATTTTGTGGGACTTTTTCCCGACATTGAGATGAAAAGACATCTCAAGCCCTGTCGCCCAATGAAACCAATAGGGTTTATTAGCATGGACGGTCCGCCTCGCACCGCGGTTCCTGGACATGCTTAGATCCTTTAAGCGGTTTACCAGTACTAGTGTGCGGGTCGGATTCAGCTCTGCGTGGAAGCATCATGCAGCCCATATATTTCTTCAAGCCCCTATGAGCGGGGGCTTTGGAAGCAATGAATACACTACTGAACTGGAAAATATAGAGTGCACGAGTTTTCTGGGCCAGATTAGCTAGTTTCGGCCAATTAGGCCTCATCAGTGACCTGAATTTTTTTTCACAATTCCACAATTGAATCAATGATCCCAAAGGACAAGAAAATATAAACTACACTATGATGTAGGGCAGGGAGACTTTTTACGTTAAACCTTATTATTATTATTATTTCAAATCCGTCCTTTAAAAACGCGATGCCCTGGGAGAGCAGGCGCCATCCGACAGGGTTACCATTTGGTTAAGCTTTCTTGAAAACCGTTTTGGCGTTGTTTTATTTCTGTTTAAATGGTCAGAATGTTTCGTTTCGTTTGTAATCATATGATTCTTAAAAATATCATTTCCGTTTGTATGTAGATCATGCATTTTCCCCGATCCCATATGTTTTGTGACAAATTACGCCGCCCGTTCCTTAATTGTAGGCAACCTGCCTTCAAATAATGAACTTGTCCACCCTAAAAAGTACCTCTTAGCACGTGTGATGACTTTCAGAAATCAGACAAGCCATGCAGCCACTTGCGTCAGTCAAGAAGGTCAGCTGTCATTTGCTGGAAAAAGAATGTGCACTGTTCTTGTTAACCGCTTATGTATAAGCATGTCCAGGGAAAAGTGTGGTTATATTAAATACTTGGCTCCATATGGCCTTAATAGTGTTGACTTGGTTGTAATCTCTAAACCAAATAAACTAAACTGGCATCGCATATGCAAATACTCTGATCAGACTGCGCGCGCGCAGTCTGTTCAGAGTATTCGCAGGTTGCACACGTCAGCCTACACATTTCCGTGTTCACAATATGAAATTTAATAATATCACGGTACCACACGGGGTATTCGACTACTTGGAACGCAGACGGATACCAAAAACGCCGACTGTTTACCTTGGATTTGAAAGAGGGTGAGTCGATAAAATCATGTTTTTTGCGACCCTATTAAAAAAATCAGTTTTGATTGTTTGCTGTATTCTTCCGGAACTGTCACAGCTGTTTCGTAATGGTGCTCTTAGCTTCGATAGATTACAGGAAAGCGTCTTCACAGACAACTAAAATGCAAAACATGCACAATTTCTAAAAGAATTAGTGTAAGTACCAGAAATGAAACCCATTTATCCAAAGATGTAATTGTAGCTTGAAAGAGAAATATGCCTTGTTCAAAATTAAACTCCTATATACTTGTGCCATACGTTGCTCGGGCAGCAATAAGCATGGACTTGAGTGCACCATGCTGAAAGAAGATAATATTTACGACAGACGGATTTCTTTGATGTTACCATGAAACGCAGACGATGGATACCAATGACGGATTTACAATTAATGGCTAAATCAATGCCTACCTCCATATCTCCTTAATTTTAAGGTCCAAAAAGCACGGTTATGAACAGTGTTGAATATTTCCCATGTCATATATAAACAACGATGGTGAAAATAGCGTAAGACGAGTAAATGTTTACTCTCTCTCTCTCTCTCTCTCTCTCTCTCTCTCTCTCTCTCTCTCTCTCTCTCTCTCTCTCTCTCTCTCTCTCTCTCTCTCTCTCTCTCTCTCTCTCCTCTCTCTCTCTCTCTCTCTCTCTCATGTTTCCTAAACTTACATAAGTGTCTTCAGAAGATAACTGATGAAGAGGAACAGTCAGAGAGCCTTTCCTTGGTTCTAATATTTTTTTACTATAATAGTTCCACATTTTATTGAATAAAATAATAAAATATAGCCATCGAAGAGATGGCAAATCCCCCGACCAAAAGCCAATATGGCCTTCAGAAGATTGTTCACCAATAGAAAGTGCACCAGAATTAAACTAGCATTATATCACAAAAGTTACTGCAGTTATGGCATTCACAAGATTATACTGTCAGGTGAGATAACTAAAAAAACCAGGGCACTCAGAATTGTGGTTCTTGCGCATGACATGCCTGCTTAAGCTCATGTATTTCTGTACAAAGTACCATCAATATATCTAAAAGGGTATTTGAGATACGATGATCAGAAGCTGATCATACTGTTATATTGGAAAGGTAGGTAACTCAAATACCACAGCACCAACAGTTGTGTTTCTTGCACATGACACCCCTTCTGTACCTTGTATACAATTGCGCCAAGTTCCTTGAATATATCTCAAAGGGGGTTAGACTTATGGTCATCACAAGGTTATATTGACAGGGGATAATACTCAAAAGCCAGAGCACCCAGAGCTGTAATTCTTCAGCATGACACACTTGCTTAACCTCATGTACATCTGCATCAAGTACCACCAATATATGTCAAATGGTATTGGAGGTACGTTGATCACAAGGTAATCAGACTGTTATATTGGAAGGGGAGATAATTCAAATATCATAGCACCCAGAGTTGTGGTTCTTAGGCATGAAGCGCCGTCTCAACCTTGCATACAAGTGGCCATCACAAGGTTATATTGTCAGGGGAGATTATTAAAAAACCAGGGCACCCAGAGTTGTGGTTCTGGCACGTGACACACCTGCTTAAACTCATTTATAACTGTACCAAGTACCATCAATATGTGGCCATCACAAGGTAGTGATTCAATATTATTGGAAGGGGGAGATAATTAAAAAAAAACATGGCACCCAGAGTTGTGGTTCTTATGCATGACACACCGTCTCGGCCTTGTGAACAACTGTGCCAGGTATCATCAATATATCTTAAAGGGTATTGGAGTTACGGCCATCACAAGGTATTCACTCTATTTTATTGGAAGGGGAGATAACTCAAAAACCATGGCAACCAGAGTTGTGGTTCTTGTGCATGACACGCTGTCTCAGCCTTGTGAACAGCTGTGCCATGTGCCATCAATATATCTCAAAGGATATTGGAGTTATGGCCACCACAAAGTAATCATTCTATTTTATTAAAAAGGGAAATAACTCAAAAAGTATGGCATCCAGAGTTCTGGTTCTTGCGCATGACACGCCGTCTCAGCCTTGTGAACAATTATGCCAAGAATCATCAATGAATCGCAAAGGGTATAGGAGTTATGGCCATCACAAGGTTGCGTCTACGGATTGACGGACGGACAGATCGACGGACGCCAGGCTGATCGTTATATCCCCCAAACCTATTCGGTCGGGAGATAAAAAGAGAAATTACAACTCACAGAGGATTTTCCAGATAAATCATTCATAGGGGATTTTCCAGATAGATCACAAATCGGCTGATAAATGTTCGAGGTTTCATGCAAGTATTCTAATGTTTGACGTTTCATTCCGTTATTCTATTTAGAAGTCTATCTCTAGACCCAAGCAAGTTTTTTCTTCGGATGTTTGTGAAGGGCGGGAAACTGAAGAGGCAGGAAACTAAAAAAAGTCTGATCGACAGTGGTGGTTCTTGTGCAAATATATGTATATGCGCATTTAAACTTCTAAAGGTCCGCATTTGTTGGCGGTTTCGTTCAGATAGTCTATCTTAACCATATCGTCTCTCACTGCTATGGGTTCTAACCTCGCGCGGGTCACATTTGAGACGCCAAGTTCTGCAACGGATTGTCAGTAGTAGTAGTAGTAGTAGTAGTAGTAGTAGTAGTAGTAGTAAGAAGAAGAAGAAGAACCGCTACACAAATAAAAGTGGCGGATTTTATCCGAGACGATCGTGTGTAGGAAATGTGAATGCAATCCGTCAAAACTGTTCGTGAGAAAGCAGGTTTCAACTGCTGACAGATAGATGTTGCTCCAACCTGTTCATGTTTAAAAACTGTTGTGCATCTGCAGTCTATTGCACAAAATGCGTGATACTTCTTAATTTCTGTCATTCTTAGAAAACTCTAGACATTCATGACACTGTATGTTCGAAATATTTAAACATGTTGCGCATTCATTCCATCACATGTCGTATTAAATCATTTCCGCACCGAGATGCATCTAAAAGCAATCAGATTGTACAGCTACACATGTTGATATGATTCTTACCTGGTCGCAGGCGCCTTTCATGATGCATGTACCCATATATGACAACCAGAATCTTCCACATAACAATACTTGACAGGCGGGTTTCTCCTTTGTTTTATTTGTTGTATTTTTTTTTCAAATAGACTGGCCGTTTAAGCAAACGGTGTACGTAGACAAATCACCGATTTTGCGGCGTCTCAACTTGATCTGCATTGTCATATTTGACAAATATTGATCTCATACTACACAGCTTAATCGCTCAGACAGCTGACCAAATATTTACACTTACGCCCTGAGTTTCTGCCACATTCATCTTTGAATTTTGCGAAAAAAAATGCATAGTTGCTATTATGTTAGATGTACGGAACCCTGGAAGGGACATGATTTTTTTTTTATTATTTTATAAGTTGTGCACTCAAGATAATATTTTGTTCGCACAACTTCCCAAGCTCTATGTTGTGCAAACAAGATAATATGTTGTGCGAATAAGATATTATCTTGTGCGCAAAAGATAATATGTTGTCCGCACAAGATAAATTATGTTGTCCACACAAGATAAATTATGTTGCCTACACAAGATAATATCTTGTGCGCACAACATATTATCTTGTTCGCACAAGATAATATCTTGTTCGCACAACTTAATATCTTGTTCGCACAACATATTAAAACAAATCATGTCCCTTCCCGGGTTCCGTAAAGATGCTTCAATTAAAATCATCAAAATGCGAGATATAGACAGCTCCCAATGAGAGGTCTCATCTCGGCATACTGTGCATAGGCATCTGTAAAAACACCATGTTGTACATGCAGGTACTTAGTATTCATTCCGTTTCGGTATTATATATCCCATATATGTCAATTAGAAGCCTCCGTGGGCAGAGGATAATCTACTCGCCTCGCAAACCAGTAGTCGTGGGATCGATTCCGGGCTTCACCAGACTTTCGGGCGAGTCTTTAAACAGAGGTTCCGTCTCCATATGATCTTGTTGTTGGTGGGGACGTAAAACTCAAACGCAATCGCCTATCGGGGTTTGAAGAGATAGATGGGCTGCATGATGCATCCACGCAGAGCTGAAACCGACCGCACACGAGCACTGGTAAACCGCTTAGAGGATCTAAGCATGCCCAGGCAAAAAGATGCGAGTCGGACCGTCCATGCTTATAAACCCAATTGGTTTCATTGGGCGTCAGGGCTTGAGTTGCCATTTCGTCTCAATGTCGGGTAAAAGTTCCAAAACATTGGAAGCAGCATCTCCGAAATGACCTAAATAGTGTTGACGGGAACGTTAAACCTCAATTCAAACAAACAAATATCCTGGCAATATTTAATTTTGGACAACCGTTTGGGCATTCATTTTTTCTGCTAAAGGGGGTGGGGTGAGGGAAACAAACTATTGCACGAACCGCAGAAAAAGCGACCGACTGAAGTCGGTTGATTTCTAAGAGTGCCCTAAAATCACCGTGTCATTCTGTCATTCGGTCATTCTGTCAGTCTGTCAGTCTGTCTGTCCGTCCGTAACCCGTTTGTGAAAATTGGTGATAGTGACTTAACCGCTTGGAATATTTAAACAATTTTTGGCATACTGATAGATATCAATGAGATCTAACCAATGAACTTGCGAAATATAACATTCCATTTAGTATAGCCTCGCCGAGGCGAAAAATGTGAAAATTTTCGAACGGCTTTTCCTCGGAAACCGTTGGGCCGATTGAAGTCAAATTTCATATGGAGCCTCTATGGGATGGGGGGAACCAAAATTTGCTCATGGGGTCCAGGTCACATGACCAAAATGGCCGCCAAGCCATATATGGTCTGTCTGTCTGTCCGTCCGTAACCCGTTTGTGAAAATTGGTGATAATGACTTAACCGCTTGGAATATTTGAACAATTTTTGGCATACTGTTAGATACCAATGAGATCTAACCAATGAACTTGCGAAATATTACACTCCATTTAGTATAGCCTCGCCGAGGCGAAAATGTGAAAATTTTTTAAATGCTTTTCCTCGGAAACCGTTGGGCCGATTGAAGTCAAATTTCATATGGAGCCTCTATGGGATGGGGGAAACCAAAATTTGCTCATGGGGTCCAGGTCACATGACCAAAATGGCCGCCAAGCCATATATGGTCTGTCTGTCTGTCCGTCCGTAACCCGTTTGTGAAAATTGGTGATAATGACTTAACCGCTTGGAATATTTAAACAATTTTTGGCATACTGTTAGATACCAATGAGATCTAACCAATGAACTTGCGAAATATTACACTCCATTTAGTATAGCCTCGCCGAGGCGAAAATGTGAAAATTTTTGAAATGCTTTTCCTCGGAAACCGTTGGGCCGATTGAAGTCAAATTTCATATGGAGCCTCTATGGGATGGGGGAAACCAAAATTTGCTCATGGGGTCCAGGTCACATGACCAAAATGGCCGCCAAGCCATATATGGTCTGTCTGTCTGTCCGTCCGTAACCAGTTTGTGAAAATTGGTGATAGTGACTTAACCGCTTGGAATATTTAAACAATTTTTGGCATACTGATAGATACCAATGAGATCTAACCAATGAACTTGCGAAATATTACATTCCATTTAGTACAGCCTCGCCGAGGCGAAAATGTGAAAATTTTTGAACTGTTTCTCCTCGGAAACCGTTGGGCCGATTGAAGTCAAATTTCATGTTGAGCCTCTATGGGGTGGGGGAAACCAAAATTTGCTCATGGGGTCCAGGTCACATGACAAAAATGGCCGCCAAGCCATATATGGGAAAAACCCTTCAAAAACAGCCTTCTCCAGAACCACTGGGCAGATTTCCACGAAACTTGATAAATAGCATCTGGGACGTAGGCCCATCATAAATTGCTAAAATGGTGACCCTGGGTTGACCTTGACCTTCTTTGTGCCTAGGTCAAACTTTGATTCTTCGTATGTTTTAATCCATATGTGACATGGAGTCTTCCACCTAGTAAGTTTGGAGTTGTCACTTTATTACTAGGGTGTCAGGTTTGTTTTTATTTGTGGCAAATTTTACAAAAATGAATTTTCTTTTAGCAAACAATGTAGACCCAGATCAGACGCCGTGTCTGATCTGGATCGGCACTGTTTGCTAATATCCCAGAAGAGGGCATTTATGGGTTAATTATATTGCCATTCGTTCAGATGCGTCATTCTTTCCCGAAATTTTTCTATAAATTTCACATTGTTTATCTAATAAGACCGATTCGTAATTTCGTAGGACCCGATCCTACCAACACGTACCACACACTGGAACAACGCCATATCAACGTCGTTGCAATAATGTTTGTTTGATTTGAGGTTTCACGTCCACGTCAACACTGTAAAGGTCACTTTGGAGACGTTGCTTCTAATTTTGTGGGACTTCTACCCGACATTGAGATGAAATGACATCTCAAGCCCTGTCGCCCAAATGAAACCAATAGGGTTTATAAGCATGGACGGTCCGACTAGCACCGCTTTGCCTGGGCAGGCTTAGATCCACTAAGCAGTTTACCAGTACTCGTGTGCGGACCGGATTCAGCTCTGCGTGGACGCATCATGCAGCCCATATATTTCTTCAAGCCCCTATGGGCATTGCAATAATGTATAATCATATTTATCTGTCAAAATAATAAAACAAACTTGTACAGTTCTAATACGATCTGTTGTGAGTTCGAGCCTGGCTCGGGTCACATGTGAGACGCCAAGTTCTGCAACGGAAGGTCATGTCGTTTTTCTCCGGTTTTCGCCCACCTCTGATTAACGATCGACTCGACATGAGTGAAATAATCTTGAAAGGGCCGTAAAACCAAAACCAAAAAAAAAAAAAAACATCTGTTTTGAAATTTAATGTACAGTGAAACTTCGATGACTCAAACACTGATGGCCCATTTACTACGGCCGAGTCGAACTCTTTCTTGAGTCCCTAGAAAGAAAATGCCATAACTGCAGATACATGTATAAATATAGTATGTATAATTGTCTAATTTGATCTTGAAAATGTATGTTTTGTGTACTCACAAGAATCGCCTTCTACATCGAGAATACCCTCTTTGGTCGAGGTACACTGTGGTAAGACTCAGTGTCTAGATTAACTTTCCATTTAAACGAAAACAGAATGTATTTTACTCCTTTTTTTATTTTTCCACGCTTGTGGTTTCCACGTCAATGGTAACCATAACTTTGTGCCGTCTGCATTGCGTGGTATCTGTGCGGGTCGTCATTGGTATCCTTATTCGAACACCCTCATCAAGAAATTCACATCTATAATTCTAAATTCCTGCTTTTTGCTAATTCTAATAACGCATGGCAGGTACTCAATACATTTGTATTTTATGCTATTCAGGAAACATTGGAAATTATATACGAATTATTGCTGTAAAACTAAAAAAACTGTCGACTTGCATCAAGCATCTATATTTTGCCGAATAAAATAGGTCATAATTCGTCATTGACAGAAGGATTTGCATCCACAGTTCGTGGAAAGTATTCCGAGACACTGCGAAACAGATTGCTATCAACATATGTGGGCATCTATTTGATATATGCCCGTAAAATGCGATTTGTTCAACTCAGCACGAATGTTTGTTGTTGTTTTTCCGTCGGCGTTTTTGGTATCCGTCTGCGTTCCAGGTAGTCGAATACCCCGTGTGGGTACAGTAGGATAAACATTCTTAATATATAAAGCAGTTTGACAAACATTTTTTTATCCCCTCGCAACAACGTTGCGAATGGGGATATAGCATCGGTGCCGTGCGTCCGTGTGTTAGTGTGTCTGTCTGTGTGTGTGTGTGTGTGTGTGTGTGTGTGTGTGTGTGTGTGTGTGTGTGTGTGTGTGTGTGTGTGTGTGTGTGTGTGTGTGTGTCTGTCCGGAACCTTGTGAGCAGGATAGAAGACACAGTATTCATCGTAGAAGCATCAAACCTTCCACAAATGTTCACCATGTACAGAGGATGAACCCTATTGAATTTCAAGGTCAGGGGTCAAAGGTCAAGGTCACAATGGACTTGACCTTGAAAACCTTGTGAGCAGGATAGAAGACACAGTATTCATGGTAGAAGCACCAAACCTTCCACAAATGTTCACCATGTACAGAGGATGAACCCTATTGAATTTCAAGGTCAGGGGTCAAAGGTCAAGGTCACAATGGACTTGACCTTGAAAACCTTGTGAGCAGGATAGAAGACACAGTATTCATCGTAGAAGCATCAAACCTTCCACAAATGTTCACCATGTACAGAGGATGAACCCTATTGAATTTCAAGTTCAGGGGTCAAAGGTCAAGGTCACAATGGACTTGACCTTGAAAACCTTGTGAGCAGGATAGAAGACACAGTATTCATGGTAGAAGCATCAAACCTTCCACAAATGTTCACCATGTACAGAGGATGAACCCTATTGAATTTCAAGGTCAGGGGTCAAAGGTCAAGGTCACAATGGACTTGACCTTGAAAACCTTTGAGCAGGATAGAAGACACAGTATTCATCTTAGAAGCATCAAACCTTCCACAAATGTTCACCATGTACAGAGGATGAACCCTATTGAATTTCAAGGTCAGGGGTCAAAGGTCAAGGTCACAATGGACTTGACCTTGAAAACCTTGTGAGCAGGATAGAAGACACAGTATTCATCGTAGAAGCATCAAACCTTCCACAAATGTTCACCATGTACAGAGGATGGACCCTATTGAATTTCAAGGTCAGGGGTCAAAGGTCAAGGTCACAATGGACTTGACCTTGAAAACCTTGTGAGCAGGATAGAAGACACAGTATTCATCGTAGAAGCATCAAACCTTCCACAAATGTTCACCATGTACAGAGGATGAACCCTATTGAATTTCAAGGTCAGGGGTCAAAGGTCAAGGTCACAATGGACTTGACCTTGAAAACCTTGTGAGCAGGATAGAAGACACAGTATTCATCGTAGAAGCATCAAACCTTCCACAAATGTTCACCATGTACACAGGATGAACCCTATTGAATTTCAAGGTCAGGGGTCAAAGGTCAAGGTCACAATGGACTTGACCTTGAAAACCTTTGAGCAGGATAGAAGACACAGTATTCATCTTAGAAGCATCAAACCTTCCACAAATGTTCACCATGTACAGAGGATGAACCCTATTGAATTTCAAGGTCAGGGGTCAAAGGTCAAGGTCACAATGGACTTGACCTTGAAAACCTTGTGAGCAGGATAGAAGACACAGTATTCATCGTAGAAGCATCAAACCTTCCACAAATGTTCACCATGTACAGAGGATGAACCCTATTGAATTTCAAGGTCAGGGTCAAAGGTCAAGGTCACAATGGACTTGACCTTGAAAACCTTTTTAGCAGGATAGACGACACAGTATTCATCGTAGAAGCATCAAACCTTCCACAAATATTCACCATGTACAGAGGATGAGCCCTATTGAATTTCAAGGTCAGGGGTCAAAGGTCAAGGTCACAATGGACTTGACCTTGAAAACCTTGTGAGCAGGATAGAAGACACAGTATTCATCGTAGAAGCATCAAACCTTCCACAAATGTTCACCATGTACAGGGGATGAACCCTATTGAATTTCAAGGTCAGGGGTCAAAGGTCAAGGTCACAATGGACTTGACCTTGAAAATCTTGTGAGCAGGATAGAAGACACAGTATTCATCGTAGAAGCATCAAACCTTCCACAAATGTTCACCATGTACAGAGGATGAACCCTATTGAATTTCAAGGTCAGGGGTCAAAGGTCAAGGTCACAATGGACTTGACCTTGAAAACCTTTTGAGCAGGATGAAAGACAAAGAATTCATCGTAGAAGCATCAAACCTTCCACAAATGTTCACCATGTACAGAGGATGAACCCTATTGAATTTCAAGGTCAGGGGTCAAAGGTCAAGGTCACAATGGACTTGACCTTGAAAACCTTGTGAGCAGGATAGACGACACAGTATTCATCGTAGAAGCATCAAACCTTCCACAAATGTTCACCATGTACAGAGGATGAACCCTATTGAATTTCAAGGTCAGGGGTCAAAGGTCAAGGTCACAATGGTCTAACATATTCAGATTGGATTTTCATGTTAATGAATGGTATGCAGTTGCGAGGGGATGTTACGCTTGCGTTGCCTTGTTTAATCTTAAACAGTTCCAGCTTGCTTCCATTAAACAGTAAACACCTTCGCCAGACAGTATCATGTACTCTTGCTGGCAAACCACTGTCACTGGACTTCCATGCCAATCTCTCCTTTTCACCACACACGGCGCCATTAATATTAATTAGGGGTCAGTTGTCGCGTCATCTAGGAAGTAGTTATACAAATCATATAAAACGTTCCATGTTTGATAGGCTATCAGAAATAAAACATCTTAACTCTGTCTGATCAGTTGATCTATGGGTCTGCTATTTCCAGATTAACCAGTTCTTAACATGAAAATAAATATGAAATGAAATCAAGTACGACCACTATTCATTGTTGAGTCTCAAAAGAGACACACTACTGGCATTCATCATTGACATTCTAGAAGGGAATATCGTATATGAGCCCGCGCACGGTAAACCCTACAATAAGAAATGGGCACCAAGCAAATCCTCAGTTCATTCTGCACATCCACCCAATAGGACAAGTGTTCGTGTATCCCTCTTTGACTAGCCCTCATACTGCAGAAGGCTCATGCGATCAACAGACTCTGATCCTGCAGTCTAATTCTTGAAACTTTTGTTTGTTTGTTTGATTTGATGTTTACCGTCCCCGTCAACACTATGTAGTCATTTTGGAAACGTTGCTTCCTTTTTGTGGAACTTTTACCCGACATTGAGATGAAATGGTATCGCAAGCCCTGTCGCCAAATGAAACCAATAGGGTTTATAAGCATGGACGGTGCGACTCGCACCGCTTTGCCTTGGCAGGCTTAGATCCTGTAAGTGGTTTACCAGTACTCGTATGCGGTCGGATTCAGCTCTGCGTGGAAGCATCATGCAGCCTATTTATTTCTCCAAGCCCCGATGGGCGGGGGCGGTAATTCTTGGAACTAACGATGTTGTTATAGTTAACATATCGTTAAAACTTTGATTATTTTATGATATAGGCCCCGTCAAGCGATTTTGGTACTTATCGCCTATGCGAGCAGCGAAGGTTCAGGCGAGCCTGCGCATCCGCGCAGTCTCGCCAGAACCTTCGCTGCTCGCCCATACAAGCAGTGAATCAAGAGGAACCTTCAGACAGAAAGCCATATCCCTGGCCCCTCTGAATGGCTGGGCATGCGCAGTTAAAATTTGTCACGACGGAATGCTCGAAGACACAAATTCGCTTGGCGTGGCTCATATGGCAAATAAACTAATATTTTTGTAAAAAAAAAATTGAGTAGCTTGTGCAAATTCAAAAGCTATTCGCATTTTTTTTTTCAGCAAAACTACCAGAGTATTAGGTATACTGTACTTACTACTTACTAGAGCAGTTAACAATTTGACCACTAACAAGGGGACAGTTGTTCAAAGCATTGTTTAACGAGCTCGTTAGTGATCAAATTGTTAATTGTTCTAGCAACTTACAATATCTAAAATCTTAGTATTTTTGCTGAAAAAATGTGAAAAGCTGCTGACATTTTTTTCGCGAAAATGTTAGCATGTTTGCCAAATATTATGCTCAAAGTTTTAACGATACGTTAACTAACGACGTCGTTAGTTTTGAACAACTGGACCTAGATCGTTAAGTTGATAATGCTTTGAACCGCTTGGTCCCTGATTGTATGCTGGCCACACAACTCTATTCTGTGGTTTTGTCATGCGCTGGCTCACATTGTACAACAAAATCCCCGCCAGAAATCGATAATGAAACAATTTTTATACGAGTCTGTTCAAAATTTACATAGTAAAATTGAATTATCCCCTTTATATATAAGTTCTCAAAACCTTGTCTGTACATATGCCCTTGGCAGGACACATTAGCAAAATGCTGTCGCGGTTAGAAGACGTTGCAGCAACCGTCTAACATGGGCGCGTCCAGCAAAATTTGTCTTTAGACGTGTGCGTTAAGCGAAAACTCAAACCAATCTGCGCATGTGCCTAATTTGAATACAGCCTTCCCTGTGTGTATGAAGAAACTACAGGATTATGTGCACCCATACAGCGCACTGCGAAGACTCTGGTGTTACTGCGCAGATGCGCAGTCTGATCTTAGTCTTCGATGGGCGCTCATGCCCAAAGACACGTTTTAGCTTGGCGCGGCCGATATTTTATTCTCGCGTATGATCATTGTATAAACCGTCTACAGTTCCTTCCACATAAGCCAATTCAATCAACCGCGTGGTTGTCCTAGGTGGTTATAAGCCAAGAAAATAATGTGTAATTGGTTTCTGTTGCTGTCAAACAATAACTGCGACGAGGTTTCGACAGACTATCCGACCAAAAGGTTGGAATGACTTGGCCTTTAGCAAAGGCGCTAATTTTGATACCTGGCACTGAAATAATTGCAGTTATCGATCCGAATAGAATAGAATAGGACAGAAATTCTGTCGTCTCTTATAACATGTTTATAGCATCGTCATGTACAAGTAATATTGAAGTGAAGGCTATGTACTACCCAACACCCCGTCAGAGACACCAAAGGGAAAGAAACGCGAAAATGAAATAGCTGAACCTTAACCCTTGTCCTGCTGAATATTCATATATGCCACACCTACTACCGATTATCAGCCAATCAGATTACTTGATGCAAATTATTGCAACAAATTCACAGTCTGAATGGCAAACAATGTAGATCCTGATCAGATGGCTTCATCAGAAGCCATCTGATCTGGATCTACATTGTTTCAAAGATGAGGCATATCCGGGATTAGCAGGACAAGGGTTAATAAAAACAGTACAAGCGGAAAGCCAAAATGACCGCTACTTTCCCACAAAATGTCCAAACGGCTATCCAAAATAAAAAGAGATATAAGCATAAGACGCACACAAAGTCAAACTATAAATAAATACCATGTATAAAGTCTTCCAGAGGGAAGGAAAATATGATTAATTTTACATATCCACTCAATTTTAATATTTCGGCCAGTGGCCGAAATATTTAAATTGAGTAGATATGTAAAATTTAAATAAATAAACCGGGACAGAAGAACCGCCTTGGAGCGGTCAGTAAGAAGTATTTCACTTAGGGGCTTAAAACGATTTTACACAGTGGCCATAATTCTCGTCCTTGGTTCGTTGGAAATCAACGACACGCTATATTAGACATGAGATTCGACTAATTTAAAGTCTGCTGTCTTGCCATTGACTCTGAAACGTATTTCATGTATCTCACAAATCTTTTCAACTGTTTAAATTAAGTATGGATAGTCTAAAATTTATTTAGAGCCGTCGTCGTGTATCTGTTGCATTTTTTCTTTGGCATGTCTCGTTCAGTTTCCTTTAACTGTTCAATAGTACTCGACAACTTATGATTTTATAACGCATTTAGGCAGTATATGAAATAAAAGTGAACTTGCAATGATCAGGAATCGATATAGTTAACAGAGACACCAAAAGGTATAAGTAGTTTATTTCACAAAGTGTAGATAGAGAAAGCTGTATCGATAACCTACAATTTCTGAATGTGGATGTAAAAAGCATTTTTATTGTCCAACGGTTTCAAGCAGGATAAACAATTAAAAAAGAAAATCTTTTTTTTTTCTCTCTATTACTAATTGGATATATGTAAGTGATGGACTAACCTGTATGATTGATACTTGGAAAGTAAAGATGAAATACTGCCTCAGTGAGGCGGTTCTAACGAACACAACAAACCTATGTTTTCAGTATAAATATGAAAAATATCAGAGATTTTCAAAAGAAAAGTAGCAAATTTGGGAGTATAAAAATGCACAGTGTTGCACGAGTGTCATCGTAATGATATAGTCTATAAATTAAGAAATAATACAGGCAAACCTAAATTTTCGTAACAATTTCAGAAAATTATTAAACATTACAAACGCATTGGATAATTATTCAACAGTCTGCATGCATTGTGTTTGACCTAATCACGGTCAAACGTACATTATGCTTTCCTCTTTAATTGCACGCCGGTGGATCGGCATTCAGACTCCGTGATGGCTTTGGTTTTAAGTTATTTATTAGCTATTTGGAGCCGGAATGTTTATGTCTGTTGCTTGGTCCAACGGGGTTCTTCTGTTGGTTTTCTTTGCTCCAGTTCCTGTGGCGTTGTATTCGGCGCCGGATGGCTCGGCGCGTTTTACTGTCGAGTCCCCATCCTTGTGTCAACTTGGCTTTAATTGTGATTTCTCTGTTTACCGAGTTCATTCACTTGAGTTAGAAAATCTCCACGCGGACCACAGACACTTGTTTGAACCACGGTGAAAGTGAGGGTTGGGTGCCAGTGGGTTAACTTGGATCCGCTAGTGGCTTTTGCTAACCGTTCCGGATCGGTGCTTTTGCTGTGGTTCCTTCATGTTTTATGTTGGATTCTTTCCCTAACTATATTGTTACGTTGATGATGCTGATTCTTCCACCTTTTTGGTTGTTCATTTTAGTGACATCTGTCCTTGTCATGTTGGTAATTCAGATTCTTTTCCCCATTATGTATAGTGCTTCTTTTTAGTTAGGTTTGGATATTCTGAGTCACCGTCTGTTTGGGAAGAGTTGCTGACTCGGTTTACCTGTGGTCCGTTTCGTTTACTGTCGTCACTCCATGTTTCGAATTCTTTCCCTAGTGAAATTGTTTGGGATCTGATTGACAAACAAACCGCAAACAACCTCAATTCAGAAACAGAACAAAAACTGCCGAGTAATTCAATCAAACAATTTAGCTAATTGTATAATTATGTTCCTCAGTCTGCAAATCGACAGTGATGACGCTTCCTTGAAGAAAGAAAAAGAATAAATAAAACCTGTCAGTGAACAGTTTACTCTTAAATTATTATCAAACGAGAGTAGTTGTCGAAAAGTCCGAAAGGGAATAAATTGACTGGCAGTGGTCATCACGAAAACACGCCTATATAATTTTGACCCCCTCTAACCCCACTTTTATATAGTAAAACTGGGGTTTGCTGGGGTAAACCTTATTTTTCTTATTTCTGCTCTGAGATATAGATTGTTGGTACTCGTTAGAACCGCCTCAATGAGGCGGTTCTAACGAGTACCCTAAATCTATATTTTGAGCAAAAATAAGAAAAATATTACAATTTTTCATCTGAAAATTTTCATTTTTTTCGGCGATAAATGTGTCAGTGTATTTGAATAGGTGTGTTTTCGTAATGTACTCCTCATTCACACAAGCTGACTAGTAATGGTAAGGTTTACAATGGCTAAACAGAGACAAACATTTGAAATACAAGGTTACAAATAATTGCAGATGGTTTGTCATTGCTGACGATGACTCAGTTTAATTAAATCCCTGAAGTGCTACTACTGTTTGTGTGTTCTAAGATGGTTGATGAGATAAATCTAAACGCTAAACTGCCAGTTGCAGTTGGAACACGATTGGTCTAAGGCAGAAACTTCTGCTAGTGCTGTCTTAGCTCTAGCTTCGCACTGAGGACATTTCTGCTAGGCTTCGACGATTCTTTCACCCCATATTCACCAGCACCCTTATGTGGGGTCTCGCTACTTTGATCGGTCCTGTGCAATGTGTTCCTACGACTCTGTTGGTATGTTGGAGACCTTGAGGGTGGCTTTAAGGGTGTCCTTGTATCGTTTCTTCTGGTCACCATAGAGAATTTTCTGTGACAAACGTTCATCAGGCAATCTGGTAACATGGTCATCTTAGATGTGCCAGTGTCAGAAAAGTATGTGACTTCTGTGTTGCCACTTCACCTTCAGAAAGTGTTAAGACAGCCTGAATGGAAGTGGTTCGGTCTATCGGCAAGCCGTTGGTAAACTGTCCACGGTTCGAATGCGTATAACAGTGGTTGCAGAACCGTAGCTCTGTAGATTTTCAGCATTGTGTTGTCTGATTGCACTCGATCCCAAATACTAACACGTAGTCGGCCAAATGCTGCAATGGCTTTGGCAATCCTGGTATTGTCTTCTCATCAATATCCATAACTCTAAACAATGTGCTTTCAAGCTCACCAGCAAAGATTGATTCGTCTAGCACCCTGTCTGCAACGTGAGTTTAGCTTGCAACCGTCTTAAAGTTGAAAACTTCCCACCAGAGCGATACCGGACAGGCCTGTCATTGTCACCATCATTGAAAGGTTCTGTGCGCAAAGCCGAAAACACCATGCTAAACAGCGCTGGCGCTAGAATACATAGCCTTGCTTAACTCCATTTGTCGCAGAGAATTGATACAGGGAATGGATCTGAGAACTCGCCATTACATGCCATCGTAGAATTGCCGCACCACTGTTATGCACTTGGCCAGGTAGTTAAACTTTGTCACAGGTCTTGTAGAGTTCTTATGGGCCCCGTCAAGCGATTTTGGTACTTGTCGCCTGTGCGAGCAGCGATGGTTCAGGCGAGCCTGCGCATCCGCGCAGTCTCGCCAGAACCATCGCTGCTCGCTCATACAAGCAGTGAATCTAGAGGAACCTTCAGACAGAAAGCCATATCCCTGGCCCCTCTGAATGACTGGACATGCGCAGTTAAAATTTGTCATGACGGAATGCTCGAAAACACAAATTCGCTTGGCGGGGCTCATATAAAGGCATAATCCATTGGAAGCAAGGACTTCAACATTGAACTGAAAACCATAGAGTGTACAAGTTTTTTTTCTGAGCCAGACAAGCTAGTTTCGGCCGTCTGGGCCTCATGAGTGACCCTCCGATATTTTCAAATTTCATCATTTGAATCAATGATCCCTAATGACTATGAAGTACAACTCCCACTATGGTGACTAGAGGTCCACATTCTGTTCCTGGCATTTCTCTTGAAGCTGTCGTGCTCTATGTTCCTATGTCCTTCCTGATTTTACTGTGGATTTCTGCTAGAAGGTCGGGCTCTTTAAGGTGTTGATTCTGTCGGTTTAGTAGGATTATTGCAAGGTTCTTCCACCAAATGATGATAAAGAGATGCCCCGATGGTTGACACAGACTTGGTGCCCTTGGTAGGCTGTAATCTGTGATCTTTGATTGTGTCTTTTTCTTGGGCATCTATTTCTATAAGAGTTTAGGATCCCTTTCCTTTTATAGTTTGATAACTGAGACATCCTTGAATGCTTTTGTGTCGCCTTTGTTTTCTCCACATAATGCGAAATGTTGGTCTGTAACTTGTAGACTGATTGCTTTGTAGACCTTTGCTGATCTGCAGGATGACAGTAGTTTTATCACTTTCACTGATTCAGAGCCAGTTCGGAACTCTTCAAGCAGCAGATTTACACTTCATCTTTGGTAGCCTGTTGAATGCGTCATCGCATCACGAAGACACGCATATACAAATACATTGTAAACTTAAGCGCCGAAAAAAACAATAAAAAATTTAAGATGGCAAATTGTGATATATTTCTTATTTCTGCTGAGGCGGTTCTAACGAGTACTCACAATCTATATTTTGAGCAGAAATAAGAAAAATTAGGCTCACCCCTATAGACCCCAGTTTTAATATATAAAAGTGGGATTCAAGAGTGTCAAAATTATATGCATGTAGGCGTGTTTTCGTGATGATTGATGGCGGTCGATTTAGGACACGATCAACGTGTTCATATTGGGTCATTGGGATCTCCCGACATCTAGTTACTACATTGCTATAGCTGTTAGACACCAAGTACGGGTATAAACTATTTGAAGTTTCAAAATCCGCGAGTGGGCAGATTTGGAACTATTAGTTTATCAGTCGCTAGTGCATCAGCATGTCATTTCTTTGATTAAAATGAAATACATCTTCTAGATTTAAAAGCAAATGACTGATCCATGGCTATATGTATCAATTCTTCTTCACAATGTCATTTAGGATCACTGCCAAGGCTTTAAAATTCCAGAAATATACTACAACTGCTTTAAAACACTATAGTTGGAGTCCAAAGCAAAACCATGTTAGTCAAACAACCATGTTATATCCAAACGTTAAGGGTATAGATTTTATAGAAAAATGTGTATTTATGGTCATTTTGTATATGATCTGTACATTTTTGGACCCATCTTTAAACCATGTTATATCCAATATCCAAGACCACGAAGCACAGACCGTGATATAAAGCAGTTGGTGTGAATGTAATATGGCCAACCTGCCTTCTTTAGAATGTGTCGTTATTCTGAAAGCACACTATTTTTAGTTTTTATTTACCTTCAGTGCAGCTGGAGTGGTACAATACTGCAGTCGTAAAAATCTCACAATGCATCATCAATGCACAGTTTTACTTACTTTAATCAGATGAAGAACCCAAAGCATTCACCATTATGTTCAAGTCCAGTTATCAAGACCACTTGGTACAAACTTGCATCAGGGGATGGCAACTTTAATGCAAGCATCCATATATGACCTTAACCTACGTTCATGGTTCACTGACTGATATAGTCAAGTCTATTTCTCATGAACTATTTTAAAAAAGCTTCACTAGTGATACTTGGTACAAACTTGCATCTTTTGATGGCAACTTTAATGCAAGCATTCATGTTTGGACCTTGCCCTACATTTCATGGTTCAATGACTTTGCGCGCGCGTGGGCGCAGCATAGTCTTTGGCGGAATTCTTGTTTTCACTGAAAAATAAGAAAAATACACTTTGAAAATGCCGTCTGCAGGTCCAGTTGGATGTTTGATGTTTACAAGAGGATAAAATGTTCGTACTTTTCAAGATCTTTTCACTTACACCAAACTAATTTCTAATTAAAGGGGGTGAAAAGAAGGGCACCTGCACCACGTGAACAAGTCCGTGAAATTAAGTCCCCTTAAACCCACTTTATATAGAACGCCGAACGTGAAATTAAGTCCCCTTAAACCCACTTTATATAGAGAAAAGAGGGGTTTACGGGGGTATACATTATTTTTTCTATTTCTGCTCCAAGACATAGGCTGTGGGTATTCGTTAGAACCGCCGGTTCTAACGAGCAGCCACGACCTATGTTTGCAGTATAAATAAGAAAAAATATCACGGATTTTTATCGGAAAAGTAGCCATTTTGGAGATGTAGAATAATGTACTTTATCATACATTTAGTATAAAATACTTAGTTTTTGAATATGCGATACGAACGCGACACCAATGCACGTATCAAGCTTGCACGTGCTGCCATATCGCATGGCCTTTATCATACCCCAAAAATCCATATCACAACCCTTTATCGCACCCCTAAGCCTTTATCATACTCTGACGTCACCGTATTCGGAACAAGCGGCGTTCTTCCTTTTGCGGCATTTCGCATTTGTTGTTCAGGACGCCATTTGCAATATTTTCGTCTGTTCTAACTGTTTGGCAAAAAAAAAAAAAAAAAAAAAAACATGGCACGGCCCAGCGAATACGAGAAGAAAATGGGCGAAAGAACGATGCAGGGGATTGCTGACAGACTTTTGGATCTTGATAATATTATCGAGCAAAGAAATTCTAGACAATGAGATTCTCATTGCAACTTTGGTATTAAGCAGATGCAATTAATACAATTTATTTTGAACAAATATTTTAAAAGTGAAATGTATGATTGATAAATAGATTATGATATGGCATTTTTCATATCATACCCCATATCAGCCCTCGACCCATATCAGCCCTCAGGCCTTCGGCCCTCGGGCTGATATGGGGTATGATAAGAAAAATGCCATATGATAATCTCTATATATCGCACGGGTGTGTTATCGTAATGTGTAAATCACACACTGAGTCAAGATACATTACCATTGGAGATCATCAACTTAACAATGTTTTAGCTCAATGGAAGGGCCTCTTTTCAAAAATTCTGTTGCAAGTCCACCAGAGGAACAGTACTGCGACATTCTATTGATATCTTGTCACTGGCTTGGGATATGTCATTTTTTACAGCGTTGTAACAGGTACATTGTTGCATGTAGGGTTACAGTGATCTGTAAACCTACATGTCAGGTCGACGGAGGGCAATCTCCGTCAGGTGAACAACCAAATGTAGGACAAGTCACACAGAAAATCTTAGCTGTGTGACATTAATTATTATTCTATATAAATGGTTACAAAACAACTACAACAACAAGAATCAACAGAATAGTTGTTTCTATATTACTTCTGTCGCGGTTTATTTTTGTTATAGTTTGTCTTCGCATGTATGTTTTTACTTTGGATAGCCGTTTAGTCATTTTGTGGGAAAGTAACTGTCCTTTTGGTTTTCCGCTTGTGATGTTTTCTTTAGGGTTAAGTTATTTCATGTTCGTGTTTCTTTCCCTTTGGTGTCTCTGATGTGTTGAGTAGCTGTATCGATTCCTGATCATTGCCTTCACTTCTGTTTTTTTTTTTCTGGCGCTGCCGAGAAAACAAGAAGCTTTCTGCTAGCGTCAGTGATATGAAAATCATATAGAAACCAATTACATTTAATCATGAATCAAAGCACTGAGAGTGCTGATGGGGCTATAGCTTGTGATCAATGGATAGGGTTAGGCAATGTTAGCGCCTGCAGGTTGGTATTTAAAATCAGACTAATCAAGCGTTACGCAAACACGCCTATACAAATACATTGCCACCTTTATCGCCGAAAAAATGAAAATTTTATGATGAAAAATTGTGGGTACTCGTTAGAACCGCCTCGAGCGTCGTTGCTAGGCGCGTGATGTTTGGACATTGGTCTCCGCCACATGCTCCTGGCTCCAGGCGTGACTGACGCATCGCGGTGCGCGTCGGGTACGGATACATTAATGTATAAAAATATACTCTCTCTAAATAAAGACACTGTTATTATTGTTGCTCTCGATATTTTTATTACCAAAATCATATAATTAAAAATTACACACAATCCCCTACTTTTAAATGGTGAGGCTAACAGTCTTACTCCTAGACTAGTATTTATTCAGCTAAAGGGGTAGCTGGGTTGCGGTCGAGTGCCGATCCATTGCTTGACATGGCGTCTCTGGAGAGCCGGTGGTTGTCAGAGTGCCGTTGACGCGTGTTGCGCTGCCATGGGCTGCGATTCAGGGGACCCATTGTTTTTAAAATTTCATCTCCTGCTGGGGATACATATAATATTGTCTCTAAATAAATATTTCAAGTCAAAGTTTCGCCTTGTCGTGATTTCGGGCTTGCTGGGGGCGTGGGTTGGTTGCAACCTAGGTGGGGCACTCTCCAAATCAGACCGTGACCGCTTGGTGCTCCTGGCCTGTGCTTTCGCGAACAGGTGAAACAAAAATCTTTAAGTAACTAATAGATCTGTTATTTCTCCTCTCTCCAGACCGGTGCGTTGCATGGGTGCGGGGGGGGGGGGGGGGGAAGACACAAAACCCACACATGCATATATAGTGGTTACATGAGTACGGCTCCTACCCGTTATAGACCCTACCATACATGACTTGGACTAGAGGCGGTTGTGCCGAGTCGGGGCGCTGTGGTTGCGGCTCATTTGCTTTGCACTTATGAGTGCTCCGCCGACGTAACACATCGGCGATAGACAAGTCTGAACCTAGGCTCATGTAACCCTAACCCTGACCCTAGTCCTAACCCTGACCCTAGTCCTAACCCTGACCCTAGTCCTAACCCTAACCCTAACTCCAATATATTAATCATAACTTCTATTTCAGGTACACGGGGATCCTTGACGGGGAACCCCACCATACCCCGTGTAGAACATCTACTGAGAAGTCATCAGCCGGGTGCCCAGGAGAGTGCCTCGTTGAGGCCCCCTTGGGGACACCCTCCTGATGAAATCCGGAAGTATGCAAAGCGAAGGCAAAATAGTTGCCAGAACGGAGCATACATATCTTGAATAGGTCACGCGCAGAACAATTCATTAGGCGGGGCAATGGTAATGGCCAAATTTGATAGGGATTTGGACACAGGAAGACCCTTAAAAGCCTTTTAGACCGACCGTTCAAAATGAAATTAAAGCGAAATTGCACAATGGCTGGTTAGCCTCATACTCGCCTTTGCCAAACCACAAAACTTTTCACCACTAAGAAGACCCGCCTATGCATAAACATTATAAGCCTGACCACATTGATCCTGAACATAAGAGGGCCACAACACTACCAAGAGCAATCAGAACTAATTCATACTGTATTACAACCTATACATCCCTACTATATCTTCCTTCACGTGGGATGAGATAATGATATGAAAACATGCCGGTTCGGTCCCAATTGACCCACTTAAGATTTTATAAGAACACGACATCCTACTTCGATGAAAACATCACTTTTTCACAAACTAAGAAAGTTAAGAAGTAAAATAGGATTGACCTCCTTTGGCATCCTCCGCGATAGAAGTCATTCACTGCACACTGACTGGCTGGATTAACTACAAACTAAGAGAAAAAAAGCAACAAACAAAACAACAAAACATGACATCCCAACAAAACGCAGCTGGGGTCCAGTAGTATACGATACTACCAAGAACACCCTCGTAGAGACTTGTGTGTGTGGGGGGTGGGATGGGGGGTGGGGGTGGAGACAAAACATAGGCGTGTTTTCAGTGTGGTAGGGCACGGTTACTAGGACACTTTGCAATTGCCGAAATTGGCTGGTCTTATAGTTACCCGTCCTGGCTCACTTTTGGCCGCCGTTCAAAATTCAAAATTACATGCATTATCACCCTTTAACAAGCACCGTGCCCGCAGGCGTTTTCTCTGCCATGACAGGGGTGTGGGTAGAGTCTAATGGAAGCCAAAACCCGATAATGCATGAGAAGCTTTTTTCCTCGGTCAGACAAAGGGCTGTGTACTGACACATTTTGCAGCCGGAATTGGCAACGTGTCACCACATTCTAGAGCCCGACCATTGGTTTGCATCTGCATTCAAAATTCAAAAGCCGCCAGCGGACTGCTAATTTTACAGGACAAACGCTTGTCATAGGGTGCGTTCTGTGCCTACACTACATCTTGAGCGGGAATGTGAGAGGTAGGGTTGACCTACTTCGTACATCCTCCGCGAAAGAAGTCACCTCACTCCCAATCGGCTAGCTGGTAACTGTCAAAATGACAGGAGTCAGCATATTGGCAGCCTAGGGAAAAGAGTAGTACCTACAACTAATCCCAGTTAGCGAACTGGGGGTAGCCCCTATGTGCTCTTGGCGCCAGGTTACATTAAAAACAACAGTCAGTCATTTGGTACAAAAAGTGTTAATGAGACAAAGAATTACATAATCGACCCACACTGCGAACTTTTTAACCCATTTTGTACTGAACCTTATATCAGTATGAAACGAATCAATTTCAAAATTTAGGGATGTCTGGTTGTGGCTTCTTTAAAATTTATCTGGAAAATCTGAACCTTTCGCAAACATGCAGTGTATGCCCTAATGAGACTCCGCGTTCTGTGGTATCTGATCTGGGCCTGCGCTGTTTGCCAGTTGCCAGTTTTGGGATTTCCGGTACAAAATGAGTGGGCTAATTGTACTGATCTATACAAAGACGCTGAATGGCGTATTAGTCTGCATTGTTTTCATTCACGGTTTTTTTACACGGATAATCCCTCAGTGAATCTACTTTATGGATAAATTTATAAAACATTCAAGGTATAATATTTATTTCCATCGGATTTTTCATTTTATGAGGAATTTTTAAAACTGTTTCGAATATTGCGCTATATATATATTGTGTTTCTTGGTGGTGATAAGGTCGTATGCATTAATGCAAAAAGTAGTGCCATAATCACTCTTCAATACTCTGGGTCTATAGCCCCAAAAATGAGAAAAAGAAAACACATATGCCGGCTTAAAAGACACCAAATTGTCCACTTTAGGTAGACATAACACGACGCTATCCACATCAGGTGGACATAACAGTCAATATCTTCCTAATGATATATATGTCCTACTAAAAGACTTCAAATCTATGTAATTCCCATGGAAATACCCGGTCGACTTCCTAAAATTTGGTTTGTACCCCTGATCTTATAAATCAGGCAGTAGCATCAATTAACCTCCTGTCAAAGGCCTATAGCCGAGCCGCAATTTCGTTCACCACCTCACACTCGTAAGACCAATCTGCACCCTAATGCCGGGAAACAAAACGAACATCTAACTATAGTACTTACGTATACAATACACCGCAACACGACCCCTGTCCCGGAAACGCTGAAAGAGTTCATTTATATACCTTTATTGCGCATGCGCTGATCAAACATGCAGGCTGGTCCGCACATGGGACAACAACCGCACTGCTAAACTAGCCTGCAATGGAAGGGTCAGGTGGTTAGCCTGCAATGGAAGTTCAGATGGTTTTTCTCCGGGTACTCCGGTTTTCGCCCACGTCTGATTAACAATCGGCACGATATCAGTGAAATAATCTTGAAAGGGCCGTACCAAAACAAAACAAAAAACAGGAAAAAAAAAAAAAAAAAAAAAGTCATGACTGAGCAATAGATACATAGAAACTGTGCTTGAAACAAAATACTAAAAAATAATGCTCCCTTACTGAACACTATAGAAGCAACCAAATCAATCAAATTCGTGCTAATCGCATCAGCATAAGCAAAAGACGACTGATCAGACTGCATATACTAACCATTCACCAATTACACAGTTCGATTTCAGACCTTCTCCGCGACAAGGTCATAAATAATAAATTAAGCTCATACATTCATAATTACATTTAGTTCTTCAACACATACAAACTGATTATGAGCTACAGCACACAATGCATACCGCATTATTCTATAAATGAGCCAGCCAACACTATTCGCAAAATTTAAGCTCAATTGTGCTACGTCGAAACGTATGAACTGACGCCGATGACGTCATTCACGCCGCTTCGCCCGTTTCAACGAGCGACGACCAAATATCTAAATATTAAATGCGGTGCAGTCAGTGATAATAATAATAAAATTTAATAATAATAATATTAATAATAATAATAATAATAATAATAATAATAAAACAAACAAATAATCTACGACAATGCATGACATATGTACAAATACAGATTTCTAAACGTGTCTGAAACCGTTACAAATAGTGAATTGCTGACATACTCGCGCCATTAACACGCTTGGAACACTGAGGCACAAGCAATGCCAGCCCGTCAGGCCCTACAGTTTAACCTGCCATGAGAATTTGGATCAACCTGTCTGTTTGAGATTTACGTCCCCTTAACACCTAAGGTGATGTAGAGACAGGACTTCGGTTTAGGAACAACCGAAAGTAAAGAGACGCCCGGGATTGAACACACGAGTCCTGGTTTATGATGCATATAGCTCAACCATCAAAAAGTTGGGGAAAACCCATCAAAGAGACTTTAAAATTGAGAATATTCATACAAAAGAAAAGAATATAGTCAGCCCCCGTCCATTGGGGCTTCCACGCAGAGCTCACTCTGACCGCACACGAGTACTGGTAAACCGCTTAGAGGATCTAAGCCTGCCCAGGCAAAGAGGTGCGAGTCGGACCGTCCATGCTTATAAACCCTATTGTATTCATTGGGCGACATGGCTTGAGATGTCATTTCATCCCAGTGTCGGGTAAAAGTCCCACAAAATTAGAAGCAACGTCTCCAAAATGACCTTTATAGTGTTGACGGGGACGTTAAACATAAAATCAAACAAACAAACAAGTAAGTACATGTAGGCTAATGGTTAGTGTCTTTAATGCTAACTTGAATATAATCGGTGAGCCTTAGACAATTTTATAGGGGCGAGCTTAAGCGAGCCCAAAATTGTCGCGGAGAACGATTATATTTCATTATCAAAGACACTAATCATGTATTTGGTTTATACCTCAATTCAAAACAATAAAGGGGTTTTGCATTAATTTAGCGAAATTAAGCAAAACAGACAGCAGGCAGTGTAGCATGTTTTATGTTTTTGATTTTAGGTTTAACGTCCCCGTCAACACTGTAAAGGTCATTTTGGAGACGTTGCTTCCAATTTTGTGGGACTTTCACCCGACATTGAGATGATATGACATCTCAAGCCCTGCCGCCCAATGAAATCAATAGGGTTTATAAGCATGGACGGGCCGACTCGCACCGCTTTGCCTGGGCAGGCTTAAATCCTCTAAGCGGTTTACCAGTACTCGTGTGCGGGTCGGTTTCAGCTCGCGTGGAAGCATCATGCAGTCCATATATTTCTTCAAGCCCCGATGGGCGGGGACCGAGTGTGGCATGTAAAACGACATTCAGTTCCATGGCGCGCACACGTAGTATAACGTGATGTCGAGGTGTGCAAAGTTTCTGACGTCATCGCGCCACAGAGACGTAGGAAACAACACGGACGCTGGAATAAAAGTTTCGCAGCGCTTTGTATTCTGTATGAAAATCTGCAAATAATTAGTTTATTTTAGCTTTAGAAATTATTTTCGAGGTTCAGACGAAACTGGAGTAGCAGTACACAATTATTCCAACGGATCATTCAAACAAGGAAAGCCCGAGAATGTAAGAATTTAGCTGAACTTTCTGAAAATCTGTTTAAATTGATAAACCAGTGCTTCAGCTGAAGTGCACGACCCGCCGGATGCTTTTAGCTTTATGAGTGTTACCATATATGGGTATGGCGGCCATTTTGGTCATATGACCTGGACCTAAAACGGTTCCCCCAATAAATGCGCCTTATCGTAAGGAGCAAAAATATATCTTATACTTTAGTACTGTATTCTGAATCGTTTGCAGGATAAAATGCATTCTCACTTTTCCAATACAAAAGCATATGTGTCAAAGTTTGACCTAGGCACAAAGAAGGTCAAGGTCAACCCAGGGTCACCATTTTAACAATTTATGATGGGCCTACGTCCCAGATGCTATTTATCAAGTTTCGTGGAAATCTGCCCAGTGGTTCTGGAGAAGACTATTTTTGAAGGGTTTTTACCATATATGGCTTGGCGGCCATTTTGGTCATGTGACCTGGACCCCATGAGCAAATTTTGGTTGCCCCCATCCCATAGAGGCTCCATATGAAATTTGACTTCAATCGGCCCAACGGTTTCCGAGGAGAAACAGTTCGAACATTTCCACATTTTTCGCCTCGGCGATGCTATACTAAATGGAATGCAATATTTCGCAAGTTCATTGGTTAGATCTCATTGATATCTATAAGTATGCCAAAAATTGTTTAAATATTCCAAGCTGTTAAGTCACTACCACCAATTTTCACAAACGGGTTACGGACGGACAGACAGACAGTCCATATATGGCTTGGCGGCCATTTTGGTCATGTGACCTGGACCCCATGAGCAAATTTTGTTTTCCTCCATCCCATAGAGGCTCCATATGAAATTTGACTTCCATCGGCCCAACGGTTTCCGGGGGAAACAGTTCGAAAATTTTCACATTTTTCGCCTCGGCGAGGCTATAGTAAATGGAATGTAATATTTCGCAAGTTCATTGGTTAGATCTCATTACTTTAGTACTGTATTCTGAATGAATCGTTTGCAGAATAAAATGCATTCTCACTTTTTCAATACAAAAACATATGTGCCAAAGTTTGACCTAGGCACAAAGAAGGTCAAGGTCAACCCAGGGTCACCATTTTAGCAATTTATGATGGGCCTACGTCCCAGATGCTATTTATCAAGTTTCGTGGAAATCTGCCCAGTGGTTCTGGAGAAGACTATTTTTGAAGGGTTTTTACCATATATGGCTTGGCGGCCATTTTGGTCATGTGACCTAGACCCCATGAGCAAATTTTGGTTTCCCCCATCCCATAGAGGCTCCATATGAAATTTGACTTCAATCGGCCCAACGGTTTCCGAGGAGAAGCAGTTCGAAAATTTTCACATTGTTCGCTTGGGCGATGCTATACTAAATGGAATGTAATATTTCGCAAGTTCATTGGTTAGATCTCATTGATATCTATCAGTATGCCAAAAATTGTTTAATTATTCCAAGCGGTTAAGTCACTATCGCCAATTTTCACAAACGGGTTACGGATGGACAGACTGACAGAATGACGGAATGACATGGTGATTTTGGGGCACTCTAGAAAATCAACCGACTTCAGTCGGTCTCTTTTTCTGCGGGTCGTGCAATATTGTAACGATTTTAACTTGCAGTTTCGTTGTTATCCCGTGTATAAAAGATTACATGTTACTTTTACACTTGCAAATCAGGGACCTGAAAAGTAGGTCCGGTCACTAGACCTATTATATAGGTCTAGGTCACTAGTACCGATTTTAGTGTGCAGTTACTTTATTATGTTACTAGAATGCCTGATTGCGGTATTAATTTCACATACCTTCCAAGCCTTGGTAATGAATTCGACATTTTATGGTGTTGAAATACTAACATGTACTCTATGTGCTGAATTTGGCTGCTTCTGTCACGTTAGAAATTCTTTAGGATATTATATCTGACGGCCGTACATGAAAGTCATGCAAGCATATAGGCAAAAATTAATGTCATGCAGCAAAACTGAGTAAATCATGGATTTTCAAGATAATTTGGTTTCCTTCGAGGAAGACTGATCAAGATTCCGTAGGAACCCGTGTTATAATATCTCAGTGTAATATCACTACGGAAAACATAGTTTCCGCGTAAAAAATATAAGGTGTTTTAGCTATTGAAGTTTGACTCTAATGTCTTTATTAGCTGTGATCAACTGGGCTAATCATGGTCTCAAAGGTGTTTGAGCTATTGAAGTTAGACTGTATGTTACCATCTGGGCCAGCTAATCATGGTCCCAAAGGTGTTAGAACTATTGAAGTTTGATTGCAAAGCATTTGTTAGCTGTGAACAACTGGGCCAGCTGTTTATAGTCGCAAAGGTGTCTTAGTCATTGAAGTTTGACTGCAATGCCTTTGTTAGCTGTAAACTACTGGGTCATCTGCTTACGGTACCAAAGGCGTTTGCGCTATTGATGTTTGACTTCAATGCCTTTGTTCGCTGTAAACAACTGGGCCATCTGTTTATGTTACCAAAAGTGTTTGAGCTATTGTTGTTTGTGACTGCACTGTCTGTGTTAGCTGTAAATAACTGGGCACTCTGTTTATGGTACCAAAGGTGTTTGAGCTATTGATGTTTGACTGCAATGCCTTTGTTAGCTGTGAACAAGTAGGCCATCTGCTTAGGCCAAAATAAAAATAGGTGTGTTTCAGGTTTCAGCTTGAAAAAAAAATAGGTGGGGAAGGTCGATTTAATTTTTTTTTTATCTTAATTTTTTATTTTGTTTATACACTGTATAGAGCATTTCTGCGGAAATAGTAGTAGTAAACACCGAAACGCTCGGAAACTGACCGAATTAGAACAAATAAACCGCAACCGCTCGCGTAGTTCCGTTTCGCCCCGCGATTTTTTTTACGAGTCGTTTCGCCCCGCGATTTTTTTTTTTTTTCTTTGGCAATAAAAAATTTAGGGTCGGGCCTAAAACTTAGGTAGGGTCGGGAAACCGGAAACACACCTATTTTTTTTTTTTTTTTTTTGGCCTTATGCTACCAAAAGTGTTTGAGCTATTGATGTTTGACTGCAAGGCCTTTATTAGCTGTAAACAACTTGGTCTGCTGATTATGTTACCAAAGGTGTTTGAGCTATTGATGTTTGACTGCAATAGCTTTGTTAGCTGTAAACAACTGGGCCATCTGTTTATGTGACCAAAGGTCGTTGAGCTAATGATGTTTGGCTGCAATGCCTTTGTTAGCTGTAAACAACTGGGCTATCTGCTTTTGGTACCAAAGGTGTTTGAGCTATTGATGTTGCACTGCAATGCCTTTGTTAGATGTAAGCAGCTAGTCTAGCTGTTCATGATCAAAATGAAGTTTGACTTAATGTCTTTGTTAGCTATGAACAACTGGGTCAGCTGTTTATTGTCTCAAAGGTGTAAGCTATTGAAGTTTGAGTGTACTGTCTTTCTTTGATGTAAACAGCTAGGCAGGCTATTATGGTCCAAACGGTGTTTGAAATATTGAAGTTTGACTGCAATGTCTTCGTTAGCTATAAACAACTTGGCCTGTTGTTTATTATCCAAAAGGTATTTGTGCTAGTGTACTTTGGTTGTTTTGTCTTCTTTAGCTGTAAACAACTGAGCCAGCTATTCCTGGTTGGGCCCAAAGAAGTCTGAGCTACTGAAGTTTGAATGAAATGCCAGTATTAGCCTTGAGCAACTTATAATGGTTAAACACATAAATATAAAGAAGCTTTATTAGAACAAGAGTTTCGCAAGCGGGGCATTATACGTCCAAGGCAATTAGTAAGATGGAGCATATATAGACTAACAGTTGTGTGGAATGTAACCAAGGAACAATATGTGCCCTGGCACTATTAATAACCCCCAATGGCTCAAACTACCTGTCTCCAACAAATGTTCATGGTCCATTGAAGTTTGACTACTTTTTTCAAGTTTCTGAATAAGCCAAATAAATACACTTTCAGGGAAGGTAATTGCTTCAAAAGCATCTTAAATTTTAAAAGTTTGTTGAACTACAGAACTGCTGTCTACCTGCTAAGGAAGCCCATCGGGACTTGAAATAGATAAGGCTGCATGACACTTCCGTGCAGAGCTGAAACAGACCACATATCAGTACTGGTAAACTGCTTAGAGCTTCTAAGCCTGCCCAGGAAAACAGGTGTGAGTCGGACCGTCCATGGATATTAACCCTATTGGTTTCTATGAGCGGCAGGGCTTGAGATGTCATTTCATCTCAATATCGGGTAAAAGTACAACAACATTGGAAGCAACGTCTCTAAAATGACATTTAGTGTTGTTGGGAACGTCAAACTTCAAACCAAAGAAACAAAAGCCTGTTAAGGAAAGAATGGCCCATCACGATGTATTTTTTCCATCACGTAACAAATCAATGTATTTAACACCCCTTTGCCCTTTCCCACTCAGATACGTCTTTTTACGCCCCCCCCCCCACACACACACATTTTTCAAGCCCCAGAGCCACCTTAAATCTTCATTTCCTACCCCTGGATAGATAAGTTTGGGTTAGGATAAGTTGCCCTAAAAACTGTCCTGTTTTAATGATACGTGTAGATGAAATGAGTGAATCATGTCACTAGCACCGCGACGTAGACGCAGGTCATTTCAAACCAGCCATAATTTCGTAATAAGTTTCCAGCTTTAATTATGTCCCCCCCCCCCCCCCCCCCCCCCCACTTTCGGGCAGACATATTGTTTCTCCCCCCGGCGTCTGTCACAAAATCATGTCCGCTCTATAACTTGAAAACCGTTCAAGCTATCTTCACGAAACTTCACATAAATAATAATCAACATTAGACGACGTACAGAGCGCAAGAATTATAACTCTCGTATTTATACTTTTTGAGTTATCTACCTTGAAAGTTTGTCGGTCACAAATCGTGTATGTACGAGTATGGGCAAATCGTGTCCGATCAATAACTTTCTTATCTTTAAATGGATTTTGAAATTACTTGGCAGAAATGTTAACCATCATGAGACAATGTGTCACGCGCATGACATAGGTTGGTACCTCAAAGGTCAAGGTCATACATAGAGGTCAAAGGTCAAAAAGGTGTTGTTTTTTTGTGTTTGGTCAATAACTTTCTTATTGCTGGGCGGATTTTCAAATTACTTGCTAGAAATGTTAACCATCATAAGACGATGTGTTGCGCGCAAAGACCCAGGTCGTACCTCCACGGTCAAGGTCATACTTAGAGGTCAAAGTTAAGAATAGGGTCTTTGTTTCGTGTCCAGTCAATAACTTTTTTTTATTTCTTGATGGACTTTTTACAGTAACATTGCAGAAATGTTCACCTTCATTAGACAATGTGTCGTGTGCAAGACCAAGGTTCGTACCTCTAATGTCAATGTCATACTAGAGGTCAAAGGTAAAAAATGGGCCGTTTTTTCGTCGTGTACGATCAGTAACTTTATTATTCTTTGATGGATTATGAAATTACTTGGCAAAAATGTTAAACATCCTGAGACAATGTGTTGCGCCCAAGATCCAAGTCGGTCACTCAAAGGTCAAGGTCATACTTAAAGGTCACAGGTGAAAAAGGGGTCTTTGTTTGGTGTCCACTCAGTTAATTTCTTATTCCTTGATGGATTTTGAAATTACTTGACAGAACTGTTAACCATTATCAGATGATGTGTCGCGTGCAAGACATAGCCGGTACCTCCAAGGTCAATGTCATACTTAGAGGTCAAAGGTAAACAAGAGGGCCATGATGGCCCTGGATCGCTCACCTGATCCATAGAGTAACAACAAGGCCCCGGGGAGGGCATTATTGACCCAGGGCTATAATGTGCATAATAATGAGGGAGGTCTAAATAGGTGAAGCTTCATACCAAATATCAACAAAGGCTATAGTTTGAACAATCTTGACAAAGGTCCACTAGATGAAGCTAAACACCAAATATCAAAGACCTGGGCCTTGCGGTTTCTGAGAAGAAGAATTTTTAAAGATAGTCCCTACATAAGCCTATGTAATACCAAATGGCCCCGGGGCTAGGGTGTTTTTGCCCTCAGGGCTATAATTTAAACAAACTTAATAGAGGTCCATTAGATGAAGCTTCACACCAAATATCAAAGACCTGGGCCTTGCTGTTTCAGAGAAAAAGATTTTCAAAGATTATCTCTATATAAGTCTATGTAAAACCAAAGGGCCCCGGGGCGGGGGCATTTGTGGCCCGAGGGCTATAATTTGAACAATCTTTGTAGAGGTCCACTAGATGAAGCTCCATACCAAATATCAAAGACATGGGCCTGATAGTTTCAGAGAAAAAGATTGTTCAAGAGTTTCCCTATATAAGTCTATGTAAAAGCAAAGGGCCCCGGAGGTGAGGGGGGAAGGGGGGGGGGGGATTTTTGTCCCCAGGGCTTTTGAACAATCTTAGCAGAGGTCCACAAGATAAAGCTTCATACCAAATATCAAAGACCTGGGCCTTGCTCGGCCCCCGCCCATAGGGGTTTGAAGAAATATATGGGCTGCATGATGCTTCCACGCAGAGCTGGTTCCGGCCCGCACACTAGTACTGGTAAACCGCTTAGAGGATCTAAGCCTGCCCAGGAACCCCGGTGCGAGGCGGACCGTCCATGCTAATAAACCCTATTGGTTTCATTGGGCGACAGGGCTTAAGTTGTCATTTCATCTCAATGCCGGGTAAAAGTCCCACAAAATTGGAAGCAACGTCTCCAAAATGACCTTTACAGTGTTGACGGGGACGTTAAACCTAAAATCAACCAACCAACCTGGGCCTTGCGGTTTCAGAGAAGATTTTCCCTATATAAGTTTATGTAAAACCAAAAGGCCGCGGGGTGGGGGCATTTTTGGCCCCAGCACTATAATTTAAACAATCTTGGTAGGGATTCACTAGGTGAAGCTTCATACAAAATAGCAAAGACCTGGGCCTTGCGGTTTCAGAGAAGAAGATTTTTAAAGATTTTCCCTATATAAGCCCATGTAAAACTAAAGGGCCCGGGGGTGGGGGCATTTTTGGCCCCAGCACTATAATTTGAACAATCTTGGTAGGGGTCCACTAGATGAAGCTTCATACCAAATAGTAAAGACCTGGGCCATGCGGTTTCAGAGAAGAAGATTTTTAAAGAGTTTCTCTATATAAGCCCATGTAAAACCAAAGGGCCCTGGGGCGGGGGCATTTTTGGCCCAACACTACAATTTTAACAACCTTGGTAGGGGTCCACTAGATGAAGCTTCATACCAAAAACAAAGACCTAGGCCTTGTGGTTTCAGAGAAGAAGATTTTTAAAGATTTTCCCTATATAAGCCCATGTAAAACCAAAGGGCCCCGGGCGGGGGCAGTTTGGGCTCCAGCACTATAATTTGTTTAATCTTGGTAGGGGTCCATTAGATGAAGCTTCATACTAAATATCAAAGACCTGGGCCTTGTGGTTTCAGAGAAGAAGATTTTGTAAGTTTTCGGTGAAAAAAAAATCTATTTTTGGCTCCTGTGACCTAGATGTGCAACTGACCGGAACCATTTGAACAACTTTGAAAGGGGACCACTTAAGGATTATTCCTGTGAAGTTTGGTTAAAATCTGATCAGTGGTTTAGGAGGAGATGTTGTTTGAAGAAATTGTTTACACACACACACACGGACGACGGACGAAAAGTGATCACAAAAGCTCACCTTGTCACTATGTGACAGGTGTCAGAGCTAAAAAGACCTTTTTCGTGTACGATCAATAACTTTCTTATTTCTCAATGGACTTTTTAAAGTTACTTTGCAGAAATGTTCACCTTCATTAGATGATGTGTTGCACACAAGGTCCAGGTCAATACCTCCAATGTCAATGTCATACTTAGAGGTCAAAAAGGGGGAGACATCTGTGTTTTTGTAGAAAAACAAATTCTAGTTTATTTAACAGTGATTTTATTTGTCCAGATTTCTGTCATGGGATCATTCCAAATGAAAAACTGACCTGTATTTTTCATATATTGAGTACTTCTTCCGCAAATTTATTGACAAATGCCGCATATTTTCCCAATGACAGGGTGCAGGCAGCTTCCAAATGTGGCAATAAAAGCACTGTCTCAGAAAGCTGAGTAAATTACGGTTCAGCGATAAGTTTTTTTACAAGAATAGCATGAGTAAACAACAATTTATTGTGGCTGATTTGTAGTGCTATAATAATGATATCAGCTTCAATGCACAACTGCTAATTTGTGTGCTCATTAAAACTACCTCATTGAGGCAATTCTAAAGAGCAAACACAATTTAATATCGTGACAAAACCTCATAAGAACCAAAATATGGACTGCTCCAGAACATAGTCTATCTACATATGAGGGATGTTCGAAAAGAATTGCTTATTTCTATCTGGTGACTTCAAATTTCAAGTTAGCCCAAAAGTGCTCATTTCATGCCCTCGAAGTACTCTCCGTGGCTAGAAATGCAAAGTTTCAGCCGATGTATCCGCTTTTTGAAGGAGTCACGGTACGCTGATTTGGGCACAGTAATAAGGTACTAATGAATGACAGATCCAAGTGCCTGTTGAGACTGGTATTTCCGCCCAGCAAGGAATGATTTCAATTTCAGAAACAAAGAAATCACATGGGGCAAGGTCTGGAGAATACGAGGGGTGAGGCAAAGCAGTTACTTTTTCTTTCTTCAAAAACGCCGCAACTATTGCGGAGGTATGAATGTAGAAGACAAACATGTTTAAAACCAGTGGCCGGGCGTCGTTTCTGATAATACTTTTTCAGTTTATTCAGTACAACGTCTTTGTGGTACTTTCCGATGATGCTTTTGTCCTTTTTCACCAGCACTTTTACAGCAACTCCTTCACCAGAGATTGCAAAGGAAACCTTCTTTGTACTCAAAGAAAGGTTGGCAAATTATTGGGGGTTTGCTGTGTTTAGTGGCCCAGATCTTATTGCTAACCTTTCTGAAGGGCTCAAAATAATGGACCTAGGTTTCATCACCTGTGACGACATTGGCAAACTGCTTCTTGTAATATTTTGGAAACATTTTAAGCAGCTTTTTGGCCACTTTAACCCATTGCCTCTTTTGCTCGTCAGTAAACAGATGTGGCACCCATCTAGCAGAAATCTTTCTGACTTTCAAATGCTTCTTCAAAATAAGGCGAACCGTTGATTGTGATATGCCTACCTTTCATGCAATATCATGAACTGTAAATCTGGCATCTCCTTCAATGATTTCCTTTAATTTGGTAGCGATTTCTTTACGAGATGCAGATTTTGGCCTACCTGATTTCGGTGCATTTTTGGTAGACTGTACACCAGACTCAAATTTATTTTTCCACCGCTGAACTGTCATAAGACACACAAGAAGGTCCTAAAGCAGTAGAAATTTCAGTCATCAGCTTCTTCAAAGAACAACCAAGTTCTGAGCAAGCTTTAATGTAAGCCTGTATTTCACCTTTTTAGTTGACGCTTCTACCGACCATTTTTACTGCAGTGGTCAATGACTGCATGTATTCAAATGGCAAATTTTATGTCTTACACTTAGTCTAACATGTGCATTTATACACCATTGCGTAGATATTGAATAGCCCTATACAAGTATGTAATGGTTTTGATCGTGCCCCACCAGGATATCGAGCTAGAGGACAATAAGCAATTCTTTTCGAACATCCTTCGTATCATCACTATCCCAATACACCTGGGGTCATGGGTTTGATCCCAGGCTTCTCAAGATTTTCCAACAAGTCTTACACAGCGGTCTCATCTCAGTCTGACCTTAGCTGCTGCTTGGATGTAAAACTCAAACACACACACCAACTACATATATATTATATATATATATCGATTTTAGGCTCAGTTTTCACAGATGTAAAATGTAGGAGGAGTTATCCAGAAACAAAAGGTTTAGAAAAATCTATGAAAGGGGCATAACTCTGGTAATATTTGGTGGACCATACCTCAAAATAATATTGGCATAACTCTGGCAATAAGTGGTGGATTGTCACCTTGAAATAATATTCGCTGCTCCACATCAGTCTAACTATACGTAAAGTTTCAGTTTCATCAGATGTATACTGTAGGAGTTATTCGGAAACAAAATGTTTAGAAAAATCTGTGAAACGGGCATAACCTTGATAATATTTGGCGGACTGTAACTTCAAAATAATATGCGCTGTTCCACATCATGGTCTTACTATATGTAAAGTTTCAGCTTCATCAAATGTAAAAGTGTAGGAGGAGTTATCCGGATACGAAATGTTTAGAAAAATCTGTGAAAGGGGCATAACTCTGGTAATATTTGGCGGACAGTAACCTCAAAATAATATGCGCTGTTCCACATCATTGTCTTACTGTATGTAAAGTTTAACTTCATTGGATATAAAATGTAGGAGTTATCCAGAAACAAAATGTTTACAGAATTTTTCCAAGGGGCATAACTCTATTATTATTTGGTGGACCGTAACCTCGAAACAATATTCACTGCCCCACATCATGGTCAAAATATATTATGCAGTTTCAGCTTGATTGGGTGTGAAATGTAGGATTAATCTGAAATGAAAAGTTTTCAAAAAAAAATCAAAGAGGCATAACTCTTTTATCATTTAGTGGGCCGTAACCTAGAAATAATATGCGCTGCCCCACATCATGGTCTAACTAAGTAAGAAGTTTCAGCTTGATCAGATGTAAACTGTAGGAATTATCCAGAAACAACAAGTTAACAGACGGACGCTGGGGGGGGGATGGGTGCATAACATAATACGTCCCGTTTTTCAAAAGGGAGTACAAATATTAGCATAAGCTCTTTTAAGCTTTAAGCAACGAATTATTATTTAACAAATACTTACCAGACTTCATTTATCTTCCTAGGACTAACCCTGATAATGCAAGCGTCAGCCAAGGGAGCTCCCAGTACCATTTGTCACGTCTTTGGTATGGTGCGGCCTGGGATCAATCGTGATCTACAGGTCGTGAAGTGGACGCTCTAGCATGGAGCTATAGGGGCTGGTCCCAAAGATGTTAGAGCTATGACAGTTTGACTTGCTTTTGTTAGCTGTGAATAACACGGCCAACATTTTATAGTCCCAAAGGTGTTTGAGCCATTGAAGTTTGACTATAATGCCAATATTAGCTGAGAAACTGGGGCAGGTAATCATTGTCCCAAAGGTGTTTTAGCTATTGTAGTTTGACTGTGATGCCTATATTAGCTGTGAATACCTAGGTCAGCTATTCATGGTCCCAGAAGTGTTTGAGCTTTGTTAGCTGTGACAAACTGGGCCAGCTATTCATTGCCACAAAGGTTTATGAGCTACTGAAGTTTGGGTGCAAAGCCTTTGTTACCTGTGAACAACTGGGCCAGCTGTTTACAGTCCAAAAGGTGTATGAGTTATTGAAGTTTGACTGCAAAGCCTTTGTACGCTGTGAACAACTGGGCCAGCTGTTTATAGTTCAAAAGGTGTATGATCTATTGAAGTTTGACTGCAAAGCCTTTGTTAGCTGTGAACAACTGGGTCAGCTGTTTATAGTCGCAAAAGGTGTATGAGCTATTGAAGTTTGACTGAAAAGCCTTTTTTAGCTGTGAACAACTGAACCAGCTGTTTATAGTGGCAAAGGTGTATGAGCTATTGAAGTTTGACTGCAAAGCTTTTGTTAGGTGTAAACAACTGGACCAGCTGTTTACAGTTCAAAAGGTGTATGAGCTATTGAAGTTTGCAAAACCTTTGTTAGCTGTGAACAACAGGGCCAGCTGTTTATGGGCCAGAAAGTGTTTGAGCTATTGAGTATTGACTGCAATGCCTTTGTTAGCTGTAAACAACCGGGCCAGCTGTTTAATGACCTGAAGGTGTTTGAGCTCATGTAGTTTGTCAGCTGTAAAGAACTGGGCCATCTGTTTTCGGCCCCAAAGGTGTATGAGCTATTGAAGTTTGACTTCAAAACCTTTGTTAGCTGTGAACAGCTGACCCAGCTGTTTATAGACCAAAAGGTGTATAGATCTATTGAGGTTTGAATGCAAAGCCTTTGTTAGCTGTGAACAACTAGGCCAGCTGTTTATAGTCACAAAGGTGTATTAGCTATTGAAGTTTGACTGCAAAGCCTTTTTTAGCTGTGAACAACTTGGCCAGCTGTTTATAGTTGCAAAGGTGTATGAGCTATTGAAGTTTGACTGCATAGTCTTTGTTAGCTGTGAACAACTGGGACAGCTGTTTATGGTCCCAAAGGTGTATGAGTTATTGAAGTTTGACTGCAAAGCCTTTGTTAGCTGTAAATAACTGGGCCAGCTGTTGATGGTCTCAAAGGTGTATGAGCTATCGAAGTGTGACTACAAAGCTTGTGAACAACAGGGCCAGATATTCAAAAAAGTTATGTGAGCCATTTGAATTTCGACTACAATGCCTTTGTCAGCTGTAACCATATGGCCAAAAATAAGTAATTTTTTGTATCTGAGATACTGCACACCATAGACATTTACAGTTTTCATCACTACAGAATAACTGGGATAGCTCAGGTATTTACCGTTAAAGGATTGGTTCTCACAATAACCAAAGATATATGATTATACTTTTTGTGGTTTTATTATTTTTCGTTTCATTATCATAGTAATAATAATAATGTACACATAGATCTTTTTATAATAACACAATGCTAGTCATTATAATTAGTTTTGGTTTAATGCTTAAGGGAAATGGGAACACCTGGCAGTTTCAAAAGGAGACACATTTTTCCAGATTGCTTTCCTTTAAGTTTTCTGCAGTCATTCACTCCCTCCCGCTGATTCAAGAAGGGCAGTTGTCAATTTCTGGCAAAAGAATGTGCACTGTACTGGTTAACTGCTCATGTATAAACTCCAATACGAACAAATCATTCCTTTAAGAGTTGACCCCTACTGACATGGGAGACAAAAATACTTTTGCAGGAGTTGCCGCCCCTAAAGGTGTTCCCATTCCCCTTAAGATACCAAGAAAAACTGCATCTAGAAATGTTGTTTGCTGCTTCTTCTTGCAAACTTTTTAAAAATATTTTTGCCTAAAGGCAAACAATGTGGATCCTGCTCAGACTGCTCCTGGAAAAGCAGTCTGATCTGGATCCACAATGTTTGCAACAATGGCTTTTAAAGTAACCAGCAGACAACAAAGCAGTTGACAATTGTTGTGACTGGCAGTTTAATGGTTAATGTATTGTTTAAACATGGATTTCATAACAGTCATTTTTCTTTAAAAACTACCGTAATGATTCTAAGTACTGGGACAGACATGCCTAAGCAAACAGTGCAGACCCAGATCAGACTGCTCTTGAAAGGAGCAGTCTGATCAGGGTCAACACTGTTTGCCATTCCATCAGCACTTTTTGGACTCCTTTCTGGATTGTGAAAAGAATCCTTAAAATTTAAAGACAATTTCAGCAAGTCCTCAAGGTGTCCGAATTTTTAGGATTTTTCCAGTACATATTTTTGTTTTATAACCTTTGCAGGTTCATTTTTTTTCTTATTTACACCAAATATAGATTGTTGGTGCTCAATAAGGCAGTTCTAGTGAGGACCTTCAACTTAACCTTTATACCACTGAACAAAAAAACTCCTACCTTTGCAAACAGTGTTGATCCAGATCAGATGGCTTCTGAAGAAGCCATCTGATCAGGATCTACACTGTTTGTCATTCAGTTTGTGCATTTTTAATCAATACATAATATCAAGTAATTCGATTGGCTAAGACAGAAATGGGTCTGGCTTAACTAATTTATTCAGCAGGATGGGGTTAAGTCTTTGAGAAGAAATAAAACAATAATAAATAGTCTTGTAAAACCCATGATTTGTCATTATAAAGTTTGGTGTTCACTTCACAGACTTGGTAACATGATTCAGGCAAACTAAAAATAAAGTAAATATATATAGAAAAATAAACTTTCTTAAAAGAAAAAATAAAATAGTGTTCAACAAAACAAGCAAAACGATACATAACAAAAAGACCAAGATAACCCTGCACTGCTCCCCTTAAAACCATATTATGACGACATATCTGTGCAATATAATGCAGTCTTCTGACATTTCCCAGACGAAAAAATGTATTGATTTCTATGTATGTTCCAAATATAGACTGTGGGTGTTCATTAGAATTACCTCAGTGAGGCAGCTTCAACAAGTGCCCAAAATCTATTTTCGAGCACAAATAACATATAATATGAGCTCCGCCAAGCGAATTTGTGTCTTCGAGCATTCCGTCATGACAAATTTTAACTGGGCATGCCCAGCCATTCAGAGGGGCCAGGGATATGGCTTTCTGTCTGAAGGTTCCTCTTGATTCACTGCTTGTATGAGCGAGCAGCGAATTCGAAGGTTCTGGCAAGACTGCGCGGATGCGCAGGCTCGCCTGAACCTTCGCTGCTCGCATAGGCGATAAGTACCAAAATCGCTTGACGGGGCCCATTTAGACTCTTGTAAACCCAATGTTATAATTTTCAATGGTATTCTTTGCACAATAGAGGATCTAAATAAGAATGGGTACATCTTATATATTATCTTCCGTCTTTTTTATATAAACCAACTTTCACTTCTGCTTTCATTTCTGTACACAATGTCCCACCAAATCAGAAATTCTTTTCTCTGAGAACTTTTTGTGTTGATTGTTTGTCATTCAACCAGATGTTTATACTGCTGGGGCCAGTTGTTCAAAGCATCGATAGCTTAACGAGCTTGTTAGTGGTCATATTGTTAAGTGTTCTAGCAAGTTCAATATCTAAAATTTTGGTATTTTTGCTGAAAAAATGTGAGCAGCTTTTGCACCTGCAAAAGCTGCTCACATTTTTCAGCAAAAATATTAGCATATTTGCCATAATAAATGATCAAAGTTTTAAGGATATGTTAACTAACGGCGTCTTTAGTTTTGAAAAACTGGCCCCTGATGTCCAAGTGACTATTTCTGACCAATGAAATCAAAAATCAACATAGCACAATGAAAATAAAAGATCCCCCTGTCAGTATTTCTAATTATTAACCCTTATCCTGCTGTTCACGACAACCCCTACTTTTGCAAACAGTGTAGATCCAGATCAGATGGAAGCAATCTGATCAGGATTGGAAGTCATCTGATCAGGATCTACACTGTTTGTCATGCAGTTTGTAAATTAAACAAATATATCAAGTAATCTAATTGGTTGATAGTCAGCAATCGGTGTGCCTTTATCACTTTATGCAACAGGAAAAGGGCTAAGTTTGTGAACAGGCTGATTTGAAACATTGCTGAGTGTACAGACACGTAGACCCCTAACAAGAGAGTGAGTCATCCGAAAGTCTGGAGAAGCCCCCCGGATCAATCCTGCGACCCCTGGTTTACAAGGTGAGTAGCATAACCACTACACCACTGAGGCTTCTAAGACCCCTAACAAGGGTTCTTGGATCACACAAATGATAAGGGTTAAATTTTGCTTAAATTGTTGGAGAAGCATGTAATTCTGATTGGATGGGTCATATCAAAATAATATCTCCTAAGAATATTCAGGCTTCTGTGGCATAATAAACATTTTCTACTTATACTGAGCCAATCCTTAATCAGAGGCAGGCAAAAGCCAGGGAACCATGAGAAAAATACCTGACAGAAAATTACAGAAATTGGCAACTCACATCTTGTGTGCACATGATCAGTGTCCTATTTTCAACTACTACAATAGGTAAAATGATTCCAGCTCATGATCTACCCTTAAAGGGAATGGATACACCTTCAGGTGTTGCAACTCTTTTATAAAAATATGTTTGCCTCCAATGTCAATAGGTCTCCACCTTTAACTCTTATCTTGCTGTTCGCGACAACCCCATCTTTGCAAACAATGTAGATCCAGATCAGATGGCTTCTGAAGAAGCCATCTGATCAGGATCTACACTGTTTGGCATTCAGTTTATGAATTTGTAGCAATAAATTACATCAAGTAATTTGATTGGTTGATAGACAGAAATGGGTGTGGCTTAAATGAATATTCAGCAAGATAAGGGTTAAAGGACAGAAACTGCTCCTGGGCAGACATTCATTCCTCTAAAAGCAGATCCCTTTTGAGAGTGGCTGAGTTTATAAGGAAGGAAACAGGAAGTCTCAAAATTTATCTCTCTTGTGAAAATGGTTTCACCTTCAGGGCAGGCAGCTCCTTCAAAAATATTTTGACCTCGACATCAATAGGGGTTAAATCTGCAAATTCTTTCCTTTAAGATTAGACCCCTTTTAGAGAGAGGTATGGTAAAAAAGAAGTAAACAAGGAGCCCCAAAAGTTGTTTCCCTTGTAAAAATAGGGGATACAGGCCAAGTGTATCCATACCCCTTAAACGAAGCACCTACGGGCCGGGCCCCCTTGGCCTAGTAAATAAGACCGTTGAATCTTAATCATTAGGTCCCTCACCGCTGTGTGTTCAAGCCTGCCTCGGGTCACATGTGAGATGTCAAGTTCTGCAACGGTAGGTCAGGTGTTTTTTTCTCCGGGTACTTCAGTTTTCACCAACCTCTGATTAAGGATCAGCTCAATATGAGTGAAATAATCTTGAAAGGGCTGTAAAACTAAACAAGAGGCCCATGATGGCCCTGGATCGCTCACCTGATCCATAGTGTAACAAGTGGGCCCCAAGGAGGGCCATTATTGGCCCCAGAGCTTTAATATGCATAATGTTGAGGGAGGTCTTAAAGGTGAAGCTTCATACCAAACATCAACAAAGGCTATAATTTGAACAATCTTGGCAAAGGTCCACTAGATGAAGCTACACACCAAATATCGAAAACCAGGGCCTTGCGGTTTCAGGGAAGAAGATTTTTTTAAAGATATTCCCTACATAAGCCTATGCAAAACCAACTGGCCCCGGGGCTATATAAGTCTATGTAAAACCAAAGGGCCTCCGGGTGGGGGCATTTGTGGCCCCAGGGCTATAATTTGAACAATCTTGGTAGAGGTCCACTAGATGAAGCACCATACCAAATATCAAAGACCTGGGCCTTGCAGTTTCAGAGAAGAAGATTGTTAAAGATTTCCCTTTATAAGTCTATGTAAAACCAAAGGGTCTCGGGCGGCGACATTTTTGGCCCCAGGGCTACAATTTGCACAATCTTGATAGAGGTCCACTAGATGAAATTTCACACCAAATATCAAAGACCTAGGCCTTGTGGTTTCACAGAAGATTTTCCCTATATAAGCCTGATGTAAAACCAAAGGGCCCCGGAGCGGGGGCATTTTTGGCCCAAGGGCTATAATTTGAACAATCTTGGTAGAGGTTCATTAGAGGTCCATACCGAATATCAAAGTCCTGGGCCATGCAGTTTCAGAGAAGAAGATTTTTTAAGATTTTCCCTTTATAAGTCTATGTGAAACCAAAGGGCCCCACAGCGGGGACATTTTTGGTCTCAGGGCTATAATTTGAACAATCTTGATAGAGGTCCACTAGATGAAGCTTCATACTAAATATCAAAGTCCTAGACCTTGTGGTTTCAGAGAAGAAGATTTTTAAAAGATTTTCCCTATATAAGCCTATGTAAAACCAAAGGCCCCGGGCGGGGGCAGTTTTTTGCCCCAGCACTATAATTTGAACAATCTTGGTAGGGGTCCACTAGATGAAGCTTCATACCAAATATCAAAGACCTGGGCCTTGAGGTTTCAGAGAATAAGATTTTTTAAGTTTTCAGTGAAAAAAAAAATCTATTTTTGGCACCTGTGACCTAGATGTGCAACAGACCAGAACCATTTGAAGGATCATTCCTGATAAGTTTGGTCAAAATCCGATCAGTGGTTTAGGAGATGTCATTTGAAGATATTGTTTACGGACGAACGCACGCACACACGACAGACAAAAAGTGATCCCAAAAGCTCACCTCGTCACTATGTGATGGTGAGCTAAAAGAATAAATAAATAAACAAAGCACCCTTAACAAGTCCTCTCAAGTCAGAGAAATGTTTCACAAGAACTATCTTTCTAACTGTCTGGACGGATTGCTCTCCCTGATATAGGTCTGTTCAGGGTTGATTCCCATTAATATCTCCCTGCTTCATCCAAATGTCAAGTTCCTAGGTCCTCAATGTTAAAATGACATATTTCTGCATCATCCGCACCTACAGACACCCTTAACTTGTAGTCATGCCTAAAAATAGAAAAGAGCACTTTGCAAGCCTATCATGAAGTCATCCCTTATGTCATCCCTAACATCATGTTAACCATTTCAGCCTTATCTGAAACAAGGGCCCTGTTGTTCAAAGCATCTTAAGCTTAACAAGCTCTTTGGTGGTCAATGTGTTAATTGTTCTAGCAAGTACAATATCTAATATAGTGTTATTTTTACTGAAAAAATGAGTGCAGCTTTTGCATTTGCAAAAGCTGCTCTCATTTTTTCAGCAAAACTATTAGCATATTTGCCATATTAAATAATCAAAATTTTAACAATATGTTAACTAACAATATCATTAGTTTTGAACAACAGGCCCCATTCTAAGTTAACGTATCATTAAAACTTTGTTCATTTAATATGGCAAAAATGCTAAGATTTTTTTGCTGGAAAAATGTGAGTAGCTTTAGCAAATGCTACTCACATATTTCCAGCAAAAGTTCCAGAGTATTAAGTATCGCTTTTGCTAGAATAATTAACGATTGACCACTAACAAGCTTGTTAAGTTAATCTTCTCTACATGTTTGTGAACAACAGACTCGGGCAATAATAGCACAATGACCCTAAGTCTTGGGACAGATAAGCCTAAGCAAACAGTGCAGACCCAGAACAGACTGCTCCTTCAGGAGCAGTCTGATCTGGGTCTGCACTGTTTGCCATTCCATCTGCACATTTAGGCCTCCTTTCTGGATCAAAGAACAAATTTGTTAAACATTTCGGAGGATTACTGTAAGTCCTCAAGATGTCCGAGTTTTTAGGATTTTTTATGGTACACTTTTGTGAAGTGTTGCCTGAGTATTTGCTGGTTGCGTAAATGGTAAGTACCCTTGTCTTGCGAGCTAGCCAAAAAATTATCAAGATTAGTATCATATTTAGCCCGGCCCCTGCCCATCGGGGCTTGGAGAAATAGTAGGGCTGCATGATGCTTCCAGGAGGAGCAGAAACCGACCGCATATGAGTAGTGGTAAACAGCTTAGAAGGCAGGCAAATGATGCGAGTCCCTAGTTATAAACCCTAGCAGTTTCTTTGGGTGGCAGGGCTTGGCATGTCATTTCATCTCAATGCCTGCAACATCTCCAAAATAACCTAAATAGTGTTGACGGGGATGTAAAACCTCAAAGCATCCTTTTATCGTGAGATATATGCCTAAAAATTTTTAATCAAGATTAGTGCCATATTTAGCCTAAATATTCAGGCACCTGAACCACTTACCATACTTTTTTTTTTATTTGAACAAGTACAATTTACTGCCCAATGTTGTGTCTAAAAATAGCTGGATGAGCAGCAAATGGTGTAGACCCTGATGAGGCTTCGCATTCTGTGGCATCTCATCAGGGTCTACACTGTTTACTCAGGCCTATCTGTCCGAATACATACCGTTATTACGGTAGTTCAATTAAAACCACTTAACACAAATGTTGAGTTTTCTTAAGATATAGCACTTTGTGCCAAACTTGAATTAAGATATAAGACAAAGACATAAGACAAATTTTATTTTAAGGTGAATGGTAATACCTGCATATTTTTCTGCCATTTTTCAAAAAAGACAACTTTTGGGACTTCCTGTTCGCTTTTCTATAAGCCCTGTCCCACTGAAAAAAGGGGTCTACTCTTAAAGGAAAGAATTTGCTCCTCTGGAGCAAATTCTTTCCTCTAAGAGTTGACCCCTATGGATATGGGAGGCAAAAATACTTTTGCAGGAGTTGCCACCCCTGAAGGTGTTCCCATTCCCCCTAAGTCAGACAGTAAACAGTATAATATTAGCAATGAACAGTATTTACCGACTCACAAATAATACACAACACACTATCACATATCACAAAGACATTGAAACAATAGCACAGACACATTAATTTAAATACATGACACTGAATATAAGTTAGAGCTTACAGTGCCACAGAAATTTTATGAGCAAATACAATTTTTTTTTTTTTTAAATATTTTTATGAAGAAAATCTGGCTTGACATTTTGTTTGAATTGTCTACCCAGCTGATCTTTAACATGTAATGTTTGAGTGTTTGAGTTTACATCTCACCAACAGCTAAGGTCATATGGAGACTGGACCTCGGTTTGAAGGCTCATCCGAAAGTTTGGAGAAGCCCGGGATCGATCCTGCGACCCCTGGTTTACAAGGGGAGTAGCATAACCACTACACCACGGAGGCTTCAACATGTAATGTTTGAAAATGCTGTCCAATAAACATGCTTAGCACTTACAAATTACGAGGGCTTATTGACCATTTCACAAAAGAAACATCTGAACCACATTTAGATAGCTCAGTATCATTCACAGATGACTCATCGCCTGTGTTCTGCACATGTGGTACCGGTATTTCGATGTATTGTTTGTTTGTATTGGGGTTTAACACTATTTCAGGTCATTTTTAAGCCGGTCAGTTTACCTATCCACACTTTTCCTGGGCAGGCTTACATTTAATCAGTTAACCAGTACAGTGCACATTCTTTTGCCAGAAACTGACAACTGCCCATCTTGAATCAGCGGAAGGGAGAGAATGACCGTAGCAAAGATTTCATGATCAATCTCCATGAAAGAATGTTGCTGACACTGTCAGGTATCGAACCCGCATCCTCCTGATCACCAGTCAGACGCGCATCCGACTGACAACCTAGGCCAGTGCCCTTTCAATGTAAAAACATTTACATTTAAAGTGGAATGGGTACATCTTCAGGGGAGGCAACTCTTGCAAAAGTATTTTTGTCTCCCATGTCAATAGGAGTCAACTCTTAAAGAAAAGAATTTGCTCCTGAGGAGCAAATTCTTTCCTTTATGAGTTGAATCTTTTTTCTGTGGGACAGAGCTTATAGAAAAGCAAACAGGAAGTCCCAAAAGTTGTCTCCCTTTGAAAAATGGTGGAAAAATCTGTCAGGTGTTCCCATTCCCCTTAACAGACCACAACCTCTTCATAACACTACTGTTGGGGTCCTAGCAAAAACTGTGTTAGTTAAATAACTGATACATCCAAACAAAAATGTATTGTTTGTTAGTTTGATTTGAGGTTTAAAGTCCCCATCAACATTATTTAGGATATTTTGGAGTTTAACAATTTTGTGGGAATTTTACCCAACATCTCAAGTCCTGCCACCCAATGAAACCAATAAGGTTTATATGCATGGACAGCAGACTCACACCACTTTGTCTGGGAAGGCTAAGACCTTCTAAGCGGTTTATCAGGATTCATGTGGGGTCGGGTTCAGCTCTGCTTGGAAGCACCATGCAGTCCAATCTATTTCTCTGAGCCCCAATGGGCGGGGCCAGAAAATTGTATTGATTTTATAGAAAAATGACCAATTATGGTAATTCTTCTATGAAATCTGTACATATTCGGGAGCCATCTTCAAACCATGTTGTGTTTTGTTCGATTTGAAGTTTAACATCCCCGTCAACACTGTAAAGGTCATTTTGGGACGTTGCTTCCAATTTTGTGGGACTTTTACCTGACATTGTGATGAAATGGCATTTTAAGCCATGCCAACCAATGAAACCAATAGGGTTTATAAGCATGGACGGGCCAACTTGCACAGCATTGCCTGGGCAGGCTTAGATCCTTTAAGCGGTTTACCAGTACTCATGTGCGAACTGTTTCAGCTCTGCCTGGAATCATCATGCAGCCCATCTATTTCTTCAAGCCCCGATGGGTGGGGGCTACGATGTTGTGTTCAAATCAATGTCGTAACCAACAGTGTTTTATAGAGGTTGTGCTGTATGAGCATGTGGACAAATGCAAAACTTGATTCATTGTGCAAGCATATAAAAACTTTGTTGGGAGAGTAATATCTACAAACAGTGCAAAATCAATAAACACATAAAACCAGAGTCAAACTATTTGTAAGTGCTGAATGTCAACCCCACACTCACAGTGCAACCATAAAAATAATAAAAAAATTATTGCAAATTTGTCCTCATCACTTATTATCTGGAGATATTTAACCAAGAGGGAATGACAGGAAAAAGAAGTGCATCAGCTAGCATTACGCAAACACGCCTATACAAATACATTGCCACTTTTATCGCCGCGAAAATGAACATTTTAAGATGGAAAAATTGTGATATTTTTCTTATTTCTGCTCAAAATATAGATTGTGGGCACTCGTTAGAACCGCCTCATCGAGGCGGTTCTAACGAGTACCCACAATCTATATTTTGGAGCAGAAATAAGAAAAATAAGGTATACCCCCAGAAACCCCAGTTTTACTATATAAAAGTGGGGTTCAAGGGGGTCAAAAGTATATAGGCATGTTTTCGTGATGATATGGGAAACAGAAAACAAATTTACAAACCCTCCATACAAACCTAAGATTGTCCTACATGTTTACTGCAACATATAACATTATATAGCTATAAAATATGGAATGATCAGAAATGAGCAATGACATCTGAGGAACTATCTTGCTGATATCAATCAGCATGCTTACTTGATATAAAATGCCAATAATGACAATTGTTGTCTGCTTTGCCATCTGCCGGTTACCTTAAAAGTAGTTTTTTGCAGTGTGGACCCAGATCAGACTGCAGTTTGATTGGGGTCCACACTGTTTGTCTGTATGCAAAACTATTTTTAAAAAGTTTGCAAAAAAAAAAAAAAGAGCAAACGACATAAGCAGACGACATTTTCAGATGCAGTTTTTCTCGGTGTCTTAAGAGTTAAAAGCTAACTTGGATGCCTCCGAATTAGACTGTTAATTTTAACTGGTCTTAATAGAGGAATTTCAATGTTTTAATCAATACTCACTGAAAAAAGAAAAAACAAGATGTGTTTGTGAAACACTGATGCCCCCGGACAGCGCCAATGTTAATGTTTTTAAAAATTTTGAAAAAAATAGGTCAAAGGTCAAGTTCGAGGTCACGAGATCAAAAATTATGGTACCACTGGAAAGGTCTTGTGATAAGGTATACACATGTGAAATATGAAAGCTCTATCTACTACCATTCAAAAGTTATGCCCAATGTTAAAGTTTTTGCAGACGGACAAACGGACAAACAGACAAACAGACGGACAGACCAAAAACTATATGCCCCCGAATCTCTTAGATTCCGGGGGCATAAAAAAACATATTTCACAAACCCTATTATGAAGACTCACAGTTTTGCAATAGTACAGGGAAATGTATAAATAGATCATAAGATTGCAGCTACCATTATACCTTCGGACTGATATTGGGGGTCTTGGACTGAAAATAGGTTTGATATGAAATCTGCTATATGTTAATCTCTGTCCATTATAATAGTAAAATTCTTCATGTGTTTTTGAAATTACTCCAACCTGTTCCTCTGTTCAAAATTTACATTCCTTTAGAAAGCAAATCCAGTTTAATGTTAGATTTGTTTCTATAACAACCCCGTCTGCACTATAAAAATCATGTTGAACTTTCTGAGCAATAGTCAGATACACATCTGACTGGGTCACTGAGGCTGTCTTTAATTTCAAGATCTGTGATATTTCTTCTCCTTAACCCTTGCCCTGCTGAGCCCGGATATGCCTTACCTTTCAAACAATGTAGATCCAGTTCAGATGGCTTCTGAAGAAGCCATCTGATCTGGATCTACATTGTTTGTCATTCAGATTGTGAATTTGTTGCAATAATTTGCATCAAGTAATCTGATTGGTTGATAATCAGTAGTGGGTGTGACATATTTGAATATTCAGCAGGACAAGGGTTAAAACTCTACTCTCTATATGCTGCATGTTTTAACTGCATTGAATTTTTCCAGGGTTCAGTTGTTCAAAAACAAAAAGTAGTGATTTTTCTTCAACCGTTCAGAACAGCAAGTTTATATTTTTATTTATTTTTTTGTTCAGAAAAAAAAATATTACTTATAAATTCCACTTGCTAGAGCAGTAAATGTTTTGGCCACTAACAAGATTATAATGACATGAATCTAATCATGATTTTAACAGAGGGCCAGATGATGATGATGAATGTGGTGGTGGAATAAACCCCGAGTCCTTCGTCTGTCAGTATACGCGCCTTCAAAAGATGATGATGATATGATGATGATGATGATGATGAAGCTGGTGGTGATGGTTATCATGATGATAATGTAGATAATGATGGTGGTGGTGGTACAAACCTGAGCTCTTCCTCTGTCAAGGTACCTGCCTTCACTAGCTGCTGGACTTCCCGGAAATCTCGACCCCCAAGAGCTTCTGTACACTGTCTGAGAAAGGAAAGATTTTAAACACACATGTGACTTTGTTATTGTTATTTTGTTTGATGCTGTTTTGTTTGTTTGTTTGTTTTGGAGTTTTACGGCCCAGTCAACACTATTTAGGTCATTTTTGAGCCGGTCAGTTTACCTATCAACACTTTCCTGGGCAGGCTTATACGTAAGTGGTTAACCAGTACAGTGCACATTCTTTCGCCAGAAACTGACAACTGCCCTTCTTGAATCGTTTGATGCTGTACTGGAACTGACGGTGAGGACTAAAATTTCATAAACTCTGGAATTGAAGCCACCCAGTAGTTTTACTACTGGCCATTCCAAGGCGATCGTTCTTTTGCAGTGTCTTATTTGTTATTTGGCTTTATCATATGACGTCGCGTCTGAGAGTGTAATAATGCCATGTAATAAATTTGATAATCCACTAGTGGATTAAATATGCAAATTAGTTAGATACGCCCCATAACATTACATGTTGGATTAAATATGCAAATTAGTTAGATACGCCCCATAACATTACATGTACGACGTCCTTAGCGACGTCGCATTTACTAATGGTGGAATATTGACATTTTGTTTAAAAAATCGTGAATAAAATGCGTTTTAAAAGTCATATGATAAATAGAATCTTACATTCGTGTTCATGTATTATTGAATTTATCAAACTCGTTGAGGAAAAGGGATAAAATGCTCGGCACAGCCTCGCATTTTATCCCTTTTCCTCAACTCGTTTAATAAATTCAATAATACATGAACACTCATGTAAGATCCTCTATTTGTGCCATGGGTTCATGTTTCATCTGTTTTTGTGTGTGCCTCCGTGTCACTTTCTATAGGTGACTTGAAATGGCTGCATTCTTAGATTGTGGCCTTTCCAGAGTGTTCTTTTCTTAATAGTCTCCATTATTCCAAAAAGATCAGTGCCACATAACATTAACAGTTGTGTTTAACTAAGGCTGACACGATTAATCGTAGAATTGATTAATCGATCGATAAAGTCCACAAAAATGATTATCATTTCTGATTTGCTTTTAATCGATTACTGGATAGGTACAATTTACTACTCAAAGTTATGCCTAAAATAGCGTGATGCGTGGCAAACAGTGCAGACCCTGATGAGACGCCGCATTCTGCGGCGTCTCATCTGGGTCTACACTGTTTGCTCAGGCCTGTCTGTTCAAATATACATATGGTAATGGGCAACACATGGTAAGAGCCATGCTCAGACAGAAAGCCAGACAAGTAAAATTATGACAAAAACCTTAGCGATTACTAATCAATTATCGATCACAATGACATGACTGATAATCGATTATCTTTTAAGCTCTGATTAGCCAGCCCTATGTTTAACCCATTTCAATATGAACAGATTCTTCCCCCTTTATGCTATGAAATATCAATGATTAAAACACCCTTTGAACTATGGAAAGGAAATCTGTTTGAGACAGGGCCAGACTAAGTCACTGAGAGTTACTCATAGTGAAACTCTCCCTAAACTCTTCCTTTATGTTTGATAATAGGGGTAACATCACGGAAACACGCCTATATAATTTTGACCCCACTGAACCCCAATTTTATACCGTAAAACTGGGGTTTACAGGGCTAAACATAATTTTTCTTATTTTTGCTCTAAAATATAGACTGCAGCATCTGATGAGGGTCTTCACTGCAAAAAGTTCAGTCATTTTCTAGATTAATTTCTTAAAACAACTTGACTGCCCTGAATATTTAAATGGACTCCTGCTATATATAAGGCAGAAGATTCAATTCAGAATAAAATGGGTAAAATGATCACACTTCAGCTTTTTGTCATGATCCCCATCACTTGATCATTGATTAACAGAATAATATGATCCATGAAGACAAAATTTACCAGACTTGGTACATGTAATTTTGCAAATGCTTCAGATTTGGATAAACAGCAGCCAGTAAATGGCAAAACTGACTGTCAACTGTGGCACTTAACCCTTGTCCTGCTGAGTCAGTGAGTGAGTGAGTTTTAGTTTTACGTCCCACCAACAGCTGAGGTCATACAGAGATGGGCTTGTCCTGCTGAATATTCATATATGCCACATCCTCTACCGATTATCAACCAATCAGATTATTTGATGCAATTACTGCAACAAATTCACAATCTGAATGGCAAACAATGTAGATCCTGATCAGATGGCTTCGTCAGAAGTCATCTGATCTGGATCTTCATTGTTTGGAAAATAATGCATATCCGGGCTCAGCAGGACAAGGGTTAACCATGGGTGGAAGCTTGGACAGTATTGGCATAGCTATTGTGCACTTTTGCAATGGAGCAATGCAGCTGTTAATTACATATACGTGCTTGTTCATAATAGTGAATAAGATGCGTCTGTGAAACACGAACATGTCCCCGGGTCAGGGTCATTTTTTTCTTTTCTGTGAAGGCTCTATTTGAAATGGTTCAAATTTATTATCAATGTTAATTTTTTCTTTCAAGTAGGTCACAGGTCAAAATTTTTTGTATGAGTGGAAAGCTCTTGTCATATCAAACCTACATGCCAAATATGAAGACACTATCTGAAACGGTTAAAAAGTTACGACCAATGTTAATTTTGTCTTTTAAGTAGGTCACAGATTTGGGTCACATGAGCGGGAAGTTTTTTCCACAAGGCACCCACATCCAAGTATAAAGGCTCTATCTGAAACAGTTCAAATGTATGACCAATGTTATTTTTTTTCTTTGAAGTAGGTCACAGGTCAAGGCCAAGGCCACAGATCAAATGTTTTAAATGAGAAGCCCTTGTTAAAAAGAACCTACACGCCAAGTATGAAGGCTTTACCTCAAACATCTCAAAAGTTATCACCAATATTGAAGTAGTCAACCAACAGACAAACCAGCAGACAGACAGACAGGGCAAAAACATTATATCCCTGCTTTTGTTACCGGCGACACAAAAAAGTCTTTGGCAGCTCAGAAAGACTGTGTCACTACCTTATCAACAATAAGGATTGCTGTTGATACATTTCTGTTAAATTATCAGTAACCAGTCCTGATTAGCCCAGACTGCGTCCCTACCTTCTCAGCAATAACCAATACTGTTTCTGATATATCTGAGCTAAAGTACTAGTTTGCCCAAAATGGCTGTGTCCCTACCTCCTCAACTATTAAACTAGCAGCAACTAGTCCTGGTCCGAATAGAAAGACTGTACCCCTACCTTCTCAACAATAACCAATGCTGTTTCTGATATGTTTGTGTTAAACTATCAGCAAACCAGTCATGATTCCTCCAGACAGACTGTCTTCCTACCTTCTCAACAACAAAGCATGCTGTTTGTGATACATTTCTGTTAGACTGTCAGCAAACCAGTCATCCACTGCCTCAACATCTTCAGCTTCCTTGGCTTGGTTTATGATGGCATCCAAATCCTGAAAATTATCACTAGAACCTCTGAAAACATTACCACCATGAAACATTATGTTCATACATTTTTCATTTTTTTTTTGGTTTTGGTTTTACAGCCCTTTCAAGATTATTTCACTCATATCAAGCCGATTGTTAATCAGGTGGGTGAAAACCGGAGTACCCGGAGAAAAACCACCTGACCTTCCGTTGCAGAACTTGGCGTCTCACATGTGACCCGAGCGAGGCTCGAACCACAGCGGTGAGAGACCTAATGATCAAGAGTCAGCGCTCTTAACCACTAGGCCACGGAGGCCCGTTATGTTCATACATGCAGTATACAAATAACAAGACCTGTTAAGGGCAGGGTACCTCACCTAAATACAACTTGCCTCTCGACAGAAAAAAAAAAACTGGTTGTGACCTTGACCTCCAGGACACAGGCTGGAGTGGATTTAGTGCTGAATAAAACTTTGGCCTGATATGTATCATTTTTCTGAATATAAAAGGACTTGGGTGTTCACTGTGACACTGTGAGCAAACAAGTACCCCCAATGTATGCTTCCGACAAGAAATAATGAAAATTATCCCTTAATTATTCTTGTTTATCATATGACATCGCGTCTGAGAGAGTAATAACGCCATGTAATAAATTTGATAATCCACTAGTGGTTTAAATATGCAAACTAGTTAGATACGGCCCCTTAACATTACATGCATGATGTTCTTATTGACGCCGCATATTAATAGCAGAATATTGACATGTTTCTGACACAACCGTGAATAAAATACATTTAAATGTCATATGATAAATAGAATCTTGCATTCGTGCTCATGTATTATTGAAGTTATTAAACGAGTTGAGGAAAAGGGATAAAATGCAATGAATACTCATGTAAGATCCTCTATTACTCCTTTACTATCAGAAGCAATCAGTTTTAGCATGCTGTCTACAGAACCAGAAGGAGACAAATGTTTATTGCTTTTTCTATGTCCTCTGGAAAATAGTGCCTCCCATACAAGTGTATTTATCTCTTTTAACGGTAATTATGTGACCTACCTCGCTGGAATCATATTCTTCAAAATCATCATCATATTCCATCATTCCCTGATCTGTGTTGTCATTGTCAGGCTCTGGACACTGGTCTTCTATGTCCGACTCCCGGTCACTCGGCACTTCCTCTGGAATAACTGAAGAATAATCATGGGTATTTTTTGTTCGATTTGAGGTTTAACGTCCCCGTCAACACTGTAAAGGTCATTTTGGAGACGTTGCTTCCAATTTTGTGGGACTTTTACCCGACATCGAGATGAAATGACATCTCAAGCCCTGTCGCCCAATGAAACCAATAGGGTTTATTAGCATGGACGGTCCGCCTCGCCCCGCGGTTCCTGGACAGGCTTAGATCCTCTAAGCGGTTTACCAGTACTAGTGTGCGGGCCGGATTCAGCTCTGCGTGGAAGCATCATGCAGCCCATATATTTCTTCAAGCCCCTATGGGCGGGGGCTTTTTTCATAACAGAAATTAATAAGACACCTTTAGAAACTGCCCAGACTCCACATTTTATTTAGTCAAACTTCAATAACTCAAATACTTAGGGGAGCATGACATTTTGTTTGAGATAGAGGTAGTTCGAATTATTGCAGGCTAATCAAAGGGCAAAGAGAGGATGCCTTAAGGATATCATTATACAAACCCACCTATACAAATACATTGCCAATTTTTTTGCCAAAAATTAGAGATTTTAAGATGAAAAATTGTGATATTTTTCTTATTTCTGCTGTGGGGAATCGATAGAACCGCCTCAAAGAGGCGGTTCTATCGAGTACCCACAACCTATGTTTTTGAGCAGAAATAAGAAAAATAATGTATACCCCCTTGAACCCCACTTCTACTATATAAAAGTGGTGTATGAGGGGGTCAAAATTATATAGGTGTGTTCTCGTGACGATTTTTGATTTTCTGTTAAATAAAGGTATGTTAAATAATAATAATAATAATCAACCTTATTTATAGAGGGTAACACATTTAGTACTAATCTTCCATGGGCCCTCTAAAGTTGTGTGTACTCATTAGAATTGCCTCATTGAGGTGGTTCTAATGATTACACACAACATAACTTTGCAAGATTAAATCAAACAGTCCTCTATACAATACCCTAAACATAGGGCTATTTGGAGCTATCCTTTGCTATGGACTCCAGGGCCCAGTTGTTCAAAGCATCGTTAGCTTAACGAGCTCGTTAGTGGTCATATTGTTAACTCTTCTAGCAAGTACAATATCGTAAATTTTGGTATTTTTGCTGAAAAAATGTGAGCAGCTTTTGCTTCCGCAAAAGCTGCTCACATTTTTTCAGCAAAAATATTAGCATATTTGCCATAATAAATGGTCAAAGTTTTAACGATACGTTAACTAACGACGTAGTTAGTTTTGAACAACTGGCCCCAGATTGATTCAAATTAGCCGTGGTAAATGAGCTATTGCTGTTCGAGTTAACAAAGTGGCACTGTATTTATTTCATTTTTTTTTTTTTTATTTTAGGGGAATGGATACAATCAACTCCTGCAAAAGTATTTTTGTCTCCCATGTCAATAGGGGTCAACTCTTAAAGGAAAGAATTTGCTCCTCTTTCCTTCACGAGTAGACCCCTTTTTCAGTGGGACAGGGTTTATCGAAAAGCGAACAGGAAGTCCTGAAAGTTGTCTCCCTTTGAAAAATGGCAGAAAAATCTGCCAGGTGTTCCCATTCCCCTTAAAAGCAGGTTTGCAGAATGAATGTCTGGTCTGACTTATTCAAATAAATGCTTGACAAATCTGATATGCACCATATGATGAGAAACCAGTTTATGAACAACAAAGATGTAGCCCAGAGCCCGAGGTTATAAAACTTATTTTCATGCTCAACTTAACTGAGCATGTAATTTGTCCTGCTCATAAATTTGAAAATGCCAACATTTGTTGGCATTTTCAAATTTATGAGCAGGACAAATACCATTGTGTGCTGATCTGAGAATAAAAATTGCCTCTTTCATTTGTATTTTAATATTTATGAGCATTGCAAATTTCATGCTCAGCTGAGTTGAGCATGAAAAAAGTTTTATAACCTCGGGGCCTGCCTATACATTTGCACCTTTGTACTTACTCTTGTCTAATACAATACCTCTAGTTTCTTCATCTAAAATTTCAAGCCTTTTGCTAGTTTGTGTAGCTGAGCAGGTAGATTTCTCTGACCTGGTTGACAAACCCTGAACATGTTTTCTCCTGATAGGTCTGATAAGCTATTTCGCTTATTCATTATTTCTTTGGCCCTTATCCCTTTCTATACCAAGTGGAATCTTCCATCTTATACATAGCACAAGTCCAGTTAAAAATTTAGGGGTGTCAGATTGTGTATTCTTCAAAATTCATTTGGAAAAGTGGCTCGGTTTCTTTTCAAACAGTGTAGGCAACAAAACTCCTTCACGCAACTCTTTTATAAATGTTTTCTCTTGTTAATAGTTGTTCATTGAAATAAGGAAATAATAAATCAAATTCTTCACTTTCAGAACAATCATCTTTTTTGAAAGGACTAAGATTATAGCCAACCAGACAAGATGTACTCAAAAGAGTTGTTGCCTTTGCATTAAGAAAACAAGCCTATTCAAATATCTTGAAAATATTACGAGATAATAAGTTGATATTTTTCATATTTCTGCTACAAAAAATAGATTGTGGGAACTCACTGGAGCTGCCTTGGCGAGGAGGTTCTAACAAGTACCCACAATCTATGGTTTTGAGCAGAAGTAAGCAAAATATTGTATACCCCTGTTAATCCCAGTTTTACATTATAAAAGTGGGGTTTCATTACGATAACTCACCCGTGCGACATAGTGCATTTTTCACATCTCCAAAATGGCTAATTTTCTGATGAAAATCCTTGATAGTTTTGTTATAAATGTTCAAAACATAGGTTGAGGGTGCTCGTTAGAACCGCCTCTGTGAGGCGGTTCTAACGAGTACCCACAACCTATGTATTGGAGCAGAAATAAGAAAAATAGTGTATACTCCCGTAAACCCCAGTTTTCTCTATATAAAGTGGGGTGTAGGGGGGTCTTCTTTTCACGGACTTGTTCGCGTGATGTAAGGGGTCAAAATTATATACAGTCCAACCTGTATTAAGCAAGCACCTAAGGGATAACCAAAATGCGCTTGCTTAAGACAGGTGCTTGCTTAATACAGGTGAAATTTAACACATTTGCCTTTTTGGGGAACTGAATGCCTGCTTGCTTAAGACAGGTTGCTTGCTTAATTGAGGTGGCCACTAAGACAGGTTTTACTATAGATGTGTTTTTGTGATGGTTAAACATGACAAAGAATATAGGGTTTCTATTCCCCTTACCTTCATCATCTGATGGTGAAGACTCATCAAAATCATCCGAGTAGTCAGATGAGGCATCTGTCACTGGCTTAGGAACATCAAGCACATCTTTAACCATATCATTGGAAATTCCTGAGTGGTGATATTTAAAAAAACATTAAATAAAATACATCATTAATTCATTTCTAATCACTACAAGCAGATGGCATTCCCATAGTATTTTTTCTGAATTTTCAAAGAAAAGGCTTGACATGTGAATTGTCTGCCTAGTTTTCTCTTGACAAATAAACATATATATTGTGGCTTCAAGTTTATACATGGGTTGATTGATATGTTGTGAGCCTCATATTGAAGGATTTGAATTTAGTCATACATATTGCATTATTTTTCAACATTATTCCCTTCAGTATTTATATACTTTTGCCAGCAGTGTTTAAGGGCTTCAATTTATAGAACTCCTTTTCTTGGCTGTTCAGAAAGTCATCCACTGCATATTTGACGCCATAATCAGACTGAAAGTGGGTGCCTGTAATAGCCTTTTTCAGTTTCGGAAATAGATGAAAGTCTGATGGAGCGAGATCAGATGAATAAGGCGGATGCTCAATCAATTTAAAGCGAAAATCGTGAATGGCAGCCATAGCAATGACAGACTTTTGAACAGGAGAATTGTCCAAATGGAACAACACACCTTCATTGAGCTTTCCGATTAAGTTTAATATTTTCACGTATCTCCCTCAGAAGTGAAGCATAGTATGTGCCATTGATTGTTTGTCCCTTTCGGAGATAATCTATCAGCAGAATACCATCTGCATCCCAGAAAACTGAGGTCATAACCTTCCCAGCTAATGGAACAATTTTTGCCTCCTTTGGTGGGGTTGAGCCAGGGTGCTTCCATTGTTTCGATAGTTGTTTGACCTCTGGGGTAAAATGATGGACCCATGTTTTATCCATAGTGACAGTTGGCAGGATCTTCCTCAAAAAGGTTAAGATTAGAATGGGTTAATGTGCGCCTGGTGTACTTCTAATCAACTATCAGAAGTCTGGTACCCATCTGGCCGAAAGCTTTCTCACTGCAAGATCCTGTCAGAATGGAATGTACTCTCAGCTGTGAAATGCCAACTCTACTGGCTATATATCTTTCTGCCACTCGTCTGTCAGTCATAACAATATTATGGGCTTTACTGCCCATTTCTGGGGTTGCAACATTGACAGGCCTTCCAGGACGGGGGTCATCCTCAAGGCTCGGTCTGCCGCACTTAAATTCAGCCACCCAACTTTTCACTGTAGCATATGAAGGGGCATCTTTCCCTAGTCAGAGTAGTTTTGCTACCATATCATTATGGATATCCTTATGTGTTAAACCTTGTTTAGGCAAATATTGGATCGCTGCTCTTTCACCGATTTTGTCCATTTTGCAAAAGCTGCTTGTCTTGTTTACAGTGCTACCTCGTAAATATAAACTGACCAAATGAGACCAGTCCTTGGGTACAGGGCCCAATATAGTCCTGAACAGTAGGACTTAACAAGAGGACCATGATGGCCCTGGATCGCTCACCTGATCCATAGAGTAACAAGTGGGCCCCGGGGAGGGCCATTATTGACCCCAGGGTTATAATGTGCATAATTTTGAGGGAGGTCTAAAAAGATGAAGCTTCATACCAAATATCAACAAAGGCTATAATTTGAACAATCTTGGCAAAGGTCTACTAGATGAACCTACACAACAAATATCAAAGACCTGGGCCTTGCGGTTTCAGAGAAGAAGATTGTTTTTAAGATATTCCTTACATAAGCATATGTAAAACCAAATGGCCCCGGGGCAGGGGCATTTTTGGCCTCAGGGCTATAATTTAAACAATCTTGATAGAGGTCCACTAGATGAAGCTTCACACCAAATATCAAAGACCTGGGCCTTGTTGTTTCAGAGAAGAAGATTTTCAAAGATTATCTCTATTATAAGTCTATGTAAAACAAAGGGCCCTGGGGTGGGGGCATTTGTGGCCCCAGGGCTATAATTTTAACCATCTTGGTAGAGGTCCACTAGCTAAAGCTTTATACCAAATGTCAAAGATCTAGGCCTTGTGGTTTCAGAGTAGAAGATTTTTCAAGATTTTTCCTATATAAGTCTATGAAAAACCAAAAGGCCCAGGGGCGGGGGCATTTTTGGCCACAGGGCTATAATTTGAGCAATCTTGATAGAGGTCCACAAGATAAAGCTTCATACCAAATATCAAAAACCTGGGCCCTGCAGTTTCAGAGAAGAAGATTTTTAAAGATTTTCCCTATATAAGCCTATGTAAAACCAAAGGACCCCGGGGCGGGGGCATTTTTGGCCCCAGCACTATAATTTGAACAATCTTGGTAGGGGTCCACTAGATGAAGCTTCATACCAAATAGCAAAGACCTGGGCCCTGCAGTTTCAGAGAAGAAGTTTTTTTAAAGATTTTCCCAATATTAGCCCATGTAAAACCAAAGGGCCCTGGGGCGGGGGCATTTTTGGCCCCAGCACTATAATTTGAACAATCTTGGTAGGGGTCCTTTAGATGAAGCTTCATACCAAATATCAAAGACCTGGGCCTTGCGGTTTCAGAGAAGAAGATTTTTAAAGGTTTTCCCTATATAAGCCTATGTAAAACCAAAGGGCCCCAGGGCGGGGGCATTTTTGGCCCCAGCACTTTAATTTGAACAATCTTGGTAGGGGTCCATAAGATGAAGATTCATACCAAATATCAAAGACCAGGGCCTTGCAGTTTCAGAGAAGAAGATTTTTAAAGATTTTCCCTATATAAGCCCATGTAAAACCAAAGGGCCCCGGGGCGGGGGCATTTTTGGCCCCAGCACTATAATTTGAACAATCTTGGTAGGGGTCCACTGGATGAAGCTTCATACCAAATATCAAAAACCTGGGCCTTGCAGTTTCAGAGAAGAAGATTTTTAAAGATTTTCCCAATATAAGCCTATGTAAAAACAAAGGGCCCCGGGGCGGGGGCATCTTTGGCCCCAGCACTATAATTTGAACAATCTTGGTAGGGGTCAAACAGATGAAGATTCATACCAAATATCAAAGACCTGGGCCTTGCAGTTTCAGAGAAGAAGATTTTTAAAGATTTTCCCTATATAAGCCCATGTAAAACCAAAGGGCCCCCCGCGCGGGGGCATTTTTGGCCCCAGCACTATAATTTGAACAATCTTGGTAGGGGTCCACTAGATGAAGCTTCATACCAAATATCAAAGACCTGGGCCTTGCAGTTTCAGAGAAGAAGATTTTTTAAGTTTTCGGTGAAAAAAATCTATTTTTGGCTCCTGTGACCTATATGTGCAACGGACCGGAACCATTTGAACACCTTTGAAAGGGGACCACCTAAGGATCATTCCTGTGAAGTTTGGTCAAAATCCACTCAGTGGTTTAGGAGGAGATGTCGTTTGAAGAAATTGTTTACGCACGCACGGACGCACGACGGACAAAAAGTGATCCCAAAAGCTCACCTCGTCACTACGTGACGGTGAGCTAAAAAGAACATCCCTGCATACCTCCTTCAATACAAGGCCCACAACATATCAATCAGCCCTCGTAATTAGACAATTTTCATTCAAGGCCAATATCTGTGTGGCTTCTGATTACAGGGCCAAAATATCAGGCTATATAAATTTTCTGATATAAATCCTACTGGGATTTGAGAAGAGCTTATTGCAGTGCTTTGGCTAAAAACGTTGTCCCTGTAATGTGGAATATTCTTTACACAAAGAAAACTAAAAATACTCTTCTCAGCTCCATGGAGGCAGTACTTAGTATGACATGTATAATGATGATAGTTTATGGATAATTTTCTTTTAATTATATAGCTACACGAAAAACTGCTGTCTACTGCAAATTTTCTGACACAAAAATACAGAATCCTGTATCACCTTTCTCACATTTTCTGATTCCATATCACCCTCCTTGCTAGCTCTGAGCCCTGACATTTGTTGCAATGTTAGAAAGCAGCCATGTGTAATGCGGAGCAAGACGTGTGAAATTATGACATCACTTACAAACAGCGGTACATCAAATTTTCCTGCTTATTTGCGTCAAGACAAAACTACTATATTGAAAGCAAAAAGGTATATAATAAACCTATTATCACTATAGTAACTTGATCTGCCATACGGTATCACATCTCTAGGATGTTTCCAGAGCTTTGGCATCACACTCCGCATCTCATGTGATACTTAGATATGGAAACATCCATTCAATGTGATACAATGCAGCTGATCAAGTTACTGTACTGATAATGTGTATTTACTTCCAGTTTAAACCGGCCCCGATAGCTCAGTTGGTAGAGTGTCCACTCCGGGGAATGGGAGGTCACGGGTTCGATTCCGGGCCGCGACATACGAAAGTCGTTAAAAATGGTACTAGCTGCTCCTCGCTTGGCACTCAGATTTACGGAGTAGAGCTAGGACTGGTCGACCCAGTGTCAGGATAATGTGACTGGGTGTGGTGCCATGTGATGTGTCTGGGACATGATACTTCAGTGAGGCAGCACTATAAAAGTGAGCATTGAGCTCCCTGTCGCAACCAGACACCGTCGTGATATGACTGAAAAATTGTTGAAAGCGACATTAAACCCGAATTCACACACACACTTCCAGTTTAAAGAAACATATGTGGGTCACCTGTCATTGTAACCTCTTTATGAGCTGTCCTTGTCTTATAAGATAGACAGGTTTTATAACACCCTTGCTGCTTACCAGTAAACTTACTCCCCACAAAAAGGGACATCTACTCTTAAAAGGAATGGATCATCCTGGCATTTTACATGGAAGACAACTTTCAGGACTTCCTCCTCACATGTCCATAGACTGTATCCGCCTGGAAAATGTGTCTACTTATAAAGGAAAGAATTTGCTCCCTAGGAAAAAATTGTTTCCTTTATGAGCTGTCTCCCATGGACAAGAGGAGCAAATTGTTTCCTTTATGAGTAGTCCCCTTTGAGCAGTACACTATAGAGGAGCAAATTCTTTCCATTAAGAATAGTCCCCTAAGGACAAGCGGAGCCAATTCTTTCCTTTAAGAGTGAGTGAGTGTTTTGAGTTTTACATCACACCAACAGCTAAGGTGATACAGAGACTGGACCTCGGTTTAAAGACTCATCCGAAAGTCTGGAGAAACCCGGGATCGATCCTGCAGCCCCTGGTTTACAAGTTGAGTAGCATAACCACTACACCACAGAGAAATCTTACCTTTAAGAGTAGTCCCCTATTGACAAGAGGAGCAAATTCTTTCCTTTAAGCATAGACCCTTTGGACAAGAGGAGTAAATTCTCTTCTTTAAGAGTAGTCCACTATGGACAAGAGGAGCAAATGCTTTCCTTTAAGCATAGTCCTCTATGGACAAGAGCAGTAAATTCTTTCCACTATGAACAAGAGGAGTAAATTCTTTCCTTTAAGAGATTGCTCTATGAACAGGACAACAGGAGTGAATTCTTTCCTTCAAGAGTAGTCCCCTATGGACAAGAGGAGTAACTTCTTTCCTGTAAGAATAGTCCCCTATGGACAAGAGGAGTAACTTCTTTCCTTCAAGAGTAGTCCCCTATGGACAAGAGAAGTAACTTCTTTCCTTCAAGAGTAGTCCCCTATGGACAAGAGGAGTTACTTCTTTCCTGTAAGAGTAGTCCCCTATGGACAAGAGGAGTAACTTCTTTCCTTCAATAGTAGTCCCCTATGTACAAGAGTAGTAACTTCTTTCCTTCAAGAGTAGTCCCCTATGGACAAGAGGAGTAACTTCTTTCCTTCAAGAGTAGTCCCCTATGGACAAGAGGAGTAACTTCTTTCCTGTAAGAGTAGTCCCCTGTGGACAATGAAGACAAATGAGCCAGGGCACAGCATTTCCTACAATTTACATGTGTGCCCAGCGAATACTCATTTGCATCTGCACAGTTTGATCAGTCTTTGTTGTGCACTTTAAGGATAGCTAAGGGCTAAATGCTCCTTCAAGCACCAAGAGAAGTCTCTGGTCAGACTATATGGATGTGCAGTCTGATCTGAGTCTTTGCTGGGTGCACATGTAGATGTAGAGATGCTGTGCCCCGGCTCACATGTTTTTGAAAGAATTGCCTGCCCATGTATCCATTCCTCAAAGAAAAGAATCTGCTCTCAAGACCAGGTTCCCTAAGAAGCAGATTCCCTGAGGAGCAGGTTCCCTGAGGAACAGATTCCCTAAGGAAGGACTCCCTCAGGTTTCCTGGGGACAGATTCCCTGAGGAGAAGATTCCCTTAGAAACATGGTTCCCTGAGGAGTAAATTCTTTGCACAGTAGATTCCCCATCAGAAGAGCAGGTTCACTGGGGAGCAGATTCCCGAAGAGCTAATTATCTTAGGAGCAGATTCCCTGAGAAGCAGATTCCCTGAGCAGCAGATTCCCTGAGCAGCAGGTCCCCCAAGGAGCAATTTCCTTGGGGAGCAGATTCCCTGATGAATAGGTTACATCATAACATGAGGAGCACATTCCCTCAGGAGCAGTTCCTCTGTGGAGCAGATTCTCTGTCAGAGGAGCAGGTTCACTAAGGAGCAGATTCTCTAAAAGCAGGTTCTCTGAGGGGCAGGTTCCCTGAGGAGCAGATTCCCTGAATAGCAGGTTCCCTGAGGAGCAGATTCCCTGTAGAGCATGTTTCCTAAGTGTAGCAGGTTCCCTACAGAGCAGATTCCCTACAGAGCAGGTTCCCTGAGGAGCAGATTCCCTTAGGAGCAGATTCCGTACAGAGCAGGTTCCCTGAGGAGCTGATTCCAGAGGAGCACATTCTTTTCTTTACAAGGAGATACCCATTGAAAGCAGCAAAATAGTTTTAAAGGAGTGACACCTCCCTTGAAAGCATATCCATTCGCAATTAATTTACATACCACTATCAGATGTTTGTGCTGTTATCACAGATATTTCTTCACCATCGGCTTCTTGTTTTAATTCTGTCGACAGTTCCTTCTTTGTAACCTTGAGATCATTATTTGATGTTTTCATCATTGGCGTAGAAATACGAAGTTTGTTTCTTCCAATCACTGGACTGGAATCACCTGGGGATTTTAGACTGAAAACAGGAATAGAAAACTGATTTTAAAGGCCAGGGCTCTAGAAAACCGATTTTTTGCTGGTCCAGACCGATTTTTTAACTTGCAGACCGATTTTTCTGAAAAATTCTGCTGAAAAATCAGTCCAAGAAAATTTACAAAGTGCCAAAATTTCCTTGTAAATTGCTGCATTGATTCTGTAAAAACAGATAAATACCTGGTAAAGTGGCAAACTGCTTATTGTCCTAGTTATATAATCCAATTATCTCAAGTGTCAGTGCTTCAAGCACTGACACTTGAGATAATTGGATTATATAACTAGGACAATGAGCAGCTTGAAAGCTGGAAATTGTAGCTTATTTTTGAAATAACAGGAAATCTGTTCAGTGACAAATGCATTGGTGACATCTCACTGGTGTCTGATGATGACTGGACCAGTTGGGATTTTTAAATTTCTAGAGCCCTGTTAAAGGATATACAAGTACTACTTCAAGGGTAGAAAATTCTTCAAAATTTCTTGTCCAACATGATCAAGGGCATGTAGATTTTGATAAATTTCATAGGGACTAGCTTATTTTTATTTGTTCTTCTGCATGTAGCTTTGTTCTTTGTTTGTTTGCTTTGAGGTTTAACGTCCCCATCAACACTGTATAGGTCGCTTTGGAGACATTGCTTCCAATTTTGTGGGACTTTTAACATCTCAATCCCTGCCACCCAATGAAACCAACAGGGTTTATAAGCATGGACGGGCCGACTCGCACTGCTTTGCCTCGGCAGGCATAGATCCTCTAAGCGGTTTACCAGTACTCGTGTCCGGGTCAGTTTCAGCTCTGGGTGGAAACATCATGCAGTCCATATATTTCTTCAAGTCCCGATGGGTGGGGGCCGCTGCATGAAGCATTCACCATGGTGAGTTAACCGGTGGTTTTTCCAGCCGTGCTCCCTCTTGTTTCTTTAAAAAACAATTTACTGAAATAATGCGAAAAATTGACAAAATCAACTGTAAAAACAAGAGGCCCAAGAGGGCCTTTCGCTCCACCGGCTAACTTCAGACAATTGTCATATTTATTACATTAACCAATTGTATACTAGTGGACTCTTCTATTGCTATATGTTGGACCAGTCCATTTGTCATATAAGGGGTGTCAGGCCTATTTTTTTCTATTTTTGATGGAAAATTCTGTTAGCAAATAGTGCAGGCCCTGATCAGACATGGTGTTCTGTGGGGTCTGATCTGGGCCAGCACTGTTTGCCAAGGTACCCATTTAGGGTTTTCCCGCATGCAATGGGTAAAAAAGAAACAAGTGATCCACCCAAGGAATGTCCATTCTATATTTTTTGGACCCCAGAGCCATGGTTGGCAGGATTTATGTGAGTGACCATTTGGCATTGCTCCGTTCTAAATATCTAAAGCTCTGGGCCTTATGGTTTCAAAGAAGAAGACTTTTTTTAAGTTTTTCCTATTATAAGTCTATGGGAACTAATATGCCTCTGGGCGTGACCAATTTTTTACCCCAGGGGCATTGTTGGCAGGATTTATTTGAGTGACCACTTGACGTTGCTGCATACTTAATATCTAAGCTCTGGGCACTGATGGTTTCAGAGAAGATTTTTGTCAGTTTTTCCCAGTATAAGTCTATGGGAGCTTATGGGCCTCAGGGTGTGGCCAATTTGGACCCCAGGGGCATAGTTGGCAGGATTTATGCAGTTGAATACTTCAAGTTGCTACATACTAAGCTCTTGGCCTTATGGTTTCAGAGGAGAAAAGTTTCAAGATTTTATTATTAGTCTATGGGAAGTACTAAGCACCGGGGCGTTGCCAATTTGGACTCAAGAGTCATAGTTCGCAGGACTTAGTAGGTGACCACATAACTTTGCTACATACTACAGTTCAACCTGTATTAAGCAAGTGCCTAAGGGATAGTCAAAATATGCTTGCTTAAGACAGGTTCTTGCTTAATACAGGTGAAATTTAACACATCTGCCTTTCTTGGGAACTGAATGCCTGCTTGCTTAAGACAGGTTGCTTGCTTAATAGAGGTGGCCACTAAGACAGGTTTTACTGTAAATGTCTTAGCTTTAGGCTTTATGGTTTCAGAGAAGAAGTTTTTCCGTTTATTGGTCTATGGAAGCTAATGAGCCAAAGGTGGTGGCCATATTTTTTGTCTGATCAAAATTTCTTCAATGAATCTGACAATGGTAGACACAAGGAACATTCATGAAAATTAAGAACGAAATCCATTTAGCGGTTTTGGAGAAGATTAAAAAAAAAAAGATCCCTTTATGAGTCTATGGAAGCTAATTAGCCAATGGGCGTGTCCATGGCGGCCATGTTTTTTGTCTGATCAAAATTGCTTCAAGGAATCTAACAGAGGTCCACCCAAGGAACATTCATGCAAAGTAAGAATGAAATCCATTAAGTTGAGCGGTTTTGGAGGAGAAGGTTTTTAAAACTTTTCCCCATATAAGTCTTTGAAAGCTAATGAGCCAAGGGGCATGGCCATGGCAGTCATGTGGGGCATGGCCATGGTGGCAATGTTTTTGGTCTGATGCGAA